>QVRM01005291.1:0-395000 GCA_003439945.1 Dermanyssus gallinae
GCATTCAGCGTGTTCATTCACTCATTAACCGATTTGCATTGCGTTGGCTACCTTCTCTTGCTTTTGTGCCGTTCCTTCTATATTTTCATTTGCTGGCCGTTTATATCCAGCGCTGCGTGGGGTTATCACACCGCAACTGGCATTGCACCATTCACGCTGTTACGCTTCTTTGCTGCTGCTGCCTGTTTTTGTGTTTTTTTTTGCGCATAGAGCACACACTCTGCCTGTAATGGCTCACCGTGCTGAGGAGGGTCGCCCGTCAGGTGGGAGAGTGGTTAGTTGTTATCGAAGGCGAGGCTCACGAGGCGGGACGAGAGAGGGAACGGAAACTAAAGCGAAAGCAAACGACCGCTCGATCGAGATATACTGGGGGCGATACCTATAGACAGACACATACAGAGAGCGAGAGAGAGAGAGAGATAGAGGGGTTAAACACGTGGAGATAAGGACATAGTGAGGTGGGCGCACAAAGAGATCGCAAAATGCCTAGCGAAAGACACCTCTCGGAGACAACCGATCAACCAGTGGTAGGAAGCAGCAACAACAACCGCATCAACAACAGCAACAATCACACCAACAGCAACAATAACAACAACATCAACAACACAACAACAACAACACGTGTCGACGGAGACGGCATCAGATGTTCTTCTCGGCTTGGCGGTCGCCGGCTCGTTCCACGTTCGAATCGCAGAGCGTCAGACCGTTCGACGAACCGGCCGAACGCCTGTTCGACAGTAGAAGAGCACACAGAGTCAGACGAGAGATACGATAGTCAGATGCAGGAATCACGTCGTCGTCGTCGTCATCATCATCATCATCATTCTCTCCTAATCATTATTATACGTAATATAAGGCTACTACTGTACGGCATCTACTACGTTAATAATTATTTCCACGTCTACGAGCATCCACCTACTACTTACTAACCACCGGTCAAGTGTCGAGCGATTAGCGACCCCGAGACTCCGACGAACTCTCGGCATCGGTACTCGCACCGGCACTTGCACTGCTAGCAGAGGTCACGCGAGCGCGCAGCGTCGACGCAGCGAACACTGTTGCTGCTTGTGTTGGTGTGCCTGCCGGCTCCGTATTTAGCAGTGATTGTGAGTATTAGCGCGTTCGAAGAACCACAGCTACAACAGCTACAACTACAGCGACGCGCTGTTTGCTATCGAAGAGCACGCGATCAGCGTCGCCAGGCGTCTCGGTCGTATCGCAGGCGTTGTTGCGTTGTCGCAGTCGTCTCTCTCCCATATCTTTTCTCATTCTATATATATATATATATATATTATTAATATATATATATATATATATATTATATAATATATATATTTAACTCTCTCCTCTCCTCCTCCTCCTCGCATCCTCCCTCCTGCAACATGTGGCGTTGACGGCGACGACTCGGCTTGATTCGAATAGCTTCGTAATGGAACACGTCGTTTTGTCGGGTGGGTGGTCTGGCTCGATTTCCGAACATTCGAAAGTTCTTCGCGTACTGCTCTGCTGCTCATCTGTGGTGTGTGTGAGTGTTGTTTGTTTGTGTGGGTGTTGTGTTGTTTGTGTAGGCGTGTTGCCGGCTTCTTCGTTTGACTGATGAGTGAAGCGTGGTGAGCGGGCGGAGTGCGTGCTGAATGCGGCTACATGGTCGAACCATGTACGTGATGACTCGGAACTTGTGAATCTGATGTTCGATCGTTGTTTCGTATGAAACGATCGGACCCCCGATCGACGATATTCTGTTACCCGCCACCACAAAGGTGACCATAGGCGACGCGGCGTAGTTCGATCACCTTGCCGAACAAGGTAGACAACTGTTACCAAAAGAGCTAGGAGATCCGCAACGCAGGTACATATATATATATATATATATATATATATATATAGAGATATATATAAATATATATATAGATTATATATATATATATAATCGTAGAATATATCGTAGAACCGACATCTTTAGTGAACGTCAGGCTATCGTCATCTTGCACAGAGAGTTCTATTGCTTGTAAGCTCTTAAGTAACTGTTTGATTCATAGATCTCCGACTACTTCCTAAAACAAGTCAAGCTTACTACATGATGCTTCTATATTTTTTAAAAAGAAGATCCTGATGATTTCAAAGCTATGTCCTAACTTCACATCCTTGCGGCAGGCAGCAATTTATCGGTCGTTATTGTATCATATCAATGTACTAGATGTAGTACTCAAACACGTTCACAAAAGGTTTATTATCTTGACTGTGCGCATTATTGAAAACAATTATTACATAGACGAGTACATCTAGAACTGCTGCAGTCTTTTTTTTAAGTATAATAGTGTTACGTGTACACTTACGTATACTTTCGTGTGCGCTGCAAGATACAAACAGATAATTAAAAGGCAAACCTAAAATAATACTAATATTTGTAGAGATTATAAATAAATTACAACAAATATCATAATGAACACCTGCTTTTCAAATGAAATAATCCCGTCGAAACCAAAATCATAATTAATTTCACTAAAGACACAAAATATGTTTTTAATTCTCAATAATAATAATAAGATAAATAATAATAATTGTTTGTATTTCGTCAATTGTCGGCTCTCGGCTAGCCGAGCGTCCACAATAGCATTACGGCTCGAGCGTTAAACGTAGCTTCGGGCTATGTATCCGTTATCGTAACACCCCAGACTAGGTGACGATCACGTTTGTACGTGGTGAGAGTTTTTTCCGTCTGGCCTCAGCAGGCTATTCGACTGACACCGACAGGTTCTTTCACTCCAAGTGAAGTGTGGCCCAAGTGAAGAGCGCAAAAGATAACATCGCTGGTGGCGAAGTGACGTGAATGGCGTCCACGACAAAGCGTGCTCACGCCGCTTAATGGAGCGTTCACAGGTTGCATGGGTGGGGTACACCACCACCTCCCCCTCGTTGTAAGCTGGAAGCGATGCGGGTTATGATGCTGATGATTCAGAAAGAATGTGTACCGGACAGAACTCATAGCTGATTGAAATCGATTTTTCACTGCACCATTGGATTTGTTTTATGGCATCTGTATGTAATGCAACGGCGATGAGTTTCCATATGCATCTTTCAATTATTGTAGACAAATGTAGGTTGTTCTATTCAGTACTTGAGAAAACCCGTCTATAATTTATTTTGTCAGTTTTTCAAAATAAACTATAACATCAGTTATAGTTGAAAGCTCAAGTGATAAGTGACTTCGCGTATTCCTAAAGATTGTCTGGCAAAATCTCTCGGTTACGGTTGCCCACAATACTCATGCAAACACGCATTCTAGATTAAATTGCCCAGCTTATGTTTGATAAAATTACAAACGCACAGCGTCATCTATTAGCAGTTACTTATTTCTTCTTTAAAACCTCATTATAGCAAACATCAGCTGTGAACATTAAAGAAAGAAGATATTTTACGTTAATTTAGTTTAAACTAAAAGTGCCTCAACTGCAATGAAGGGATACAACGGGCTGTTTTAAATCAAATATAGCGTCACCCTAGCTTCATAAATACATGGATATTTTTGCTTATAATATGTTTTACCTAGTGTGTGTACGAGTATATAGACAAAGGCTTTAGGGACTTCGTCGAGAAATTAAGATTTTGTATGTTTTTTATTGTATTACTTTTTATTTCCGTAAGTCAAAGTTAAACATATATTACTGTACGCCTATCCAATGTCCACTAGTTTAACATAAGTATGCAGTTTTTTTACCCAATATTGAAACGAAGCAACCAAATCGCATCGCATCGCCACCAAATGTAACGATGTTGGTTACACTAAGGCAAATGGGGAATGTAAGCTCAGCCAGGCGGTTACTGCATATATATATATTATATATAGGTATCATTGAAGAGATGCTACATGTATAGGCATGTGCATCGCTTAGTCATGTAACATTGACGCTCCACAGAGTAATGACTGTGTTCGTTGATGATATCGTTTTTTCTTATTCATAGTATACCAAGCCTAAAACAAGTATGACTGCAACTTGAAAATTTCATATGTACAAACACGTTAAATATGACTGTAGTGAAGCGCCTCAGTGGAAAGTTACGCCGTCTGGACATGGCTGCTAAACAATCACTTTTTGCCGTATCGTCATCTCCGCTTGTGGCCGGCAACTTTGGGTATATGAAGCAATAGCGAGTCAAGGCTAAGATTAACTGTGTTCGTAACTTTAAACACCTTAAAAATTGCAGAGGGCATGTTTTTGCGCGGAACACTCTTTCTGATGTTCTGTTAAAGCAGTCTCTCTCGTTGGCCAACACAGCGTTCACGTCACTGAACAAATAGAGCCATATACGCTGCTAAAACCAAAAACCAAAAAACAAATGTTGCTACAAATGGCGCACAAAAAAAACAATTGTGAGCGACAACCTAGACCGGGGCACTACGGCCCGACGCGCAACGTCAAATATGATTGAAGACTAGTTTAAGCAACTCTGCTAGGTGAAATAAAACTGCTAGAAAAAGAAAAGTCTGAGTCGCCATGATTGTAATGTCCGAGATACTGAAGCCTAAGATTACTGGATTGCGTTCTGTTGCTGTGATCCTTTGCAGCAATTCAAGCTCAAGAGGGCCGACGCGGGTATTTTTGGTGTTTGCGTTTTATTGTACATTGTTTTGATTAATCTAATGAAGCGAAAATTCTATCGAATCGGCCGCTGTGCACAAGAAATATACATCGACGGCACAAGTTAGTTGATTTGATATCACACAATTGCCCATTGACGAAGTTAGTTTCCTCGTTTGGAAACCTACTTTAGGTACTACAGGGAGTTTGCCTACAAATACGCCCGCTTTAACACCGCACACTTTTGTAACCACACCACTAGCAGAGATAATCAGCACGGTAAAAGTGCATTAGGCATACGGCTGTATATTTTGATTCAGAGTAAGCTAATCGCATTTGACAAATAGTGGCTATACAGCGCTTCCTGCATTTTATGCGTGAACCAAAATTTGATGGCTATTAGATAGGATTTAGAGGGGCTCCTGAATGCAACTTGTTCACTCATCTACGGTTTCTGTAAATTTAGGCAAACGGGATGGAAAGGCTACCGCGTTCCAAAGGCCAATCGTACTAATTGTGAGTCTGCCCTGGCCTCAAGGCCGCAACCGGCGTGGCCAAGAGGCTGATCTGCGCATAATAACTGTCCTACGGGGAGCCGCCCATTTTATCTGCAATATATCATCATCTCAGAAGAATACTCTTCTATCAGGAGCAAAATGGAGCATCCATTCGACGCACCTAGAGATCGGTAAGTACCCCGGAACTACAATAAAATTACGATAGCAAATACTTGACTTGGTTAGAGCCACACTGTGATCCATCGTAAAAACAGTTGAGTGTCCGGAAAAGTCGGGACTTAAAAACTCCGTGGGCAAATCGCAAAATATGTCGCTACTATACATAACAAGAACATCGGTCATTCGGTTAAGTTAACATTGCAACAGAGAAGCACCATGCATGCATGAGGGGGTATAAGCGGCCTTATACCCCTTAAACAACGTATATGGTTGCTAGAATAAATCAGCGAAAACTACGTATTCACCACTTTAGATGAACCTTA
This sequence comes from Dermanyssus gallinae, assembly GCA_003439945.1. Taxonomy (NCBI): domain Eukaryota; kingdom Metazoa; phylum Arthropoda; class Arachnida; order Mesostigmata; family Dermanyssidae; genus Dermanyssus; species Dermanyssus gallinae. Next base: position 5,581 of record QVRM01005291.1, read on the forward strand.
CCTAGTTCGGCAATGTGACTATTAAAGTCAAGTTTTTATTTGAGATTTGTGGACACTACGGTGCGTCCGTACTCGCAGTAAAAATTCAAGTAGAAATTACAGAGATGCGTGAGCGTCTAGCATTTGACTGCACGCCGAGCGAAATGCACCCATCAAAAATCGTTTGAACTTGTTGTGTTCTTTTTCGTAAATAGCGTGAATAGGGTTTGCACGCGCTTTACCATCGAGCGTTTCGACCGGTAAACTCGTGGCAGGAAAACGGTAATCTTAAGAACTTAAATGAAATAAGCCGCTTGTATATTCACAATGATAATGCACTACTGGACATAGTAATCCCGCGTACTAAAAAACGGTAAGCCAGTACGAATTTCCACAATCTGATAGATACACTGTTACAATCACAAATGCACAAAATCCTATCCTAAGTTTCTATTTCGCCTAATGTGTCGGCAGCGCACTTTATTTCTAATAAATTCTGCAAAATAATATTTTGCAGAATTTACTACAAATAAAGTGTTTGTAGTAGTTTTTGTTGTTATATTCAATATGCAACAGCGCCTGGGCTAACTCTGGGTTAGAGAACCCGTGATCACACGTTCGCGCGGAGACGATTGTCCACTTCAAAGTGCTAACATAGGGAAATTATATAAATTAAAGCCAATAGTATATATGCAACAGCCGATAAAGTTGTATCTACTGCGCTATGTACAATCACCAGTTCAGAGTTCCAATACGACGCATAGATGACGTTGCAGAGTCAGCCTGTTCAGGCGCCTGGTCAGGTAGGTATCGATACTGGTCACAATGCGGATTAGATCGCTGGAGATAGGTCTGATAGATAACACGAAGCTTTGTGTGTGCCGTCTAACAGATCTATCTAAATTACCTCCTTTAAAAAACAGACCTATCTAAATAACATCCTTAAAACAACAAACCTATCTAAATACCATCCTTAAAAAACAGACCTATCTAAAACAACCTCCTTTAAAAAGGTTTTGAATTCTTCGAAGTTCAGATGCATTGGCTACGGCGGAGCCTTCGTACTTCGTTTCCTCATGGATACGTGCGTCTACTCCAAGCGACTATTATGGGGAGCAAAACACTCGCCCAGCAAAGCGCGCACTCAACTGAGGACTTAAGAAGAACACACCATGATTTGGAGTAGCGCGTCAACCTCAGCGTGCCCGCAAAAAGGTCGCAGCTCGAGCGAATAGCTAGAGCGAATCATGCGTCCGACGGCAGATTCGTCGTACGAGGAATTGTCTGCGGAGTCTGGTTGAAAACGTAAACTCTGGATAGTTTATGTCAGCCTGCAGTCGTAACTGAGGTTGATATCTAAGAAGGTAGAAATCTCGGACAATCGATAACCCCAGACAGAGTGACTTCCGTCGTTCAAGCAGCTTAAACTCTCCATATGTCATTCGTTAGCTTGATATTTCAGATTTAGACGAGATAAAGACTCGGTCGTGTAGAAGATTTTCATGTCGGCGATAGATCGTGCAGTACTCAAGCGGGGACATATTTCGAGACCCAGTACTGAGCGACGTGTTTTACTGACAATTATAAAGCTCGTAAAATGAATTCAGTTTTGATCGCTTTACTTGTCTGTTGCAAGTCTGACAGGCAAAACTGACTTAAGAAACAAGGAAATGCCCATATCGTCCAGCTAAATAGTGTTTATTGAAACGATTCTATCGTGGCGGGTACATAAATGCGGATAATGTTAAAGAATACGGCAAAACAGATTTTCAAGCTTACACACACAAAACCGCTTACAGTTGCAGGATACGGTCAATACATTTTACAAGTGGTCCGACTCTCTTAAGCTGAATGTGTTGGCGGATAAGCGCGTTGTACATTTTGGCCATGAGAATGCCATCCATCAGAAATACACCAGCCTCTTGTCTTGTCAAAAACTTAATAAGTCTTGGGTAACATGTGAAAAGCATTGTTTGGCAAGTAGCGCAACATTGCTACTTAGAGACTTCAAGAAAAAAATATATATACATACATATAAAAAATAATATATATATATATATATAAACAATAATTTTCTTATTTTTTGACATAGTCACCTTGGGTTCCTGTACTCTTAGTTCAGCGATTTTCCAATATTCTTATATCGTCAAGAAAAGTACTTTATGAAACGAAAATATTCTACTACTGATAAGTGACGACTAATTGTAGCGCGGAATGTACATTTGGCGACTGGTCCGCGTATCACTGCAGGGGGCCGGCGAACGGGGCGGGATAGCTGCGTCCAGATGAAACGTGATCTCCTGTTGCACCATCGATCGCGTTTTGACTCGTCGGCCATGGCTTATCGAATAGTTTCATGACAGTTTTACGTTGTCGACGCGTGTTTGTCATATATATATATGTATATATATATATATATATATTATATATATATATATGTACGCACAAACCCACACTCACGACATGCATATACATTCATATATACATTTTATATACAGACACGGGCAATAGCATTTTCTGCCAAATGCCCTTAAGGGTTACAATTGCTTGAGTTGTGTAATTATGGAAATTTCAAGCTCAATAAGAAATTACTGAATTTAATTACACTTGCCGTCCGGAGAAGACGGTCCTGTAAAAAAAGCTATGTTTAGAACTTGGTGATAGCATAATTTGTAGAGTGCCGGGCTCGGAAGCCGTGGGGCTGGTTTTCCGACAGCACCTTCTTGTCTTCTAGTTATGTCACTAGTCGTCCGTTGATGATGAATGTGCTCAGCTGGCTTGGATAGGCAGGAGAACAGAGAGCTTATAGGGCGGTATGCCAAGAGATCTCTTTGTGGTTTATCGGGTTTCGGTAAAGGGATCAAACGTGCTGTTCTCCAAGGCTTAGGATGGTCTCCACTGGTGAGCGTTTTTTTCCATCATGCGAGTGAATACCTTTGGGCGGCTTTTTATAAGTATGCGTACTGCTTGCGGAGAGTGAGTGTGATCTTCTTAATCGTATGCGGTTGGCCACGATTCTGATCTCTTGGACTGGGATTGGCTCGAAGCTAAGGGAGTTGAAATATCCGCAAATAGCACCGACTGCACTTCTCCGTAAGGAGAGACCAGTGCCGTCTGTAATGTTCGTTTATATCCGTTGTTAACGTCGCTTCTGTTTAATGAACGCGAAGGCCAAGGTACAGGAAAAGTCAACGAACTCCAGTGGTTGGCCGCAGCAATATATGGGGTCTTTGACGACCAATCTACCTCCACGACCGAATTTAATTCTTTGGTCTTCCTGGTGTTTATGTCAAATCCCTTCGAGATAAGGAACGCCTCTATTAGAGGTAATGCGCTTGGTGACACCTAGGTTGCGATGTGCAGCCTCGGCATCGTCTGCACACACTACCACTATCGCGTGTCTCCTCACATGGTTCGCACATTTTGCTTAATGTCTTATACACCACGCTCACCATCTACCTACCTCAGGAGGAATCTACCCACTTGGGTTTTATCACGGGTTCCTCGGCCTCTCCTAAAGCCCACCTGCTCCAGTAACAGAGCTTCTTCGACCACATACCGCAATGTCACAATTAAATAAGAGACTAGTTAGGTGACTCTCTCTACCTCTCTGTCATTGAGCGGGTTTACCGCCCCACGAGGTAGCACGATATAAGCTGAGGGCTCTCGGTTTGCTCACTTTGGCAACCACCGTCTATTTCGCCTCGCGTCTTTTTTTTATGTTCATAGCAGAGTCTTATATGAGCCTTTCTACTCTCTCAATGTAGTCCCGTCTGGCTTGCAGTGATGATAGAGCTTGAGGCAAGGGCCCGAGCACTTGACTGAGGGTGCAAGCTCTTCCGCCTTTTTCGTTTCTCTGCTTTCTTCACCGTCCTTTCCAGCAGGTCACAAGTTGTATCGATGTCAGAGCCAACCTCAAAATTGCCTACCGCTCGATCTGAAAAAGATAGATCAATCTTTATTGCAGACCAAATACCGGGAACATCGACAGCGGCCAACACTGGCTGGTGTCTTCGGGTCGCTTCGTTGAGAACATCGAAGCTTTTAACTTCACGATTAACAAGGTTGTGACGCAACATGCCGATGGTGCTTTTTCCATTGTGACCTAAATGTGTTTTTTGTCTTTACGCGCGTTCGCACATCTTAGATCAAGATTTCCATCACTTGTGCATCATTTAGAGCGTTCCTTGAACAGAGAAGATGCACTTGCACGTCTGGCCCTCAAGCTTAAGATAACTAGCGGAAATAATTGTTTGAGTAGGTAGGTTCCGGCACACCTGACTGAGGGGTTCCATTTCTAATTGCAGCTGACGACCTCCATGTGCTCAAGCGCGCCTAACGTTAACGGTTTTGAGATCGTTTAAAGAAGTCCGGTACAGAGGTATGATTAGGTTGATCTTGTGTTATGCATAATCGTATCGATATATCTCTCTACATACATGTATATGCTTACGTACGATATATATAGAGATGTGGAGTTATTAGCAATATCCTTCATAAACTCGAATATAAAGACTTCGCGAGCAGGCAGTGCTTTTCATTATTGGGGGCCAGGAACAAAAATGAACAATGCATACTCTTTGGTCTGGTGAGTGTGGGACTCTCAAACCCGCTAAAAAAATGGTGGTCTTTTGTTCTACGCTCTTATTACGACATTCACAAAATCAGAACCCGCGTACTAGCTCTCTTCGGAGCTGAGCACCCCTAACAGTAGATCTATCTCTCCCCGTACTGCAGGCGAAAAGCGTGTGATCTACGTTATCGGTCTCGTCGGCGTCGCACAAGACACATATGCCTACCTCAGTCTTCCAGATATTCACCATATAGATCTAGAAGCTGCCACGACCGGTTCTGATCGGCTGAACACTCAAGTGTTCACCGGTATGGCAGCGTCCAGATTCGGTGTAGCTAACACGTTGTTTCCGCGTTATCGGATCGGTACAGATTCATGAGGTCTGGGGTTATTGAGCTCTCCCACGACCCTGGTGTCTCTCGTTTCGATTCAGTCCATTCAGCCTCCCGTTTTCCAGAGCCTTCTTACTTGAATCATCTTTTCTAAATGCTGATCTGTTATAAGATATTCTCCTCCATCCGTTTTAGCCAAGGTACCATGCGGGCAATTATCAGTCCAGCGTCTGTGGACACCGTTCTGGTGACCGTTATGGCCAGCACTATCTGCGCCTTACTTGGCTTTTTCATCCTCTCAAATACAACTGGTCCCCATACTGATGAGCCGTCAAGCTGAATTAAGTCAGCCGCTGATGCTGGAAGATGGCTACGTACGACAGCGTAGGTCCCAGCGCGGAACCTTCAATTAGTCGCATGCAATCTGCCACAATTTATGCCAAGGTCATAATTTATTTCAAAATACTTATAGTGTTTTTCCAGACCACCTTCATATGCATCAGTCCAATAGCAGTTCGCAAACTCAACCATGCAAGAGCTTGATTTGTACCAATGTAAGTGCCGCCAATCGGCGTCGAAATCACTTACGAGACCCCTTCTCACTATCCCGTTCGTTATAAAAAATCTTTTAGTGACATACTTCTTTTGAGGCAATATGTCACGAGCAGTATTCTTTACATTTATACAAACATATGTACCTATCAAAATAACACATAATCAAAACACATGTACCCACATACATGAAGCGTAACCACAATATTATATACCTACAGATTTACCTATATTATATATACACATTCTACTATATACCCATATCACAGGAGTAATTCCGTGTTACCTAATGACATTAATTCATTCATTTATTAATCACCTTTGTTAGGTATATAGTCAAATATTATACATAAAAACACGGTCACTGAGCCAGCCTGGCCAGTGATTCAACACTCTAATGACATTAATTCACAGTAAATAACTAGGAACACATGTTTTCTGCCTAGCTTTTAACTGTGAATTAATGTCACACAAGACGGAAGGAACCAGGCTAGCAAAAAAAAACCAAATGTCTTTTGAGAAAGCCGATTCACTTCGTATTTTGGAGGTTTTGCAATTCAGCTCATTCCACACGTTTGGCAGCATGCGGGCTTGAGAGTGTTGCGGAACCCTCAGTTGTTCCTCAGAAAGCTGACACCTAAAGGGGGTTAATTGGAAATTGAATTCGCCATCGGTGGTGGTTTGTGTTTAACCGCTTTACGGGCAAACACGGCTAAATTTTAATGTGCCAACTGATCGAGTTTGAGCAGTCCAAGTCTGCTGCAACATGACGACACGTCGTGCAGACAAGACATACCTGTAATGGCTCGCACAGCATTATTATGGATCACACGTAATGAGTATAGGGCTTATAGTTGCGCCCTATTTCGTGATTTCGTAAGTGAGAATCGATTCCTAGAGCGCCCTGTGCACAAGAACTAGAGCAACGTGGGTAACGTTGGCCTTCCTCAGACGGGCCAGCGATGCCACGGCAGCACAGCAGGCCCTGACGCTCGACCAAACGTGACTATCCCATTTCATGCTCTCATGAAACGTAATACCGAGACATTTCACTTATCAACTGAGAGGGATAGCCGTGCCGCCCATCTGGAAAGATAAATTACTCGAGTTCAGTTTTAGCCTTTCAGTTTAGGCAGGTATACCTTATGTTGAGTTCCAAGCATGTAGGGGACGGAGGATGGTCTATTTTAGGCAGATACGAAGCTGCCGTACGCGGAAGGTGCTGCTACTGAATTTTTCTCCACCGGCTTCAGGAGCAGTCCCTAGTTTGTACTGTTCAACCCATTCTTGACATCCAGCAATATAAAAGGACAAATATTACAAACCTTGAAGTTTTTCTCTCTCGCCTTCTTAACATTAGCGAGTCTCTTCATGATTACCTGAAGAGTTGATCTCCCGTTACTAAATCCATGCTGGTCCTCTGAGAGCGAGATTTGCTTTTCCTCGATTGCGTCGTTGCCCGCGAGTATCTACTTCACGGGATTGGCAACGGTGTTAAGAAGGCGGATGGGCTTGCAGACTGAGGCCAAGCATGCTTTCCTCCCCTGCTTTGGGATTAGTGCCAGGCGGGTCTTTTTTCAATATTCTGGCAAACAGCCCTTCCGTCAGATCTGGTGTAGACCGTTGGTACTCTCGTATACAATTTGCCCATTACAAGTTTGTAGGGCTTTTTCCTCACGTCCGACTCGATCTCCTTAATCAATTGATTCCAGCACCAAAGTCTCGTTAAAGACGACGCCCATTGATTTGTTGCTGCTTCTAACCATTTTCTTTTTCAACGTTTTGTTACTCATCTTGCGAACTAACCATTTTGGCCTGTGGCTCCTAGCAGCGAGCACTGTGCTTTTGAGGTTTGTTTTGTTTCTCACCTTGAACTAAGGTTGTCCTTGTATTCAAAAGACCTGCCAGTCGACAACTCTGTAGGCTATGTCCGCGGCGCTAATTATCATACCGGTGTAGACCATCTGGTCACTGCAGGAGAGCGTCGCTGCCTTAATCGGGTTGTTTCCCACCAGAAGGCTCCGTTCGGCCAACCAGTCTACCAGGGATTGTCCCCTAAAGTTGAACTGGCTTACATCCTTAAAGCACAGATGCGGCGTTGACATTTCCAGGGATAATCTAGGCCTGGTGGTCCCGTATTCTGACGCTGACGTCGAGTGCCTTAAGGTTTTGACAAACTCTTCTTGGCTTCTGTTGGGGGCAAAAGTAGCAGCCGTAGAATACCGCGCCTCCGTCGACCTGTAACCAAACATACCCCGTGAGTAGGAAGGAAGGAGAGAAGATGGGTGGTTGGGTGGAAATCGTAGTGGAAATTGTACCATTTAGACACTGATACTGTCCGCTATTGTTGACCAGTGGGTTATTGTGTTTGCTCTGTGAGTTTGGCACTGGATACTGCTGTCGTCGCTGTTGTTCTGTCTACTTTAAAGTCAGTGGCTGTCACTTTCGTGGATAGGACAGAAAAGCCGCCGTCAATGTTGTTGACGCTAACACAAATGTTGTGGTTTTAGCTGGAGCTAGATCTTACTACTGGTAACAGTCCTTTCGCCTTAATCATATGACGACTAATATGAAGTTGTTGTTGTTGTTGTTATTGTTGATGTTGTTGTTGTTTTTGGTGTTGTTGTTGTTGTAACGAACTCGCAGCAGCAGAACTATGAGTAGTAACAGGTAGCATTCGTTGTAACAAACGCGTCCAAGTACTAATTTACTAACTAAGTATGCAAGTAACTAGCTTAGTCATAGTCGCAGTAACATATATCATAACACTTACAAAGAAAAATCTCTTTCGGGCTGAACCTCAGCCAAGATTTAACGTCCACGAGACAGCTTTAACCAATGTTTCATAGACGGTCTTCCATAACTACAAATGTGCAACGGGGGAGGGCTCGAACCCGCGCATCTATGTGTCTTCTCCGGTAGCGGGGCGCAGGCGGAATGCACAACGCCACCGGACTCGACCTCACAACACTTACAACAGCCGCAGCAGGATCACTTCTTCTTGTTGTTGTTGTTGTTGTTGTTGTGGTTAATGTACATAAGAACAGTTAGAGTCGTAATCGAAGTAAAACGAAAGTAGTTCCGACAAAAATGTTTGTAACATATATTTCAATAAGAAGAATGCAAGAAGCATCTGACTAGCAGAACTAGAACCAATGCCAGCAGCAATAGCAGTCATTGCGGCGATGGCGGCGCCTAACCGACTGCCCGCAAACGATGAGTTGGGTGGCCCTTTAACTGGACCCTTTCACTAACTTAATTTTCCCCGTTTGTCTGGCGTGGTGATTGAGGGCGATTTTGGCTGATTGGTGGACTGGTTGGCCTGCTCGACTGTTCACTATTCCCCGGTTGTCTCTCAGCTACAGTGCCTGCAGCAAAATGGCGGACGGCCGGGGAATCGGGAAACGACTGAAACGAAGAAGGGAGGGTGGTGGGATGATAGGTGTAGTGGTAAGTGGGTGGGGTTGTGGTTAAAGTCGTCTCGGACAACGATCGGTCGCCCGCGGTAGTCGGTCATAAACAAATAAGCGACGACAACAACAGCAGCAGCAGCAGCACCACCAGTCATAACACTCGTCTCCGTTAGACCTACAAAGCCAACTTCGACGAACATTGGCTAGAACAGCAACAACGGCACCGACAACAACGGCAAAGAGGGTTGTCACATGTTGATGTTGATCCTGAATCCAATGACGACGATGCCATTCGTGACGAAGGAGGTGATGCTGCACTGCTATACTGCCGAAGTCAATTTTAGAAAATCAATTTTAGACCAAACTGTAGTCGGTCTGTTGTAGTTGTTGATGATGGTGTTGTTGTTGTTTGTGGACAAGAGGACGCTGTTCTGGTTGTAGTCGTAGTGGTTGTCGTTGTAGATGTTGTTGTTGTTCTGCTCGTCGTTGACGACGACACTGTTGTAGTAGTGGTAGTAGTTGTTGTTGAAGATGCAGTTTTGTTCGTGTTCTTGATGAAACAGTTGTAGTAGAAATAGTGGTTGTTGCCGTTGACGCCGCCGTTGTCGTTGTTGCCGATAACGCTGTCGTAGTAGTAATAGTTGTTGTTGTTGTCGACATTGCCGTTCTCGTTGTTGTTGTTCACGGTAGTGCACGTTGTTGTTCTTATTGACACAGCCGCGGTTGTTGGCATTGACGATGCTGTTGTTCCTGTGCTGGATGTTCTGGTTGCTGGTCAGCTTGCCGTTGTCGTTGTAGTTGTAGGTGACACAATCACAGCTAGAAGAGGAGCGCTCTCGGCGAGCGGCGTCATACTCAACAGGAATAGTAGCAGCAGCAGCAGCATCAACAACAACAAATTTACGCAGCACACCATCATCTTCATTGTCGTCAGAAGACGCACAGACGACGGCCAGCGACGCGCTAAGACACGCGTATAGACAGATTCGCATCGTCAAACGCACCGCAAGCCAGTTGGGCACTGCCGCGTTCTCTCTGTGTAGCTTCAACATGGTACCCATCAAAAACTTAGTACAGCCAAATTGAAATAAGACAACCGAACCAAAGATCGACCGACCGACTCGAACAACCGGAGAAACTGAATTGATGCGGCGGCAGTGACAACGACGTTTAGAAAGGCACACTCTATAATCTGTACGACAATAATCTCCGCAGTAGAAGGGCCTGTCAACACGATGACGTGTGTACACACACACCGGGCAGGCACACAATGTGGCTTAGCAATTGCTATTGCTGTTTCGGGAGTAACTTTGACTATCGTTCCAGTGCGTGTTTTCGGCGCCCGTGATGCGTGCGAATGATGTATACTGCGCGCATATACTCCCTCGCAACTAGAAAGTTGGCCAGATGTGAAAACTCCTTCTAGTTGCCTCAATTTCTAGGCTCGTTGGCTCTGGAAGGAGGCAAGGTATACGACGTAGATTGCGTGGCAGCGTATTCGCTTGGTCATGTTGTTATGCTCCGCTTGAGGACTAAGTTAAGGTTAAGACTAACAATTGGTTGGTGACGGATAGGTGACTGCCACTGATTCCGGGGTGACGGCTTATCGTGCCGGGCCTAGTCCAGGGCCAGGGCAGTACCGATTGACGGATGTCTGCTGCCCTGGCTTAGAAGGCATGTTACATCATGCAGAGGGTTCGGTCCTCCAACAGCTCCGCGTCCCTTGCGGTGACTAAGAATATCAGGTCGTCGGTATAAACGACAAACTCAACTTCACGAGGCCTGCTCATCTCTAGCACCAGGTTCCACAGCGTAGGTCCTAGCACGGAACCTTCAATCAGTCGTTTTATTGGCATGCTTTTTTACAGGCAATTTTTCACAATATATGCCGAGGTCACAATTTATTTCAAAATACCGATTGTGTTGGTTTCTCAATACCACTCTGCAACCGAGCAAGATGGTTTAGTGGCAAAGCCTTCGCCTTGCATTCGGGAGGACTGGGTTCGAGACCCAGACCGGCCACTCTTAAATTGGTTTGTATGGTTTCCAATTTAGACAAGGTAAATGCCGGAGTGGATTAAAACATTAGCCATGACATGAAAAACCGTACACGGGCATTAGCTTTACGGAAAATAAAAAAACACATCATCAAAATACATATACCTGGATACATAAAATTTAACGACAATATTATATACATAGACATATACCTATATTACATATGCGCATTTTACTATCGTATATACACATATCACATGAGTAATGCCGTATTGCCTAATGCCAGTAATTCACAGTTAAAAGCTGGGAACAAATGTTTTCTGCATTTAGTTCCACGACCTAACGTTTTTGAGGACCGGCTCCGTATTTCGGAGGTCCTGCGACAGCTCGTTCGATATACGTTTGGCAGCACGCAGAGAGTGTTGCGGTAAGGTCAACCTGAATCTGGGTACCCTCAGTTGTATCCCATATCACTGAGACCAGCTGATCAAGTTTGAGTAGTCTGCTATAACATGGCGACACGTCGTCCCGACAAAACAGACAACTCTAGATTCATTCAGCCATTCAGCACACTGTTGTTCTGGATCAAAAGTAATTGGTGTAGGGTACTAGAACAACACGGGAGACCTTGGCCTTTTTTCCAGATGGGCCAGCGATGCCACCATAGCACAGCAGACTTTGACGCTTGACCGAGCGTGACTACCCATTTCATGCTCGCGCAAAGCGTAATACCGAGACATTTCACCTCTCTGACTGAGAGAGATACTCGTGCCGCCCATCTGGAAAGATATATTACCCGTGTCCAGTTTCAGCGTTTTAGTTTAGCCAGGTTCTAGGCTATCAGACGCCGCAGGTGCTGCTATTCCCTTTTTTCCATCGTATTCAGGATCACCTCCAGTTTGCGGTGCAGAACCCATTCTTCACGTCCAGCAATAATAGAGGGCAAAATATTACAAACTTTGGGGCTTTTGTGTTTCGCCTCCTTGGCCTTAGTCAGTATCTCACTGATGGCCCGGAGCGTTGGCCTCCCTTATCGGATCGCGCATTGATCCTCTTAGAGAAGGTTTTGCCTTTCCTCGATTGCGACGTTAAGTTTGCCCGCGAATATCGACTCCACGGCCTTGGCAACCGCGTTAAGGAAACAGATGAGCCTGTAAGCATGGTTTTCTCCCCGGTTTGGGATAAGTGCCAAGCGAGTTTTCTTCCAATATTCTGGAAACCGTCCCCTTCAACCGCTGCTGGATCTCATCGAGTGTTACAAAAGAGATATACCTCTCATTCACCACAATCGGGTCTGTCATTCTTCGTCTGCGTCGGAAAAAAGGTGAACCATAATCCCTCCGTCGGAATCGTGCTAATGTGCCCAGAATGCCCATTACGATTTTGCAGGGCCTTACTTTCACATCCGGCCCATTCTTCTCGATCATTTGATCCCAGCACCGAATCAGCTTTTTCCCTGCGCCAGCTTAGCCTTTCTGATGGTGGGCTTCGCATTGGAGCGCTTTTCTTTGTACTCGGAGCAGAGATCATCTTTTTCTCGGTCAATTCCGTTATCGCCTTTTCGGCGTTCCCGCGGGCTGAAGTGTGCCAGCGCTGGACTCCAAAGCACTCTTTCCGTGCAGCAGCCACCTCAAAGGCGACCAGTATTTTGGTGCAGTGTTTCTCTGGCGCGGGTGTACCGAAGCTGGCGTTGCCTTTTCGTGTGCTTTTAGAGCGATTTTCTCTAAGCTTTTCTCATTGAAGATGTCCCCCGATGGACCTCCCAATCCACTACTCTGTAGGTTGTGTCCGCGGCGCTAATTGTCAGGTCGATGAAGGCCTTCTGGCCCTTGCGGACGAGCGTCGCTGCCGCTTTTGGGTTATTCCTCGCCAGAAGGCTCCGTTCGGCCAGTCATTTCATCAGGGATTGCCCCCTTAAAGTTGGCGCGGAGACTTTCCCAAGAGCACAGGTGCTGTGTCCGGAAGTCCCCTGTGATAATCTGGGTTCGTCATGGTCCCGAGTTCTGACGCTAACGTCGACTGCCTCAAGGTATTCGACAAATTCTTCTTGTCTTCTGTTGGAGGAGAAGTAGCAGCTATAGAATACCGCTTTCGTCGACCTGTAACCATACAAACCTCGTAAGTAGGATGAAAAGAGAGAAGGCAGTTGGCTGGGTCGGAATCGTAACAAAAAGTACTGCCGTCTTTTGGTTATTGATGTCGTCGACTACTGATATGCTCGCTTCGTGGACTTGATACTAGCTACTGTTGTCATTGTTGTTCCTTCTACCTGAGGGCCTAAGGCGGTCGCTTTCGTAGATGGGACAGGATAGCCGTTGCTGTCAATATTGCTGACGCTAACAGAACTGTTGTGATTTTGGCTGGGCCTGGATCCTACAACTGGTAACAGTAATTTCGCCTATATCGCCTTATAGTATAGGACGAATATTAATATTATATGGCACATAGCAAACAGGCGATCGATTATGGCCGGCAACATTGACGGCAACGCGTTCCTTAACCATAAACAAGCTACCACAGCAGCAACAACAACAACTCGAATATCCACAAACTGGCACCAAATCCAACAATTCCCATAACCACGACAACAACAAACACAATAATAGCAACAAGAATCATAATAAGAACAAATACTTGTTGTTGTTGTTGGTTGTGGTGGTGCTGTTGTTGTTGCTGTTTCTGTTATTGCTGTTATTGTTGCTGTTGTTGTTGTTGTTGTTGGTGTTGTTGTTTTGTCATTGTTACGATGACAGTAACCAAGGCAGCAGAAACATGAGCAGTGAGTAGCACGTAGCATCAATTGTAGTACGCGCGTCTAAGTACTAATTGACTAACCTAATATGCAAATAACTAACTTACATGCATCATAACACTTACAGCAGCGGCAGCAGGACCACTTCTTGTTGTAGTTGAGGTCGTTGTACATAAGAATAGTTGTCGTTGTAGTAGTAGTAGTAGTAGTGATAGTGATAGCATCACCAAAGTAGAACGAAAGTCTTTCCAACATAAATGGTCGTAACATGTATATTTAATGAGAAAACAAGAAACAACGAAGAATAAGCTACTAGCCGAAGCAGAATCAATCAATGCCCGCAGCAACAGCAGTCACTGGGCGGCCGTCACGAGGGGCGGCAGGTCGAAACCAAGATGGCGGATGGTGGGTGGTGGGCGGCGGGCGACAGCGGGCGTCCGACAGCACCGGGCGGCGCCAGGGGGCAGCCGATAACTCTACTATAACAGGCAGCGGGGCAGCGACGTAGATGACGACGACGACGACGACGACGACAACGACAACAACAGCAGCAGCATTGAACCAATCACTATCTTGTTGGTTCGTCGAAACAAATATCACCCACGCCCGCACTGCCTACCACTGCTCACTCAGTTAGTCAGTCAGTTAGGCAGACAGTTTAGTTTGGTAGGCAGGCAGGCCTAGGTTCGCCTGTCACTCTCTCAACACGCGTTCGAGAACCGAACCCCCCCTGGGGGGGTTCGGAACCCCGGTTGTCTAGTCTGGCGAGGGCCTACTCGACTGTTCACTGTGGGGAAATCGGGCAACGAAGGAAATGAGGCGGATGGTGGAGGGTGACTGGATATAGATAGATAGGTACGACGACCAGTGGCCAGTGGTGGGTTGTTGACGAATCGTCTCGGCAACGATCGGTGTGCGCGAGCGCGCGTTAATCCAGGTCCAGAACGGGTCATAGAACGCCCATGCGTTAGGCCTGTTAGGCCTACCAAGCCACCGATGACGACCGACCGATTGGCGAGATTAGACGCATTGACACCGACAACAACGACAAGGATTGCTATCACCGGCTGATGCTGAAAGCGACAACGATGGCATTAATGAGGAGGAGAAGGAGGGAGGTGATGCCGCACTGCTGTACTGCCGAAGTAGACGTGAAATTAAACCCCTAGACCAAGCTGTAGTCGATCTGTTGTTGTTGCTGACGAAGTAGTTGTTGTTGTTGATGATGGTGTCGTCGTCGTTGTTTCTGGACATGAGGACGCTGTTCTTGTTGTAGTCGTAGTGGTTGTCGTTGTAGACGTTCTTGTTGTTCTGCTCGTCGTTGACAACGACGGTGTTGTAGTAGTGGTAGTAGTTGTTGTTGAACACGCTGTTTCTGTTCGTGTTCTTGACGAAACAGTTGTAGTAGAAGTAGTGGTTGTTGTTGTTGACGTCGCCGTTGTTGTTGTTGCGGATGACGCTGTCGTAGTAGTAGTAGTTGTTGGTGTTGTCGACATTACCGTTCTGGTTGTTGTTGTTCACGATGCTGCAGCGGTAGTAGACGTTGTCGTTGTTGTTGACACAGCCGCGGTTGCTCGAGTTGATGATGCTGTTGTTCGGGTGCTGGATGTTCAGGTTGTTGGTGACCTTGCCGTTGTCGTTGTAGTTGTAGGTAACGCATTGACAGCTAGAAGGGCTGCCACGAGCGTATTCTTCATCGACATTATCAACAGCAGCAGCAGCAGCTTCAATAACTTCACGCAGCATATCGTCCTCAGTTGCACGGACGAGGGCCAGCGACGCGCAGAGGCACGCGAACAGACCGATTCGCATCGTCAAACGCACCGCAAGCCAGTTGCGCCGCACCGTGGCGTTCTCTCCGTGTAGCCTCAACATGGTGCCAATCAAAATCAGCACGTACAGACACAGCCAGAATCGAAATAAGACAAATGAACGAACGAACAACTAGTCTACCGACTGACTCGGACGACCGGAGAAATCAAAGTGATGCGGCAGGACGTGGCGACGACAACGTCAAATAGGCACACCCGACCAATAAGCTGCGCCGTATAATAATAATAATAATAATATTAGCCTGTCAACACAATGACGCGTACGCATGCATAAACACGCACACACACACACAGACGCAAAATGTGGCTTAGTGGTTATTGTTGTTGTCGTTGTTAAGTGTTGTTGTTGCTGTTTCTATTTTGGGAGTAACTATGGCTCTCTGTCCAGCGCGTGTTTCCCCGAAATGTGGCGAAAGATGCGTACGGCGCGCACTTTTCTCGCAAGTCAAAGTTGTGTTGAAAATGTGTAAACTCCCTCTAGTCACATTGCGTAGGCTTGTTGACAGTGACAGCTAAGGCCTGCGACGTAGACTATATGGGATTCGCGCATTCGCATTGTGCTATTGTCGTGTCCGTTCGAGGACTGTTAAGGTTAAGGCTAACATTTGTTGTTGGACGGATAGGCCGATTCTTAGCCGGGCCGACGGCTTAACCTCGGTCGGGCCTAGACTGCCAGGCGAGTACCGATTGGCGGATGCTGCTGCTGATGCTGCTGCCGCCTTGGCTTAATAGGCATACAATCTAATGGAGAGGGCACCTTTTGGCATTATGCCTACTCGTAAGCGAGGGCAGCAGGCATCCATCAACCGGTACAGCCCATCATGCTGAGACTAGACCCGGCGCGTTAATTGGTCGGTCCAGAATCGGTGCTAGAGTCATCTATCCGTGATAGTATAGTAGTAGTAGTAGTAGTAAGCCTTAACAATCCTCCAGTCGATCACGACAACACGACAATTTGATACAAATATGCGCTATAACGTGTATCGCTATATCGTATGCCTTGCGTCTTGCCGTCAACCGACCAAGAAAATGTTACCGTAAGGAGTTTGCACATCTGACTAACGTTTGGTTTGCGAGGTAATGCGTGCCCGCCTTGCGCATATTTTGCGCGCATCACGGGGAAACACGCGCTCAAAAGGAAGTCATAGAAGTCACCCCGCACTTTTCGGTCGTCAAAGAGTCTGGTCGTTCTGGACAAGACGAAGGAAACACGCTAACTAGCGAGCTCGCCATGCACACAATTCACAAATTCCAACGGCTCCATCGAGGGCCATATCAGGCAGTGAACAGTTGCTGTTGTTGTTGTTGGTGTCGTTGTCGTTCATTGAGCTGTTCGTTGCCGCATAAACAACTGCCGTCACTTGTCATAGTTGTTGATCACAGCTAGTTGGTGATCGTTCGTCGGTCTGTCTGTCTCTCCGTCCGTCTGTTTGGTCTTTGAATATCATTCTAGCTCGCATCGATGAGACAATAGGCTGTAATGTGCGTGTGTTTTGGTCTTGCTCGTTTCGTGAGCAGGGCAACTTACACTTGAAACACGTATATGACAAATTGTGTTGTTGCAATATGCAATAGTGCCTGTGAGACATTACGGCCAGAAGACGGGCTAGCGTACGCGCTAAAGAACTTGCAATCACTGCAGTTATTAATGTGTTGCAATTTGTTTATTAATATTTGATAGTTAACTAACTAGCGCATCTCCGAACACTACCTACTCCGAAATATTCGAGGCGCAGTGACGTTTTTTTTTTTTGTACGTGCGCTATCTGTACTGTTCGTGCCTTTATGTTAGCACGTTTGTTGAGGCCTGCTGAGCTAGACCGGGCAGACCGGGTTAAAGTGCTAATGCGCAGGAAGTGTGTACGGCCACAGGGGACAGCTGGACCGTTTCAACAAATAATGAACCATTAAACAAATGTCTTACTCAATAAATACAATAAAGATCTATGCATAGATCTTTTTTCTTTAAGGTTTCGGGAATGCGTGATGCACGTGCTGCACTAGCAGCCTGTGTGGCTAGTATGCGACTCACAAACTCACTAAACCCGGATTCGTCCTCACCCTCCCAAGCAGTTCAGTGCCTTCTGGGAGGTCGTCTCAACGTCCATCCAATGACGTCATCGTATGCCAGGTTCTATAAAAGGGGTCCTAGGATCGAGCCCTGTGGGACCCTGGTCGTCACGTCGAACTCGGATCTCTCACTGAGTATGCGCTTCTCGCTTAGGACGGACGAGATTACCCGGCGCAGGTAGGGCGGGACTCTCTTCTTGAGTAGTGTCCAAGATTACCTTCCAGAACAGGCTGTTGAATGCGTTTTTAACGTTCGGCAAAACAACTAGTAGCAAGCCTCTAGTCCGAGACGAAGATTGGCGCAGGGCTTCCGTCTTAGTAATCACCTGCTCTATGGCCGATAGGACTGATCGGCTCTTTCGGAACCCATATTGTGTCGGCGACAGGAGGCCGTGCTCCTCTGCAAAGCACCGCACGCGGGACTCTATTATCGACTCTATGCCTTTGGCTAGCGTGCTAACTAGGCAGATTGGCCTATAGGAGTCATTCCCATTTCGGGATAAGTATCAGATCCGCTTTCTTCCAGACCATGGGGAGGCAGCCGCTGCGGAGTATTCGTGTGGCTACAGTAGCCACCACATTCAGAAACTCCTTAAAGATTACTTTTGTGGCCGAGACCGGAATGCCATCAGGTCCTTTTGCCCTACCGGCCTTCAATCTTTCCCACGCAGCGAATACCTCCGCCGATGTTACCTCTGGGATGTAATCCTCGGCCGCTATTACTTCATACAATGTCCTGTCAAATGGAGGATGTTAAGGGAAGGGCTTGTTAATTACTCGGAGACGTACAGCCTTATTCTAGATCGTAACGAGTTTAGGGCTCCGAGGTAAGTTGCGCCCTAATGTAGTAATTCCTTAAGTGATAATCGAATCCAGGAGCGCCCTGTACAGCAAGAACCAGAACAAATCGGAAGATCTTGGCCTTCGTCAGGCGAGCCAGCGATGCCACGACAGCACAGTAGACTCTGACGCTCGACCGAACGTGAAAATCCCATTTCATTTTCTCATGAAACGTAATACCAAGCCATTTCTCTTCTCGACAGAGAGACATAGGCGTACCACCTAAGTTGGAAAACTATATTACAGTGTCCAGTTTCGGCCTGGATGTCCGCTGAAGGGTGTGAAAGTAAGCTGCAGGCTGCAGGACATCGCGTACTCCCTGCCATCGTAAAGCACACATCGCTTAACCAGATAAGAGGCTATCAGACGCCGATTGTGCTGCTAATCCCTTTTTCCACCGCAATAGGATCGCTCCTCCACTCCAGCTTGCGCTGTCAAACCCATTTTACGTTCAGCAATTTCAGAAAGCATGGGTTAAGAGTTATGGGGCTTTTCTGTCTCGCCTCCTTGGCCTTCGCGAGTATTTCTGCTGATTTATCCTGATGGCCTAGAGCGCTGAGCCTCTTTTTCGGAACCCGTGCTGGTCCTTAAAGAGCGAGACTTGGGTTTCCTCAATTGCGTCGTTAAGTCTGCCTCATCATCTACTCCACGGCCTGGCAACCGTGTTAAGAAAACAGATGGACCTGTAAGCTGAGGCTGAGATTTCCTTCAAAGGTATGTCGTCGGGACCTAGGGCCGTAACTTCTGACATCCTTTCAACCGCTCGCTAGACCATCTCGAGTGTTACACGTGGAGTATACCCCTCATTCACCACAATCGAGGATGCGCCTTTCCCCGACTGCGTCGAAAAAAAAGTGAACCAAAATCTTTCCGTCAGATCTGGTAAGATTGTCGGTGCTGTGGTGCCCAGTTTGATAATTCTAGGGCTTTTCAATCGGGTCTGTGTCTTTTTCCATCTGCGTCTCAAAACAAGGTGAACCAAAATTCTTTCGTCAGATCTGGTGGGATCGTCGGTGCAGTCGTGCCCAGTTTGACCATTCCAGGACTCCCACTGCACGTCCTGCTCGTTTTCTTCAATCAATTGATTCCAGCACTGAAGCTCACTCATTCTGACGGTGATCTTTAGACTGGTGCGCTTTGTCTTGTATTCTGCGTTTTCCCGTCGCTCCTCCTCGGCCAACTCCGTTCTCGCCTTTTTTGGAATTCCCGCGGGCTTTAGTGTTCCGGCGCCGGTTTCCAACGCAATCTCTCCGTGCGGCAGTCATCTCAGGAGACCATTAGTACTTTGGCGCAGCATTTCTCCGAGGGTATACTGAATCTCGCGTTGCCTTCTCCCATGTTTTTAAAAGGGTCTTGTCTAAGATTTTCTCATTGAAGATGTCCCCCGATTTGTTGCAGCCTTTAACTATCTCCTCCTTAAACGTCTCCTTCCTCGTCCTGCGAGCCGATTATCTCCGTCTATGGCTCTCAGTAGTAAGCACCGCCTCTCTCCTTCGTTTTTCACAGTGGATGTAAGATATCAGTGGCCACTAAGATTTTCCTCGTATCCGAGGACCTTACGGTCCACTACTCTATAGGTTGTGTGCGCAGCGCGAATTGACAGGTCGATAAAAGCCTTCTGGCCTCTGCGGGCAAACGTCTCTGCCGCTGTCGGGTTATTCATTACCAGAAGGCTCCGTTCGGCCAACCATTTCATTAGGGATTGTCCCCTAAAGTTCTTTATACTGTATACAGTATATATAAATTATCGTTTATTAAGGAATAAAAATGGAGCTACAATTGTCTCCCGAGAACGTGTGCACAGGCAATATTACTCTATCTCGTATAGAGTCGGCTGGGACCACTTCAGCAGCGTGCCCCGGACGGATGCCGCGTTCCCGCGTTGGACGTCAAGGTCGAGGCGCTGTCTCAAGAAAGCCGCAGATCTTTTGTCTCCAGTTGCAAAATTCAGCTGCTCACTGACTCTGTGGAGGAGCTTGCGAGTCAAGTTGCCAGGACCCGCCCAAGGTTTCGAACGCTAGGGGTTGAAACTCATGTGGGTAACCTATTGAGGCGTATTTTGCGAGCTTTCTTGCCTCGGCTAGATTCCCCTAAAGTTGGTGTGGCTACTTCCCCCCGTGATAATCTGGGCTTGTGATGGTCCCGTGTTCTGACGCTGACATCGAGTGTCTCAAAGTATTTGGCAAATTCTTCTTGACTTCTGTTGAGGGAGAAGTAGTAGTTATAGAATGTTGAGCGCGGGTCGACTTGGAACCAGATAAGCCTCGTGAGTAGGAAGGAAGGTGGGAGGTTGGGCGGGAATTGTTGGTAAAAATTGCACTGTTGTCAGTTGGTCATTGATATTGTCGACACTTGTTGCGCCGTGTGTCGTAGTGTTCGCTTTGTGAGCTTGATACTGGGTCATTGTTGTTCCTTCTGCCCTCAAGCATGTGATTGTCGCTTTCGTGAATGGGACAGGACAATCGCTGCTGACAACGTTGCTGACAACGACAACAACAACTATTGTTGCAGGTAGCACTAGTTGTAGTAAACGCGCCCAAGTAACGAATTTGTGAACTTATTATGCAAGCAATTAACTTAGTCTTAGTAGCATTACTATAAAGTAAAACCAAAGGTAGTTCCGTGACGAAAATGGTTCGTAACATATATTTCTCTAAGAAAACAAGAAGAAAGGGCAAGAAAAACTACTAGCAAAAAACATCGGATCGAAACCAATATGGCTCCGGGCGACAGCAGGGGCGGCCGACGCTCCCGACGGCAGCAGGGGCGTCTGACGATCAGTCAATGAGGTAGGTAGCCAGTCTGTCCGTCACTCAACGCTTGTACGAAAGCCGAACTTAATTTCCCCATCCGCCCGTTCGTCTTGCCTGACGAGGGCCGTCTGTCTGGCGGGCTGGGTGGCTGGATGGGTGGCCTGTTGGCTGGACTGTTCGCTAACTCCATTTCCCCGTTTGTCTGGCCTTGTGGTTGAGGGCCATTTTAGCTGGACTGTTCATTTTTTCTTCATTTTCCTAACGTTATTTTCCCGTTTGTCCAGTCTGGTTGAGGGCTGGCTGGCTCTCTAGCTCGCTGGCTGGCTGGCCTGTCGACTTTTCACTATTCGACAGTTCACTATTTCCCTGCTGTTGTTAAGCTTCAGTGCCTGCAGCTAGCTAAACGACTGACGGGAACGGGGAATCGAGGGAAGGAAGGAAAAAAACAGCAGCTGCAGCAGCAGCTATAACACTCGACTCTGTTAGGTCTACAAAGGCAACGGTGACGAACATTCGCGAGAGCAGCAACAACGACACTGACAACAATAGCAAGAAGGGCTGTCACATGTTGGTGTTGATCCTGAAGCTGACGATGACGATGCCATTAGTGACGACGGGGGTAATGCTGCGCTGATGTATTGCCGAAGTACACGCGAAATCAAGCTTGTAGACCCAATGGTTGTCGAACTGTTGTTTTGTTGTTGCTTATGCAGTTGTTGATGATGGCGAACATGTTGTTGTTGTTGCCGTTGTTGTTGTTGCTGCTTTTGTAAAAGACGATGCTGTTGTTGTAGTCGTAGATGTCGTTGTTGTCGGTGTTGTTTTTGTTCTGCTCGTCGTTGACGATGACGCTATCGTAGTAGTGACGCTTGTTGTTGTTGTTGACGCCGTTTCGGTTGCTGTCCGTGATGAATACAGCTGTAGTAGAAGTAGTTGTTGCTGGTGTTGACGTCGTACTTGTTGGTGTTGTGGATGGTGCTGTTGTAGTAGTAGTAGTTGTTGTAGTTGTTGACGGCGTTGCTGTTGTCGTTGTTGACGGTCGTGCTGTAGTAGTAGTAATTGTTGCTGTTGTCGACGTTGTCGCCGTTGACGTTGTTCACGATGCTGCAGTCGTACTTGACGTTGTTGTGGTTGTTCACACAGCGGTGGTTGTGGTTGTTGATGATGCTGTTGCTTCGGTAGTTCAGGTTCTTGTCGCTGGTGACGATGTTGTCGTCGTTCGAGTCGTACGAGACACATTCGCAGCTAGATGAGCGCTTTCGACGAGCCGGAGCAGCGTATGCAGTAGTAGCACCAACAGCAGCAGCAGCAGCAGCAACAGTAGCATCAACATCAACTTTACGCAGCACACCACCACCATCACCATTACCACCATCAGAGGACGACGCACAGACGACGGCCAGCGACGCGCACAGACACGCGACTAGACAGATTCGCATCGTCAAACGCACCGCAAGCCAGTTCCGCACCGCCGCCTGCTCTCTGTATAGCTTTAACATAGCGCCCATCAAAAATTCAGTACAGTCACAGCCAGATCGAAATAAAACAACAGCAAACGGACCAAGGAACGACCGATCGATCGATTGACCAACCGACTAACTGTCTGACCGATTGACTGACGAACCGAACGACGACCAGAGAACTCGGATTGATGTTGCGGCAATGATGGTGGCGGCGTGGACGACGTCAACAACAGCAACGTCAAAAAGGCACACCCAACCAATAATCTCTGCAGTATAAGAGTGTGTCAACACAATGGCGCGTGTGCATACACACACACACACACGCATACATACGTAAAATATGGTTTAGCGCGTGTTGTTGTTGTTGTTGTTGTTGTTGTTGTTGTTGTCGTTGTTGTTGTTGTTGTTGTTGTTGTTGTTGTTGTTGTCGTTGTTGTCGTTGTTGTCGTTGTTGTCGTTGTTGTCGTTGTTGTCGTTGTTGTCGTTGTTGTCGTTGTTGTCGTTGTTGTCGTTGTTGTCGTTGTTGTTGTTGTTGTTGTCGTTGTTGTCGTTGTTGTCGTTGTTGTCGTTGTTGTCGTTGTTGTCGTTGTTGTTGTTGTTGTTGTTGTTGTTGTTGTTGTTGTCGTTGTTGTCGTTGTTGTCGTTGTTGTCGTTGTTGTCGTTGTTGTCGTTGTTGTCGTTGTTGTCGTTGTTGTCGTTGTTGTCGTTGTTGTCGTTGTTGTCGTTGTTGTCGTTGTTGTCGTTGTTGTCGTTGTTGTCGTTGTTGTCGTTGTTGTCGTTGTTGTCGTTGTTGTCGTTGTTGTTGTTGTTGTTGTTGTTGTTGTTGTTGTTGTTGTTGTTGTTGTTGTTGTTGTTGTTGTTGTTGTTGTTGTTGTTGTTGTTGTTGTTGTCGTTGTGTTGTTGTTGTTGTTGTTGTTGTTGTTGTTGTTTTCGTTGTTGTCGTTGTTGTTGTTTTCGTTGTTGTCGTTGTTGTTGTTGCTACTGTTTCGGGATTTGTTGGTTAAAAATGTGTTAACTCCCTCTAGTCACATTGCCTAGTCTAGTTCTTTGGCTATGGCAGACAAGGCATACGAAGTAGATTACGTGGCAACGCACTCCTTATAATGCTTATGTGCTGGGACATGCAACCCATATGGATATACGAGATAGAGTAATATCGCCAGTGCACACGTTCTCGGGAGACAATTGTAGCTCCATTTTTATTCTTTATTAAAAATGTTTATAATATATATATATATATATATATATATATATATATATATATATATATATAATATTGTAATGATTTATTAATCATTAACAATACGTTTGCACACTCGGCAGTGCTCGCTATATATATATATATATATACTGCTAGGACATTATTCATAGTATTGTCATATGCAAGGGTTAATTGCCAGGACTAAATTTTTTTTTTTACGCTCCAATAGCTTAAGAAATCAGCGACCAATCATTCCAAAAACCATGGCCCGCGGTGAGTTCGTAAACGGATTGTTTGCTTGGCGGATGGGGCCAAAAGGGCCCATGCAAATTTAAATAGCATTTGCCTATTTGGCGATTAGTTGCGGTTTTCTTTCAGAAGCACGGATATTGAAAACAATACGTATGTGACCATGATGTTTTGTACCACACACCAGTTTATGTGACAATAGAGGTAATACGATGTATGTATATATTGTTGTGGTCCACTGTTAAAGCTAAGGCTAACAATTGGTGAACGGATAGGCGACTGCCGCCGATTCCGGGCCGACGGCTTAACGCACCGGGCCGAGTCAGCCAGGGCAGTACCTATAGCCTGATACCCAGGCTTAATTAGCAGATTACATCATGGAGAATAATTATAGAGGCATCCCGCATCATGGCTTTTACTGGTACTCGGTCCAGAATCGGTCGTAGAGTCATCTATCCATAATAGTAGTAAGCCTTGACAGTCCTCCAGTGGATTATGACAACACGATATGAGTATTCATAACCACGTAACCTATATCGTGTGCCTTGCCTCTCACAATCAAGCGCCCAAGAAAACGTTACCATAGGGAGTTTGTACATCTGACCAACGTTATATTAGCGAGGAAATGCGTGCCTGCCTCATGGATACTTCGCGCGCATCACGTCATAATTATCCCCGCAATTTTCTGGCTACCTTCAACAATGCTTCGATCGGGCCGACGACTTAACGCGCCGGGCCAAGTCCAGGGCCAGGGCAGTACCTATAACCTGATGCCTGCTGTCCAGGCTTAATAGGCATATTACATCATGGAGAATAGTAATTGAGACATCCTGTATCATGGCTTTTACTGGTAGTACTCGGTTTAAAATCGGTGATAGAGTCATCTATGCGTGATAATAGTAAGCCTTAACAGTGGATCACGACAATATGACAATACGATATGAATAATCATTACCACGTAGCCCACGTCGTATGCCTTGCCCCTCATGATCAAGCGACCAAGTAAATGTTACCATACAAAGTTTGTACATCTGACCAACGTTCTGCTTGCTGCGGCGGCAAAACACGCTCAAAGCGAATCATAGTTATACCGCAACTTTCCGGCTACTTTCAACAATTCTTTGATCGTCAAAGATTCTGGTCTTTCTGAGCGAGAAGGAGGCAACACGCTAATCAAACAACGAGCTCGCCACGCGAATTCACAAACCTGAACGGCTCCATCGAGGGCCATATCAAGTAGTGAACAGTTGCTGTTGTTATTGCTGTTGTTGTTCATTGAGCTGTTCGTTGCTGCAGAAGCGACTGCCGTCAGTTCTCAGTCAGTTGATGATCGATCATCTGTCTTTCTGTCTGTCTGGTCTAGAATATCATTCTAGCTCGCATAGATGAGCTAACGTGCCGTAATGTGCGTGTGTTCTTGTCTTGCTCAATTGTGAGCAGGGCAACTTTCACTTAAAACGCGTATATTGCAAAATGTGCTGTTGCTATCCTCAATAGTGCTGAGACATTACGGCTAGAAGGTGAGCTAGCGTACGCGCTAAAGGACTTGCAGCCACAGCATTTCATTTTGCATTAAATAATGATTAACTAACACATCCTCGTACACATACTAGCTCCTCCGAAATGTTCGAGGCCCAGTGACGTACGCCGATCTTGCTGCGCGCGCTCTCATGTCAGTAGGTGAGCTGGACCGGGCTCAGATTAAAGTGCGCAGGAAGTGCGCACGCCCACAAGGGACAACTGGCAATTTTCAGCAACTAATTAACCATTAAACAAATGTCCTATTATCTGCGGCCGCTGTGCTAGGATTGCTGCCCTCAGGTAGTGGTTTACCGAGGTTGATCCAATTTTGTAATACAAGTGTACTGCGTATGATATAAATTAATGCCGTATTCAATAAATGCCATGAAAATCCATGCCTAAAGCTTTTTCGGCAAGGTTTCGGGAACGTGAGATGCACATGCGTCACATGCAGTCTCCCTACCCTCCTAAGCTCGGTAATACTTGATTTTTTTCGAATCCGTCGGCGAGGCGTCCCTATCATTCTTCCTGATTCAGCTATGTCGCCGTCTATCTTTCTGCATATCTTACATGCACCTAGGTAGGCGGCTTATGCCAAAGTATACACAGTCCTGAAAATCTGCACTTCTCTTCTCAGTCCCACTTTATATCTCTGCTCCTCGTCTCGGCCTAGCGGTTTCCTTGGCTGTTTTGAGCATCAAAATAGCGTTCCCCTTGCGCGTTTTCCCCGTCCATGGTTTTCCGGCCCCTTGCAGGGGTAGGCGCAGCTGCCTACCTCGGGTTCATTCTCCGATGCCCTTGAAGAGTCCTTGTTTGACTCCCTGAGTTGCTGAACCTTCACCCTGTAGGAGCGGTAAGTTATGCTTTCTACGCGATGCCCATCTGCCCCGCAAACTTGGCATTTCGGTACCTTCGCCTTGCAGTATTTTACCATGTAGTCTGGGCTACCAAATTTGAAGCAGACCTTTTTCACATCTTGCAGTCTAGGGCTTTGTGGCACAGTCTCTGGTATTACATACATATTGTTTATTTTGCAATAACTTTGCATTTCAAGATGATACATAATTACAATACAATCATCATTTAATACAATTCTAACACTTTAGCGACCGTCCCACCGGGCAAGAAAGTGCAAAGACCGCCGATGCGACTGGCAGCTCGCTGCGTGGTATTTAGCGCATACCTGCGAGCAGAACCGGCAACGACATTGATCGCCAACTTGGTAAAATCCTTGAGTCGAACACACCAAGTGATGATAGCCATGTACAATGTACCTTGTGTACACGTGCCGGCTAGTGCATGCCAATCCCTCCCAAAGCTCCCTGGTGAGGTACACATCTAACTGCGCTACCTCAGCCGAGGCCTCGGTCACTTTTCCCTGCCACTCCAACAAAAATTGTTGAAGTGGCATTGTAATAGGTGACTTAAGCCTGACTCTGATTGTTTCCACTGCCGGTCCGCAACCCGCTAGCAGGTACACAAAGCGATTCCTTGCCGTCCGCGGCAAGCAAAGAACGCGCTTCATATATATTGTGAAGCATCTTTCTAGCTGCGCAAAATTTGCCGCGGAAAGATGGCCCCACACCCTGCCAAGGCTGTAGCTCAACATTGGCACAATCTTAAGCTCAAAAAGACGCAATGCAGCACTCAGAGACAGTCGTCGAAGATCTCTCACCTCTGTGTGAATAGAGGCAATAGCCGCCCGACACCTGTCGCCGATGTGCTTGGTTAAGGTCGTTCCCGTATAGTGCAGTCTCAGACCCAAATACGGGAAGGAGTTGACAAACTCCAGCGGTTGGCCACAGCAGGGTATTACGTCTGCTGCAGCCAATCGAACAGTCTCTGGTATTTAAAGCAGTTAGGTAGTTTTAACCACTGCTCATGTCTGCGCCACTTCGACTCTAGTTTTAGGGTTTTATGGGCTAGAAGATGCCAGAGATTGCTACTCTTGGTTTCACGACCACCAAAGAGTACCATACCTTCGCTCTAGAGAGCCTTGGTTTAAATGACTTAATTGTGGCCTCGTTTGCCAACTTGAAGGCATCCCTAAGAGCCCCCTCTACTTCCTCCTCAGCCAAGAAGAAGTCGATTCGTCATAGGACGACCGTGCGAGTCGCCATCAAGTCCCTTCGGTCGGCCTGCATCTTTGTGTTATGTCGTAGAAATGCTACCAACGCCTTCCTCACGCCCTCCCGGTGGTCCTTCAGCCGAAGGATGAGGTTCCCTTCTTGTTCTGGGTAACCCCGCACACACTTGCGCAGACTTTGTTCGTTCTGATGTGGGCTATAAGTCCCAGAAGGTATCTGCGAAGGTTTTACCGTCTTCTACCTTCACCCTCAGCGTGCTTCGTACCCACGGTCCACTTTATTTCCAGCCTCCGTGTTGACCTTGTCAGAGATCTTCGTGCACATTTCCAGATTCCCACAGTTGTCGCCGGCCTTTTTGCAACAGATTTCTAGAGCATTTTTTAATAACGCATTCCCTGATTAAATGATAAATAAATATCCAATTCATCGACACTATGCACGACTTTGCAGTGCCTGCTTAAGTTTTGGAAAAATAGACCATCCTTTAGAGCGTTCCTTAAACAGGAAATCTACGCCTGAGCGTCTGGCCCTTAGGTTAAGATAACTAGCGTAAATAATTGTTGAGTAGGTAGATTCCGCCGCACTTAATTAAGTTTTTTTTTCTATTAATGGCTAACGACTTCAATGTGCTCAAGCGGGCTTAACGTTAAAGTTTTTTGAGATTGTTTAATTACGTCCAATATACAGGTATATTTAAATAGGTTGATCTTGTGTGATACATCATTTGTTTTTATTTAACGGTGGAGGGTATATATATATATATATATAGACTCAATCGCGATATCCTCTCGTAGTCTTCCTGATATTTACTATATAGATCTGGCTGAAGCTTCTATGACCGGTGAGAATTTGGGTTAGGTATTACGTAGTTTTTGCGAGCTCGCATTGGTACAAATGTATGAGGTTTGGGATTTTTGACCTCGTCTACGACCCTGGTGCCTCTCGTACCGCACCAGTTCACTCAGACTCCCGCTCTTCAGAGCCTCCTTTCTTGCATTGTCTTTTTCAAGTGCCTGATCCCGTTATAAAAATATATTCACCTCCATCCGTTTTGACCAAGAGATCATGCGGCCAATTACCACCTCGGTGTCCGTGGACACTATTCTGAATGCTCTAGTAACCCTTATGGCCAGCACTCTCTGCGCCTTACTTAGCTTTTTCTTATTCTTCCTTTCAGCGCACCTGGTGACCAAGTTCTCCTCGATCAATTAATTCCAGCACAGCTTACTCTTTCTGATGGTGATCTTCAGATTGGTGCGCTTTGTCTTGTATTTGGCTTTTTCCCGAAGATCCTCCTCGTCCAATTACGTTTCCGCCTTTTTGACGTTCCCGCGGGCTTTAGTGTTCCGGCGCCGGTCTCCCAAGCACTCTCTTCGTGCAGCAGCCACCTCAGGAGACCACCGGTACTTAGGCGCAGCATTTCTCCGCGGGTGTACTGAACCTAGAATTGCCGTCTCCCATGCTTTTAGAAGGGTCTTGTCTAACATTTTCTCATTGAAGATGTCCCCCTCTTCGAACTCGAGGACCTCCCAGTCCACCACTCTAGGTTGTGTTCGCAGCGCTAATTGCCAGGTGATGAAAGCCTCCTAGCCTCTGCGAGCAAACGCCTCTATAGCTGCCGGGTTGTTCATCACTAGAAGACTCCGTTCAGTCAGCCATTCCATCAGGGATTGTCGCCTAAAGTTGGTGTGGCTACTTCCCCAAAGCACAGGTGTCGCTTTGAAGTCCCCCGCGATAATCTGGGTTCGTGACGGTCCCGTGGTTCGACGACAACGAGTGCCTCAAGGTATTCGGCAAATTCTTCTTGGCTTCTGTTGCGGGAGACGTAGCAGCTATAGTATATCGCGACTCCTCGACCTGTAACCAAATATACCTTGTGAGTAGGAAAGAAGGAGAAAAGGTGGGTGGTTGGGTGGTAATCGTAGTGACAAGTGTACTGTTGCTATTTAGATTCTGATATTGTCAACTATTGGTGCCATGTGTGTGCCACTGTTGTTCCTTCTACCTTAAAGCCTGTGGCTGTCGCTTCCATGGATGGGACAGGACAACCGCTGCTGTCAATGTTGCTGACAACAACAACAACAATTATTCTTGCAGGTAGCACTAGTTGTAGTAAACGCGTCCAAGTAACGAATTGGCAAACTAATTATGCAAGTAATTAACTAAGTCTTAGCAGCAGTAACCTAAAGTAAAACGAAAGTAGTTCCGACAAAAATGGTTGTAACATATATTTCTATAAGAAAACAAGATAAAGAGGGGCAAGAAAGAACGACTAGCAGAAACAGAATCAATGTTAGCAGCAACCGCAGTCGCTGGGGCCGACCGCCGTCACGAGTTGCGTCGTTGGCGGCGGCAGATCGAAACCAATACGGCTCCGGGCGGCAGCAGGGGCGGCCGACGCTCCCGACGGCAGCAGGGGCGTCTGGCGGTCAGTCAATTAGACAGACAGGCAGACAGTCCGTCACTGAACACTTGTTCGAAAGCCGAACTTAATTTCCTCATCCGCCCGTTCGTCTTGCCTGAAAAGGGCTGTCTCGCTGGCTGGATGGCTGGGTGGCCTGTTAGCTGGACTGTTCACTGACTTAATTTTCCCCGTTTGTCTGGCCTGGCGGTTGAGGGCCATTTTGGCTGGCTGAATGGCGGGTGGACTGGCTGGCCTGCTCGACGACAGTTCACTATTTCCCTGCTGTTGTGCACCTAGAGTGCCTGCAGCTAGCTAAATGACGGACAGGAAGGGGGAATCGGTTGAACGAAGAATAGAGAGAACAAAAGAAAGAAGGAGCAAGATGATGGTTGGAAAAGATGCATAGATAAGTAAATAGTTAGGTAGATAGGCCGGTGGGTGGGTAATGTCGTCTCGGCAACGATCAGTTGCGCGCGGTAGTCAGCCATTAACAAATTAGCAACAACAGCAGCAGCCATAACATTCGTCCCCGTTAGGCAACTACATAGCCAACGATGACGAACACTGGCGCGAACAGCAACAACGACACCGACAACAATAGCAAGAAGGGCTGTCACATGTTGATCCGGAAGCTGATGATGACGATGCCATTATTGATGAGGAAGAAAGAGCTGATGCGGCGGCACTGCTGTACTGCCGAAGTACACGCGAAATCAAACCCCTAGGCCAAACTGTAGTCGATCTGTTGTTGTTGTTGTTGCCGCTGCCGCTTATGTAGTTGGCCTTGATGATGGCGTTGTTCTTGTTTTTGTAGGTGATGTAGCTGTTATTGTAGTCGTAGATGTCGTTGTTGTCGATGTTGTTTTTGTTCTGCTCGTCGTTGACGATGACGCTATCGTAGTAGTGACGCTTGTTGTTGTTGTTGACGCCGTTTCGGTTACTGTTCGTGATCATACAGCTGTAGTAGAAGTAGTTGTTGCTGGTGTTGACGTCGTACTTGTTGGTGTTGTAGATGGTGCTATTGTAGTAGTAGTAGTTGTTGTAGTTGTTGACGGCGTTGCTGTTGTCGTTGTTGACGGTCGTGCTGTAGTAGTAGTAATTGTTGCTGTTGTCGACGTTGTCGCCGTTGTCGTTGTTCACGATGCTGCAGTCGTACTTGACGTTGTTGTGGTTGTTCACACAGCGGTGGTTGTGGTTGTTGATGATGCTGTTGCTTCGGTAGTTCAGGTTCTTGTCGCTGGTGACGATGTTGTCGTCGTTCGAGTCGTACGAGACACATTCGCAGCTAGACGAGCGCTTTCGACGACCAGGAGCAGCGTATGCAGTAGCACCACCAACAGCAGCAGCAGCAGCAGCAACAGTAGCATCAACATCAACTTTACGCAGCACACCACCACCATCACCATTACCACCATCAGAGGACGACGCACAGACGACGGCCAGCGACGCGCACAGACACGCGACTAGACAAATTCGCATCGTCAAACGCACCGCAAGCCAGTTCCGCACCGCCGCCTGCTCTCTGGGCAACTTCAACATGGCGCCCATCAAAAATTCAGTACAGTCACAGCCAGATCGAAATAAAACAACAGCAAAAAAACAGGAACAACCGACCGACTGGCTCGAACGACCAGACAAATCGAATTGATGCAGGGATTGATGCAGCGGCGATGATGGTGGCGGCAATGACGGCGACATCAAAAAAGCACACCCAATCTGCGCAGTAGCAGGAGAGTCTGTCAACACGATGACGTTTGCACAAGCACACAGACGCTCAATGCGGCTTAGTGGTTGTTGCTGTTGCTGTTGTTGTTTCGGAAGTAACTTTGACTCTCTTTTTGACAGCACTGTTTCCGCGCCCATGATGTTTTCGCGCGCGCGAGAATGATCCTGCGCGAACGTCGCGAATCGCTTGGTAGAAGCTTGGTCAGAGATGCAAACGCATGCGTTGTCACATTCTCTAGTGTCTCGTTGACAATCGAAGGCAAGGCGTCGTCGTACGTGGATGTAGATTACGTGGCAACGAATTCACATTGTCTCATCTCAAGTCGTGGCCCACTCAAGGAGGTTACTTAGGTTAAGGCTCTAACAACTGGTAGACGGGTAGGTAACTGCCACTGCCGTGGTTGACTAGGCACGGCGCGTCAACTGGTCGGTCCGAGACTAGTTGACGGACTAGTCAGAATCAGACTAGACAGAATCGGTGGCCTAGTCACCTATCCGAGATAGAAGTGAGCCTCTTAACACTCCTCGAGTGGACCACAACAATATGACAGCATGAATTCGTTACCATACGTAATCTGTAACGTATGCTTTGTCTCCCGTGAGCAACGGACCAAGGAAACGCTACTACCATAGGACGTTTGTATATCTGACCAACCAACGTCCTATTTGCGAGGAAGGTGCCCGTCGCACGCATCACTTCGCGAGCATCACGGAAAAACACGCCTGAAAGGGAGTCATAGTTATCGCCGCAACTTTCCAGCTACTTTCAACAATGCTCAGAACCTAGAGACTATGACGTACAGTGACTCTTTAAGGTCGTCAAAGAGTCTGGTCGTTGTAGACATGAAGGAGGCAGCGCGCTAACCATTGAGATGTTCGTTGCCGCACAAGCAACTGCCGTGACACCTCAGTCAGTTGTTAGCCGATTGTCTTTCTGTCTCTTTGTCCGTCTGATTTAGAAGATCATTTTAGCTTGTATAGATAAAATAACGCGGTGTATGTGCGTGTGTTTTTGTATTAATCGTAAACAAGTTAGCTTTTAATTATATTGCAAAATGTGTTTAGTGCAATGGTCAATAATGCTAAGAAATTAAGCCTAGAAAATGAGCTAGCGTAGACGCCGAAGGACTTGTAACCACTGCATGTAATACTATTTGATAATCAACACAAACAAGCACATCTTCGTACACACTATTGAAATATTCGAGCCAAGTGGCGTACGCCATCTGTACTGCTCGTGCTTTCATGTCAGCGCGTTTGCTGAGGCTTGCTGAGCTACCCCGGTCCGAGTTAAAGTGCTAACGCGCAAGAAGTGTGCACGTCCATAGTGGACAACTGGCCTTTTTCGGCAAATAATTAACCATTAGGCAAATGCCTTACTTAATAAATGCAATAAAGATGCATGCATAGATATTTTTCTGCAATGTTTTCGAAATACATGTTGCACATTTACGTGCATCCAGATGGGCGGTTTTTGCCAAAGTATACACCGCCCTGAAGGGGTGCATTAAGACCTTGAGGGCCTGGCTACACTTCCCCTCTCAGCCACACCTCCCTCAGCCCCTCGTTTCGACCACTCTCCCGAGGTTGCCGCGTAAACTCATTATCCGCCTAGCGGTCTCCTTGACTACCTTGAGCGTCAAAACAGCTCCAAAGGAACCTCCCCTACGACTGTCCAGCGGCTTTCGAGGTCATGAGCAATCGTCGTCCCCTTCCCCTTGTGCGTTTCTCCTTATTTTGTTATTTCCGCTCTCCCCGCAGGGGTGGGTGCAGCTGCCTCCCTCTGGTGCTTTCTCCGATCCTTTTAAGGAGTCACCGTTTCTTTCGGGACTTTCCCTACGGGACTCCCTGAGTTTTTGCATCTTCCTCCTGCAGCAGGGTCAGGCCATGCTATCTGCGCGATGCCCAACTGCCCCGCAAACTTGGCATCTCGTTGCTTCCACCATGTGGTCCAAGCTGCCACCTTTTAGCAGAGCTTCTTCGCAGCCTTGATCTCCTTGCAGTGCAGAGCTCTGTGGCCCGGTTTCTGGCATTTAGCGCAGTTAGGGAGTCTCAGCCACTCGTCAGGCTTGCACCACTTCGACCCTAGTTTTAGGGTTTTAGGGGTCAGATGATCCCTTGCCACCGTCAGTGGCACGACCATCAAGGAGCACCATACTTCCGCTCTATAAAGTCCTGGTTCACTTGTCATAGTTGTGGCCTTTGTCGGCCCTATGCGTGCTTCGTACCCACGGTAACCCCGATTCCCAGCCTCCCTGTTGACTTTTCAGAGGCCCTCGTGCACATCTTCAGGTTTCCACTGCCGTCGCCAGCCTTTCTGCAGCAGAGTTCTAGAGACTGCACCATTACCACTGTTAGCACCATCGGCTTTTAAGAGGGGGTTTGTTCGTCTTTCCTGTGTGAAGTGCACCAATGGCGCCTCTTCACTACCTGGCTCGATGGCCTTCCCGACAACGACCTGTAACACCCCTAGGGTTCTAGTTCCAGTTGGCGCCTCCAGGTTCACCACAACCACGACCAAGCTGCCGTTGTCCTGCCTGAACCGGCCATGAGCTCCATGGCTTCACTATTTTTAAGCACTACGGTTTTTCCTACGTCCCAAAATAGAAATATGGTGCCAGCACTGTCCTATTCAAACTGACAGGACAAATCACCTCGGCAAACCTCGAAAGTTCCATTCTTCCAAAGCGATTAAAATGTTGAAATGCACTTGGACTAACGTGCAAAGTTATAAGAAAGCCCTTCCAAACACAAAATGAATGTTTTGTTGTTTTTCCACTCTACAACGACTAAGCTGTAGAATATTTTGCAGCTATATAACGATTGATTTAGCTAGACAATATTCCTGACATTTGATCTCTGGGATCGAATATCAGCTGTAGTATCGACTATCCTTTACAAACAAGAGCTGTGTTGTTAGCATGTTATTGTTGCTAATATTTTGCAACACTGTTTTTTCAAACTTTTTTATTTTTTGTATGAACCGATTTTGACATTGCAATAAAATCAACACTGTAGTCGTGTTTCGTCATGCATTTCAAGCCATTCAAATAAACCAAGCCGAAATTATCACCAAAAAACATGAGTTGCTAATTTTTTGCAACACACTTTATATATATATATATATGCCAGGATAGATCGAAAAGTTCTGATACATATTTATAAATATATAATTTTGTTCCCTTCAAATATTTTTATCCGTGGAACAGAGAAACGTGCGGAGCCAGTTCTGGCGAATAGAGAAGTTGCAGAAAAATAGAAATCGAATTTTTCGTCAAGTAATCCGAAATCAGTAACAATGTGTGCGCCGGTGCGTTGTCATGATGGAGGATCCAAAATGTTTTGCGCAGAGTGCAAGCCTTCTGCGTTTTCGCGCCATATTTTTTAAATATTTGCGGTAGTTGATTGACTGACCGTAAAAGCAAGTGGCCATAATTCGTGAAAAATGATTCTTTATAGTCGAAAAAAGGGTCAACCTTAGTATTGGATCTGTTCTGTCTGAATTTCTACGATCGCCTCTCTTCTTGAAAGCACCACTGGGAGGGCTAGACTTTGGTCTCGATGCCGTTACTATATGTTCATGACTAATCTCCTAGAGTCACTCTTTGAAGCAATCCAAGTCTTCTGCTGTCGTTAGAAGGTTCCATTTAACATTTGCCGACTGGCGCGCATTTGCTGGACAAAACTTTTGAAACGAGCGTTTTTTTCTGTACAACCCGATATGTATACCACCAGAACACCGACTTGCTGATAACTTGAAATAACCTTCTTCTTTAATCGTAATAAAGCTTGCCTGCTAAAGGGTGTGTGTGAATATACGTAAAGATGCTTGTGACGCTGTAGCGAGCATCTCAGAGAAAAGCTCTCTACCATTGAGAGTATCCCAATTTTGCAAAAATACTAAAGGGACGGCATGTAAAGTATGTAAGTAAGAAAAGTAAAGTTTTCGGCCTGACCCTCAACCAAGATTTAACGTCCACGAAACTGTTTTTCACATTGCTTCATAGACGAACCCCCATAAATACAAATGTGCAACGGTGGGGCTCGAACCCGCGCACCTATGTGTCTCCTCCTGTCGCGAGACGCAGACTTAAGCCACCACGCCACCGGGCTCGACGGGACGGCATTTACTGTATTTATGTCCAAATGCTAAAGTGTGCCAAATGGGCACAATTGCTGTTTCAGATGGAACATCACGTTCTTCGCGACACTCCTGCTTGGCGTCGCCTCGCTACTGCCGTGGAACTTTTCATCACCTCCAACGACGTAAGTCGGCGCGGTAGAGCGTCTAAAACATACGCTTTAGCTCTTTGTTGAGTTTGTGTTTATAGCTACAACGCAAACAGTAGCTAACAACCATACGAAGCGTATATAAATTAGCAACGACCGTGACTTTCACCTTTATGCTCATAAGGTCAGAGTGTGTCTACCTACAACCAACCTCGTGCAGTGTATGGCGCGTACCCTGTTTCATTTCCTCGTAACACCGCGAGACGTCTGAGTCATGTGCAATGCAACGCAAACTTCAACGTACGAACCTGTCTGCTAGATCTGTCCGAACTTCGGTAGATAAAGGTAGACTTATGCCGCATCATTACCACTGTTAACACCATCGGAAATGATTTTCAGCAGAAAGCAAAGGGTTTAGCTAGTGCTTAAGACGGGCTGAGCTAGTGGCTCTCTCGCTCTCTATCTCGCTTTGGCTGTGGTTCGGTGTCTACCTAGGAAACCCTGCCTAGACGGCTCTCACTGTGCCTCGTCCTTCCGATATCGATCAAATAGGCGGAGTCCACTCCGTATAGCCGCGAGTGTTCGTTGAAATGCTACTAAGAAGCATTGAGACAGACTAATCGCTCTTTCTTGATTTGGTGGATGGTGGTGCATGGCGTGTTCGTAATTGGTGGAGTAACCTGTCTGGTTAATTTTGATAACGAACGAGACGCTAGCTTATTAAATAAATTAGACACAAAATCTCGTATTCTGTGGCGTTCCTTAATAGAATCGAGTGTGTTTACCATTTTGAAACAGAGCCATAACAGGTCTGTGATGCCCTTAGATGTTCGGGGCCGCTCGCAGCGCTATATTAAAGACAAATTGAGCGTTCCAGTCTTGAATGAGGCTAGTTATCTTTGAATGTTTTTCGTAATGGAGATAGGAGTTGCAATTGTGCCCGTTGAGCGAGGAATTCCCAGTAAGTGCTAGTCATTAGTCAGTACTGAAGACGTCTCGGCCTTTTGTACACACCGCCCGTCGCTACTACTAATTGAATGGTTTCGTGAGATCATTTGATTAATGTCCATATATGTACTTTGTACGTGTAATATTTGCAGTAAAAATCAAATTTGATCACTTAAAGCAAGTAAAAAAATAACGAATTCTATGCATCACTTTTATTTTTTTTAAATTAATTTGCGCTATTTAACGCCAATTTAATCTTTTTCTCCACGATTTTCAACTCGGAAGTTTGAGCTTTCGTGATCGAGAACATGGCCTCAGTGGCTATCAGGCATGCTGGTCCTTCGTTATATTATTATGCTTATTAGTCGTTTATTAGTCGTAGTAGTAGTAGTAGTAATAGTAGTACTATGGTTTTAACAGGGAATAGACATATTAACGTAGTACTGTTTGTTGCTATCGAACGAGTGTGTGCGCGTAAAAGTGCCACGCGCTAACAAAAATCCTGTACTGACAACAGATAGAATGTGTTTTTCTGTGTGACTCTGGCGGGTCTCTGTGTGTTTTGTGCAGTACTGGATGTACAAATTTCGCACCATTAACCACACGTGTGCGTCGCCGCTGGGGTCGGCGGGAGCTGACTCGAGCACCGCCAACATCGGAGACCTGCCGACCCAGTCGGGGGCCGGGCCTACCGTGTGCTCGTGGGAAGAACTCGACCCGGTGGTCTCGTCGACTCGGAACGAGATGCAGCGATTTTTCAGCATCTACCTGTCGATTACGTCGAACGGCGTCTTCATCATTGCCCTCGGTCTCAACGCGCTCGTCAGCAAGCGGGTGTCCAGCAACATTCGGTGCGTTTCCATCCATGAGACATATGTAGGAAACCTTTGCTTCTTCCTCCCCAAACTGACTTATATATATCTATCTGTCAGG
Organism: Dermanyssus gallinae; assembly: GCA_003439945.1. Lineage (NCBI taxonomy): Eukaryota > Metazoa > Arthropoda > Arachnida > Mesostigmata > Dermanyssidae > Dermanyssus > Dermanyssus gallinae. The sequence goes on from QVRM01005291.1 coordinate 43,436, forward strand.
ACTTTTTATTTGCTATCCGTTTTAAATGCGTAATTTTGTTTTAACAATTGTAAACTAAAATAGGTTTTAATGTGCAAAAACGTGCAGCTCTGTCGAATCGCCGAAATCGAAAAATATTATCAGAAGTCCGGAATGACCCATGCCTCCAGTATTTCGTTAAGCACTGTTTGGGCGTAGAACGTCTTCCTCTAGCCAGATTAAAATATTTCCTACAGAACAGTTACAGATTTACAGGTTTGGGTCTAAGTTTGCATACTTTACTACCACTAGTGAAAAATATTAAGGATCATCGACTTACGGGGAGAGGGGGTTTGACTTTGATCATTTGGCTTCCAGAATTGTCGTACCGCTTTTCATCACGATTATCTTGTTCGTACTGACGACAGCACTCGTCAAAGTCGACACCGACCAACGTGCGTATATATTATATTTTACAAGGTATTTTTTATCTACATTTATAGATACGTAATGATTTATGGTGAAGACGCTGAAAACCGAACCATAAGCATCTTGTCTTATTCGGACAATATCGGTTTTGCGTTGGCAAATAAATAACTACTTGTAGAGTGTATCGTTTCATGGAGTTGCCCATGACGTTAATTATAACGACACACATAAAAGCTTTAATTAATTATAGTCATTTAGGGTGTAAATAGGATTACGTTAAGCTTTAATGTAAATAGCCCAAAAGACGCAGCTTACTACCCTATATGGTGTGTCCCTTGCGCGCAGTAACTATCGTCGGCATTATGAGTACAAACTGTGTATTGTTTACATTTTTGTTTGGAAGCTTGGACATTTTGACTTGAGCATTTGGTTGGATTATGCCATATAAAATATGTGTATTATAACATGCCTTGCAAAAAACAACATAGCACACATATATTCGAATGAACAAAGGCAATATTCAACACCTACTAACTGTAATCTTGCTAATATATCGATATCTGGATTTGGGGCTTTTTAGATCAGCTGCTATTTCTCGGCGTGACACTTGTAATCGTGGCCTTGATGAACGGTAAGCTTACATATATAATAGTCGTAACATATGTTCGACGTATCGTAAAGTAGTTGCAAATTGAAGTTGGACAATTAATATTCATATTGAGTGACACGCATATTTATCTTAAAAAAGAAATTATAATTTATTGGTGTCCTAAATGTTATATGGTGCATATGCGTAATATGGCAATAAGGCAACATTGAGATTACAACCTGGCCAGTGATGATCGAATATCAAAATTTGGGAGGGGCAAGCAAAGTATATTGTTAATACTTTATTGAATTAAGACTTCTTGAACAACTTAAAACATTTAAACAAAATTAGAACTTGTATAGGTTCACTAGAGCTTCGAAAGGAACTAAGAAGGAAATAAAATAAAAGTATAGTTTTTTGTTCTATTTCTCTTCACGTTACTTACAGAATGGCTCTCGTATTACCACCGTGCTCAAAATGTCCCTGTACATGTGTAGGAATTGGGAGAGTTTATGTGTGGTTCCTCAAAATTTAGATCGCTTTATCAAAGCAGTTTCCACTAGATAAAATGTAAACGTCAGAAGCTATATTGCCTTAAGTGTCTTAAGCATTTTCTAAGAATATTCCCCGACGTAAGTTAGAATAGGTTCCTTTTAACTTTTTTAAAAATAAAACGATGTCGAAGGAGACACATCCAGGAAATACGGAGGTTTGGGACGCAGATAAGTCGAGCTTATTTAAATAAAATCAACTTCTGCGCGTCCCGAAGAAGCAGAAACACATACGAAATATTGCGCTTTTGTTTCCATCTTGTGCTAAATCCACGACTTCTTGTGATCTTGACTATTTTTTAATAAGCTGGAGTATTTTGCGACTGCTTGAATATTCAACTCAGCGACTTCTTTCCGGATATTCTTGCACTGGAAGCTTAGACTTTTTTAGTTTTAAGGCTTTTTTGGACGGATGTAACGCAAAAGCGATGCAACAGCAGGGTTTTTTGCAAGTGTTTAAAGCAAGTGATTATTTTATTCTACATTAAATCTACGGAATTTTTTTAGCACAGAACGTAAAGTTGTCCTGTGTAGAGCGGGCACTCGCAATATAATGTCTTTCGGTAATTTGTCGTTAATTTCGTTTTAATTAACCTAATGTAATTAAATTTAAGAAACTAAAGATGTTCATGTTGAGGATACGACGTTGTTTGTGTTGCGTGGGTGAATGGCTCTGTGTGTGTGTCTCTGCAGTGTTGGTCGCGTTTCTGATGGGCGCCTCGATGGGCATCTGCGGTTACATGCCGTCGCGCTTTATGGCGGTCTGCTCACTGGGCCAGGCGGTCGGGGGTCTCGTGTGTTGCGCGACGCAGGTCGCTACCCTGCTCATCGGGCTCGGCCACCAGGATACTGCTCTGCTGTACTTTAGCACGGCCGTGATAATACTCGCCGCTACGCTGGCAGTCTACCGAGCCATGGTGAAAACTGTACGTTCCAAAAAAAAATTATATATATATATATATACAGAAAGCCTAATGAATATAAGGAAATCTCCATCCTGTCGGCATTACCCAGTCTGCGGGACGAATATATACATATTTGCATGCTCTATTAGTGTTTAAGTAATTATTCAGTAAATTATGAAGATGCATACTATGTTCCTGCCCACCAACCGTATGTTGTGTATCAGCTATGTCCAAGACAATTATCAATAGCTTTTTCAATAACGACACCAAATTGCCCAAAAATCAGTAGTGCAAAACTGCGCTTTATTTCTGCATAGACTGCGCTTTATTTTGAATGAAATGACCGTACATCATATGCTTGTTTGGTGAGGGTATTGTTATTCAATAAATATTTGAATGTAAATTAACAAGTTTATTTGCGGGCCTGCCCTCGTAGGCTTTCAGAATATTCATCTTCTTGCCGTATAGCTGTTGGTAGCCGCGGAAATGGGTGATATTCTAAGTATTAAAAACATTATTTAGCTCACAAATCCATCAAAGTCTCTGTAAGAAAAGCCCTTTGCGTTATTCAATTTTTAGCTTTATTCTTCATATATATATATATATATATATATATATATATATATATATATATATATATATATATATTAACTGTACTGCTAAACAGTAGATTCCTCATATTGAAGTGTAGTGCCTTGTATGCCAGATCCGCTGTCTTGTGGCAGCGCGTTCTAAGGGGTTCTAGTCACGGTTGTCACGTAGTGTAGTCAAGTTTCGATTTCGAACACAGCGGTTCGGTTTGCTAGAGCTCTCGGCAAAAAAATTGTACAATCTCAGTACCTGGGTCGCGGCCAGCCCGGTCTCTGCTGTTAGTCCTTCGAACAGCGATCTAGTGCACCTTTGGGGACCAGCCGCTCGAGTCTCAGTCACTCATGTGTGTAATACATTCGCAAGACAGACTCTCCATATGAGAGTTGTCTGGCTACGAAAACAAACAAACAGAAAAAAAACCTGCTGTGCGGTACAGGTAGTGCTGATGTTGTCATAAAGTGGTGGTTTACTACGAAGTGGATGGAGGACTGCCATTGTCTCAGCAATCGTCATTGAATCCGGTTGGCGGCGACAGGTGCCCTGCTATGGATGCTGCTGCTGCTGCAAAATGTCGTCATCATTGTTGTCTTGCTCGCCAGCTGTCATTGTGGCCATCGACGCTGTTGTTCAGAGCCTTGCTAGTCAGCCAGTGCTCCCGTAGTATTATCACGGTCGTATGTAGGCAAACGACGGGACCGCAGCTAAACCGTTACTTCTCTAGCCTATAATTTAGCGACTTGCCGGGGGAGGCGTTGAAGCCTGGGAGAGTTATTCTTTTTAGTTATTTCTTTTTTTCTACTTTCGTTCACGTTTACTTTAACTGAGGGTGCTTCCCGCAGGCTAGCGAGACGTTTTTAGGCCGTACTCCTCCGCGTAAGTAGCCGGACAAGAGCCAAGACGATCATCCTTAAGTGGTAGAGCATGCTGATCATGGACTAGATGGAGAGAACGAAGTGAAGAAAAATTCCGTTTTGTGCCAATTCGACCAAACCTATGGAGCTGATCGAGCGAACTGTACAAGGTCATTTCAAATAGCAAGAACGCGCAAATCGAAGTGAAGAAGTCAGTGAAACGAGTAAGGTTGTTCCTACTAGGAGCCACAATACGGTTAGGAAGAGTAGCGCTTGTTGATGAACGGCAGCGTATGGCAAACAAAGAGGCTGACAGAAACACTGGACAGATAGAATTAATAAATGACTTAACCTTGCGCTGTGAAACTGCAGATGACCTGAGCGACCTCTTGTCAAGGGTATGACTGGCCAGTGGGACGTACAGTAATGTAGCCCACCTCAAAACGAGCATTCTGAGGGAGAGGTTCCTCCCGTTCTTTATAGCACGGGAAGGAGACTCGGCCGACTACTCACTTGGAAAAATAAGGCAAACCAGTTTCAGCGAATAGTAGGGAAATCGGGGAACAAGGCCGGTGCGGCGCTGTCGCGTCTAATTTAAGACACGGGCTTCCCACCGCTTGGGTCTTGGTGGCGATTCGTTCGGCTAAAGTACTCTACGCAGTGGGAGGACGGCGAGGTGATTGAGAAAGTGGTCGGAGGGTGATAGAGCTTTAGAAAAACTTAGAAGCGCTGCACGAAACGGGGCCTATCTCTTGCTACAGGACATGCCAGGGAGGGGCAGGGCAGTCAATGCGCTCCTTGAAGGCATCGCAAGAAGGCACAACGTTTCATTTGCGACCACTGAAGGAAAAAGTAGATAGAGACACAACTCAACAGGCAAGGGCCAGAATGGCGGCAAGCGGCACCTTAATTTATTCGCAAAGGGAGAAAGGTGTCTCATTGCATTTTTACTTAGTATGAGCAAGGTTAGTAGCTTCTCCTTTGTTGTTAACTAACTTCACCGATGATTGATCATATTTTCCAGGAGTTCTTTCAGCACTACTCGTACCTTGCGAAAGACAGCGAAATTTCGGCTTCAACAGTAGAGACAATCAGAAGCATACCGTATTGGTCGATCTTTAAGGAGGTACAAACCATAACTTCGTAGCCTTGAATTATAACGTTCTCATGGTTGTTTATATTCAAGTAAACAAACTATAATGGCCCTAGGAATCAGTAGAAGTTTTTGTCACATTTAACATGTATGCATTTGCCATATCAAACATATCATCCAAACAAAATCAGCCACAACAGTGTGAAAAAAATATAATTGAATATAAAGCTTCTTCATTCCTGTAATAAAGTAGGGTAAGGAATGACTGGTCGCAGGCGGGGCCCGTGCAGTTATCCTGTTGCGAATATCCCTAGCCACGCGCCAGACGAACATATTATTGATGTGCTCCGTTCATAAGTTCATAAGAAACGTAAGGTTTCCTATGAAACTTTGTATGGGAACTTTACTGAACATAGCTCGGTGACGCACGACTCGCTATATACCTCACTAACGAGTTTCTTTGCGCTGTGTATTTGTTATCTGTTCGGGTGCTGCTGGCCAGGGATGGCAGTTTCACGTGTCGAGCTTCCTAGTATATGCTGTAACGCTCGCCTTCTTCCCTGGCATCGCCGTTCTCGCCGTATCAACTCACTACCAGCGGGGCGACATGCTCTCGGGTAATATGTATATTTATGCTCAATACATATTTATATATTAAAAGATGTTTCTACATTTATATGCAGTGGTCGTCTTATATATACATATATATATATATATATATATATATATATATATATATATACATCTTGTTTTATAGAACTGTCACTCATTTGTGTAGAAAATGAGATTTCTTGTATTTTGATTTAAAATATCTTCTATATTTAAGTTCGCTTGTCCAACGAGACTGAGACGACGGCCCTGAAGTGGATATTTGCCTGAGAAATATATAGATATACGGGGTCCCCCAGAAATATTTAGAAAGCGACATAGGAAATTGTAGAGCTCGTAAAAGTAAATAGTTTTTGCAGTATGGTCTCTGAAAAGTCTTGCTTCGGAGTGAGAGTAATGTTACTAAAATCTATGACACTGGTGTGGTTGCCCAACATAGAAGCACAAAATGTGCGATTGCCAACCAACCAGCCATCCTCCGTGTTCGTGAGAAATTTCAGCATTCCTCTGAAGCCTCATGTAGCGCCGGCCAGAAGATGCGACATGGTCGTTTGGAAAAGAATTTACAAAAAATAAAGTTCTATTATTAACAACTTTCACGTTCAATACCTCAGAATCATAACCCCATGACAGTTTACAGCGCTCACGATATTCATCGCGCATTTCAGGACCATCATTTTGGTACTTTATACATGGATCACTCTCTTCATTTATGAATGCAGTCAATCTTGATATGTCTTTGAATGCATTAGTTTCAGCGCTGTAAATTGTTTTAGGGTTATGATTTGGAGGTATTGGGTGTGAAAACTTATAAACAACTTCATTTTTTAAGAATTTGTTCTAAACGACCATGTCATATCTTCTGGCCAGCGTAATACGCTCAGAAAAAGCAGAATTTCGCGAAAACGGCGACGTGTTTAGTTTCTGTATAGGAAAAGTGGTTGTCTTGCAATTGCATATTTTGTGTTCCAATGTCACGGATTTCAGTAATGTCGCTCTCACTCCGAAGCAAGACTTCTCTATCATTTCCTATGCCGTTTTCTAAATATTTCTGAGAGACCCTGTATATATATATATATAGAGTCGGGGCTATTTTCTTGTAACTCCTCACAAGCGGTACTTTTTTTATGAGATTGCCTTTTGCGGACGGCGAATTTATTTAAATTCAGTAATTCCTCATTGAGCTTAAAATTTCTATAACTATATATTTTCAACAATTGTAACAATTGAGGGCATTTTGCAGAAAAGGCTATCGCCCGTGTCTGATGTACTATGTATATGCATAGCTATTCATGGTTATAAACTAGCAACTGAAAGTCTGGCACAATTTAAAAATGCAGAGTAGGTATAAATTACTGGCTGCAAATTGAATTAAAGGAGGTCAAGTCGGAAAATATAGGGAATATTTAATTACGTTAGATACAGAACAGATCCGGTGACGGGGTGTATTCGTCTGCGCCTCGCGACCGGAGAACACATATAGGTGCGCGGGTTCGAGCCCTACCGTTGCACATTTGTATTTATGGGGTCCGTCTATGAAGCAATGCAAAAAGCAGTCCCAAGGACGTTAAATCTTGGCTGAGAGTCAGCCCAGAAAGTATTAGATAATGAAATATGATTTATGTACATGTTTAAGCGTGTCAGTGCAGCGTTTGTGCTAAGCATTTTAGTTGCCTTTTCAGATAAACTTTTCCTGCCATTGGCATGCTTTACCGTATTTAATATTGCCGACTGCGTCGGGCGCTATATGGTCAACTATGTGCAAATGGTAAGACATAAAAGGCCTTGGGCCTATATATATATATATATTATTATTAAGGCGAGCACTGCCGAGTGTGCAAATGTATTGTAAATGATTAATAAATCATCGCAATATTTTCTATATATATATACAGGGTGTGACTGAAAGATTTTAGTGCGATGCATGGAATTGTAGAGCTCGTTAAAGCAAATATTTTTTTCAATGGAACATGGTCTCTGAGAAGTCTTGTTTCGGAGTGAGAGTGAAATTACTACAATTTATGACACTGCCGCTTTTGCCCGACATAGGAGCACAAAATGTGCTTTTGCGAGACAACCAGTCTTCCTAGACACAAACTAAGCACACCTTCGTTTTCGTGATAAAATTCTGAAGAATATGCAAGGCCGGTCAGAAGACGCGACATGGTCGCTTAGAAGAGAATTCGCCAAACATAAAGTTCTTTATTAGCGTTCACGCCAAATACTTTAAAATCATAACCCTACGACCACCCACGTGTTCAAAGCTAACATATTCAATGCAAATGCGATCATTTTGGTACCAAACTTATGGCATTGCGAGCTGTGGTTGCGGAGTAATTACGATTTTTCGGTGGGATGCCCGGATTAAGTGCATGTAAAATGACTGTGTGGCGACGTTCACTACCGCCGACGTGTCGCGCGACAGCCGCAGCGCGTCATTTTTCATGCACTTAATCTGGACATCCCACCAAAAAATCGTAATTACTCCGCAACCACAGCTCGCATTGCTATAAGTTTGGTACCAAAATGATCGTCATGAAAATGCGCATTTGCATTGAGTATGTTAGCTTTGAACACGTGGGTGGTCGTAGGGTTATGATTTTAAAGTATTTGGCGTGAACGCTAATAAAGAACTTCATTTTTGGCGAATTCTCTTCTAAGCGACCATGTCGCGTCTTCTGACCGTCCTTGTATATTCTTCAGATGGAGCAGAATTTTATCGCAAATACGAAGGTGTGCTTAGTTTGTGTCTAGGAAGACTGGTTGTCTTGCAAAAGCACATTTTGTGCTCCTATGTCGGGCAAAAACGGCAGTGTCATAAATTGTAGTAATTTCACTCTCACTCCGAAACAAGACTTCTCAGAGACCATGTTCCATTGGAAAAAATTGTTGCTTTAACGAGCTCTACAATTCCATGCATCGCTCTAAAAATCTTTCAGTCACACCCTGTATGTATGTATGTATGTATATATATATATATATATATATATATATATATATATATATATATATATATATATATATATATATATATATATATATATATATATGGGCGTGTGTGTGTGACCAGAGCCGTGATATAGGTACGCGTACTCAACAGATGGAAGCTCGAATCCGAGACCGCCAATTGTTGGTGATTATTAATACACGTGTTTGTTTTTGTGTCGATTTGTGTCTTGTCGGACAGAGTTCCCGTAGTGGAAGCCTACTGCTTTTGCTGTGCCTCATTCGAGTGCTGTTTGTCCCGCTGGTACTGGTTTGCAACCTAGTGCCGTTGGATCGACACCATACGCCCGTGCTTCTGGACAGCGATATCGCTTTCATCGTTCTCATGATTTTGGCGGGACTTTCCAACGGTTACCTAATTAGCCTCGCGTTTGTGCACGCACCAAAGTAAGTCAGAGAGCGCTAGTAACTCCAGACCGTGTTCTTAGAGCGAAGCCTTGTCAGAATTGCTTATAATAATAATAATAATAATAATAATAATAATAATAATAATAATAATAATAATAATAATAATATTTCCGGGCCCGAGCAATGATATAGCCAACACATTAAACACCGATACGCAACCTGACGCAAAGTTACTAGTACAAGTCCTATCACATGCTCGCAGAAATTTAAGACTAGCCAGAATCATACCCCGTGGGGCTAGAGAAGTCTGTGCTATAGCATACACGACAGCATTAAGCAATTTTAACACAAAGCTCGACCTTGAAAGTTGGAATAATCTTATGATGCTTCCGTCATTGATGTTTACACTGCCTCGCCAAAAAATTCAGGAAAAGACACTAACAAAAATTATTAAAAGTAATGTAGCACAAATAGGTTCTCGAACACTTCAAACTCTCCCTGATTCGATCACACCCAGCACAATCGGCAATAGGTTTCATATCACTAACGACCAACACAGCGTGCGCCAGGCAGAGATGAAATTAGCAGAAGGCGATATTCGTTCCGCTGCTCGATCGCTACTGTCCTTAGACACATTGGCACCCCACGATAAACATACCGAGTCTGAACTACGGAGCAAACACCCAGTTAGTCCACCCGGGTGTCAAGAACAGTTAGATCTTCTGCAACAGCCCGCCACACTAGACCTAGATAGAGTTGAAGGATCTCTCGTCTTTGATACCATTCGATCTTTCCCCTTTGCAAGTGGAGCCGGCTTAGACGGCTTACGGCCTCGACATCTTCGAGACATGCTAAGCCAAGCGATTCCATCTTCGGAGCGCTTACTAACCGAGCTGGGCATTTTTATGGCCAGAGTGCTAAATGGGGCTTTGCCATCGTTCTGCCAACCCGTTTTCTACGGTGCAAATTTAACTGCCCTCCGAAAGAAAGATAATTCCATTAGGCCCATAGCATGCGGACTAACTCTACGAAGAACGGCTTCAAAGATTGCGATGGCCATGAACAAACAAGCAATTGTTGCGGCGGTTTCACCCCACCAAATGGGTGTTGCCATTAGAGGAGGAGCGGAGGCTACTGTACACGCTACACGCGCTTTTCTGGAAGCAGAAGGACCGACAAAAGTACTAGTTAAACTAGACTTCCGAAACGCATTTAATACAATAAGAAGAGACAGAATTTTCGACGAAGTAAAGAGAAAAGCCCCACGACTCTATCCGATGATATGGCAGAGTTATAAAGATTTCTCAATTCTCGCTTGGAACACAGATATAACCATAGAGTCACAAACTGGCATTCAGCAGGGAGACCCATTGGGACCAGCTCTGTTCTGCCTCGGCATTTCGGATCTGGTATCAAGCCTACAGAGCCCTTTCAATGTCTGGTACCTAGACGACGCTGTCTTGGGGGGTCCCGCAAATGCCGTGGCGAGAGATCTGCAAACTATACTGAATTTTGAGGAACCAGGAGGACTGACTCTCAATGCAGCCAAATGCGAAGTTTTAGCTGTCGGAGGCACCCTTCAAGATCAGGCGCAAGCTATACAAGAAATCATGGAAGCACTTCCTGGGATATCTTGTGTAACTCAGGGTAACCTAGATGTTCTAGGTTCTCCCGTAATGGCCGAAGGAATCCCACGCGCTCTCGATGCTAAACGAGAGACCCTGGTAAAAATTCGCCCACGACTGACCAATATGCACCCACAGGTGGCTCTGTGTCTATGGAGACACAGTCTTGGTTCACCAAGATTCGTCTACATGCTACGAACATGCCAGACCCTGAAATACGTGGAGGGTCTTGCAGCCTATGACGAGACCATCAGAAGCATTCTAAGCGAGGTACTTAACATTAACTTAGAAGGAAACACGTGGGAGAGAGCTAGCCTCCCCATCGACATCGGAGGCCTTGGAATAAGAAGAGCTACGGATCTTGCTGCAGTGTGCTATGCTGCATCCCTGAATCAATTTGGCTCCCTGGCAGAATCACTTCTTGGTGAGGAAGCAAAGATTGAACTGAAAAAGGCAACCGCGCTGGCAGACGCCACAATCAGGAGTCAACTCGACCCTGGCCCTCTGAGAGAGCACGTGAGTCAGAAACTTCTTGACGCGTACAAAACTAAGAAGTCCGCGCGAGAGATAATGAATAACCTTACATCAGCAAGAGAACGTGCCGTCTTTCTAGCGGCTCAACATCCTTTCAGCGGGGGCTGGCTTCAAGCGCTACCCTCCCGTCAGCTTGGCACCATGCTGGATCCAAACCCCTTCCGCATGGTGTCAGCTCTTAGGATAGGCGCCCCCGTCTGCCAGCCCTTCACGTGCCTCTCATGCGGCCAACCGGTTGACTCGGACGGTCTACACCCGTTAAGCTGTCCAAAAAGCCCCGGCAGACTTACAAGGCACGCTGAACTCAACGCCATAGTGAGAAGAGCTCTTAGAAGGGCAGGAATACCATCTACGCCCGAACCAGTAGGTCTTAATGGCAGCAGTGAGTTGAGACCTGACGGGGTCACCATCCCGCTGTGGTCGCACGGAAAATGCCTTGTATGGGATGTAACGGTTTCATGCACGGCGGCGTTATCATATTTACGTCACAGCGCAGTCGAGACGGGATGGGTAGCAGAACGTGCGGATTCTGAAAAACGGAGGAAGTATCTAGAACTATCTAGAAGCTACCACTTTGCACCCATTGCATTAGAGACACTCGGCCCCATTAGCACAGGTACAGCAAAACTCCTGCAAGACATCGGAAAACGAATCGAAGACGTTACGGGCGATCGACGCGAGGCCATGTTTTTGAGACAGATGATGTCTTTGGCCGTGTGTAGAGGGAACGTGGCTTCCATTATAGGCGCCATGAACTGACAGAAAGCGAACAGAGCAGGATAAACATGATTTAAACGTTCATACCTCACAATTGTATTAACTAAATAATGATAAATAATAAATAAGATTATATTACAATTAAAAAAAAAAAATGATAATAATAATAATAATAATTATTATTATTATTATTATTATTACAGTATTTTTTAATTTAATTATGGATTACCTTAATCCAAATCTGTACATAATTTTAAAACCAATTGCTTTGAAAGAATGTGCGTCGTGCTGGAGTCCAGTCCGCAATTCCTCGTGTCAGAGTCGCCGGCCATCTCATCCACGTCTTCCCGTCGACAACTGAATACGAAAGATGATTGACCGTAACTCTCCTTAAATATCCGCGCACATAGACATAGATGACGGCACAATACAAAGGGTGTTTAGAACTAACGGGTATATATTGGCCATTGTTTTCAGGACGGTGCCGGTCGAGCAGCAGGAACTGTCGGCGAGTCTGGTCTCGTTTTTCGCTGGTGTCGGCAGCACTGTGGGCGCAATTCTGTCGTACGGCGTTGCCTGGTTACTTTAACTAATCGAACTTGGTATATACTATGAACTATTAAGACTAGTTTAGGAACATAGCTAGCAATAAGGTCTGATTTCACGCAGACAAATCAGACCGCCAGGACTTTTAGCGCAGAGCCCATCGCGCTCAAACTTCTGATAGTAGTAGTAAGGCTTAAGCTTATGTACAAATACATGCATCTTATCTGTTTTTCAAACTGACTATATACATATATGTATATAAAGTAGGAGTCCCGCACGCCACAGGATTCGCACACAGTCCAAGACACATTGTCCATTGTCATTCAACAATAATATATATATATATATATATATATATATATATATACACTAGGTTTTTGTAAAGATTTACACATCAGAGAGATTTACTGATCGTTGAAGGAAGCTGAGGGTAGTCAAGTACGATGTAAGCAAGAGCGTCCTCTAGAGTTGGTCTCTCAAATGACATAATTTCGGCACATAAAGCGTTGGAGGCAAGAAGGATGACGAGAAAGTCCAGGCAAAAGGCAAATCGTGAAAACAAATGGTGGACGAGCCGCGTCGGTCTACAAGCTCAATGCGTCGCCACGCTATGGTCCAGTCTGGGCCAGCCTTCTTGAGGAACAAAAAAGCAGACCTGACTGGATCTGTATGTACTTCATTATGTCACGTGACTTTCTTGTCGGCCATGATAGATGAACTGGATGGAAAAGCTTCCTTATAAAATGTTTTTTTTTATCTATTTTTACTAGCGTACGTGTGTACAAGCGATGTGCGCAGCAAATACGGGTCTTACTTATCTTGTCGAGTCGCTTTGCGAAGAGCGTCTTCTACTTCTAAGCGGCTGTATATGCCTTTTTTGTGGAGGAGGTATTAAATGCAGTATAATTAAGTAAAATTATTTGTACTTGCTTGATTTACCAGTTTGTGTCTGGCCACTAGAAGAAACTGCGTTTGATGTATCGTTGATTTTCGTCTAGAACAATACAGTAGCTAGAAAGAAGCTCTTTAGGCAAAATAACCCTGCGTTTTGGAAGGTACCGACCATAGCGACAGACGATCAGGATCACACAATAATAAAAAATTTAAATCTATCCATATATATATATATATATATATATATATATATATATATATATATATATATATTTGACGCCCAGAACACGCTCAGAACTAGCACATTTGAGCTGGGCTTGTTATTATCATTATCCAATGCGTACTTTGTTGAATAATAAATGTTTGCTTGCAATTTATCGGTCCATATTACTTGTTGACTATAATTTGTTTAGAGTACCAAATCTAGTAATTGTCAGGCCAGGTGCTGGACTTCGTTTTACCCAGTCAGTACCGTTTTGTAAGTTTAGCTCGACTCAACGGAACTAACTCATGGTTTTCGAATCTGTCGAGAACCTACAGGTTGGCTCCGAAGTCTTTATTGATCGCACTGCTGCTGCTTTTAAATGCCCGTCTCAGTCGTTCTTTTTGCAGATACTAGAATGCCTTGGCCGCAAACCACAATCAATTGGATTCAGGTAGTAACTTTTCAGAATTTTTTAGTAGAAGACTTCCTGCTCGCCGAAAACTGACGAAATACGAGGAATTAAGCGTCGCAATTCATAGTTTAGCCGATCGTCTTAGAGACTTTTGGCCCGATCGGGCTGAAATCTATGAAATTTATAAGGGAACTGGGCCGGAGTGTCATTGCTGCAATTCGGGACCCCCGCGCAAGCGAATACCTGTTGCAACGCATATCGATGGAGGTTCAGCGCGAGAACGCTGCTGCTGTAGAAGGGTCTTTTCCGTCAGCTGTAGGGGATATCTCGTAGAAAGTCATTTAAATCCCAATAATTGCTTGTTTAGAGCAAACAATTATATAATAAATAATTATTTATCTTTTAGTAGAAGATATTTTGTGACTGTTTATCGTACTCAATCTGCGTGGAAAGAAGCCTATAAAATCGCAACACCTCATTATTCGGTCAGAATCAGTCAGAATCGGTCAGAAGCTTTTATGAGACAACCGCATAGACACTCGCATACGTTGTTCACTGATCGGGAAAAAAACACTCACGCTGCAGTGGGACAATCAATTCGTGCTAGCCCACATAGAGAGGAAGTTACTGGATGTCCAAAACAGTCGGAAGCGTTGTCAACTCTAAGAAAACTAGCTTTGCGCTGTCGCTCAAATACCACAAGGCGTGGTTATGGTTGAAACTGTGCGTTTTTCCAAAATCTGCTGGTTTTGTCGCAGACAATTATAAAGCTAGCTTGGATTAACATGACATAAGACGATTCATTGGCAGGCACACCTTTGGAACACCAAAACCCTATACAACTAATTCCGCACTAAGACAACTCGGGAGCGTTAGAACTCTAGCTAAAGGCCTTTTCCCAATGTTCCGATAAAGCTCTGTTTCTGGAATTTCAGCAAAGCCTTCTCTGGGTATTTTAGTAAAATCAGTCGTCAACTACAGCGAGTAACAGTTGCTTCCACAGACTCAAGTGGATTGTGCTCTTAAGATATGCCAACAGATGTTACCGTCACAGTGCCCCGTTGGTATGCCAATAAAAAAAAAAAATAATAATAATAATAGTAATAATATAATAATAATAATAATATAATAATAATAATAATAATAATAATAATAATAATAATAATAATAATAATAATAATAATAATAATAATAGTAATAATAATAAACGCCGCACACACTCTATTTTCGACAGAATCCTTAGCATTGCCCAACGACCACACGACTCAGGAACTTAGAAGCAAGCATCCCTCCTCTCCGGCTCACGTCAGAGACCGCTTGATCAACTTTAAGCAACCTCCCTCGGAAGAACCTTTCATCGTTCCGGCACAGCTCGTAATTAATGCGGTTCGCTGCTTCACACTGGCCTCTGGCCGTGGACTAGATAGATTACGTCCTCGACACCTGAGAGATATGCTGGAAAGCACAACACCCTCTTCCGAAAGACTGCTAGCGGAACTGCGTTTCTTGATTAACTTGAGCCTAAGTGGCAGGCTGCCAAGTTTTTGCCACCCAATCTTCTATGAGGCAGATATGACGGCCCTGAAGAAAAATACGGTTTTATTAGGCCGATAGCGTGCGGCCTAACCTTACGTAGGCTAGTTGCCAAAGTAGCAATTGCCATCAATAAGACGGCAATCGTGAAGGCGGTGACACCTCACCAGGTTGGCGTTTCCGCAAAAGGCAGAGCTAAAGCTGCAGCACACGCAACTCGGGCTTTCATGGAGGCAGAGAGGCCCCCACGAGTTCTGGTTAAACGAGATTTCCGAAACAACTTCAACACCATCCACGGACTCAATGTTATCCTTAATGAAGTTAAAGCAAAAGTTTCACAAATGTTTCGCTTAGCGTGGCAGAGCTACGGCACGCCAGCACTGCTGTCTTGGGGAGAGAGCGAGCCTCTTCTGTCGGCCAACGGAGTACAACATGGAGATCCGATTGGACCCGCCTTATTTAGTTTAGGCATCTCAGGATTAATGACCACCATGAAAAGTCCCCTAACTATGTGGTACCTGGACGATGGTATACTAGACGGCCCGACGAACATAGTGGCCTCCGACATATGCGAAGTGCTACAGTTCGCAGAGGAGGGAAACTTAACTCTTAACGCCTCTAAATGCTAGCTCATAGGTGTAGGTGGAACCTCCCAGCACCATGCTGGACAACACCTTCTTTCGCATGGTGGCCGCTCTGAGGATAGGCGCTCCCATATGTAAGCCATATGAGTGTAGGGCTTGTGGAAAAACAGTGGATAAGGACGGACTGCACCCTTTGAGCTGCACTAAAAGCCCTGGTCGGACTTCAAGACACGCGCAAATCAACGCGATCCTGAAGAAGGCTCTCCGTAAAGCCGGCATAGCAAGCACCCTGGAGCCCAGGTTGGGTCTCGAAGACGGCAAAAGACCAGACGGCGTCACCACAGTATCATGTACAGTGGTTCCGTCATACTTGATGCACAGCGCCACCAGGTCAGGATGGGTTGCTAAACATGCCGAGATCGCAAAAAAACGCAATTACTCTGATTTGCGAAAGAGATATCACTTTGTACCCGTCACCATGAAAACGATGGGCCCGATCAGCAGGAGCACAAGTATCCTCCTCAAAAACCTAGGTATCAAAATTAGCGCTAACACGGATGACCAGCGCGAGGGCGAGTTTCTGCGTCAGCAACTCTCGCTCGCAGTGTGTAGGTGTGCTGTGTGTAAACGCCGGCCGCTATCATCAGCTCTATGGAATGAGAAGGGGAGGTGAGCCTACGCGGGTACACGTTTGGGTCCCACAATTGTAGGGAAATACTAAATAATGATAATAATAATAATAATAATAATAATAATAATAATAATAATAATAATTGTTATCTGCGGGGGCCGCTGCATGTGCTCGACGTGCCGCGCACGTCGCCTGTGAGACCGGCCTCTGTCCCCGGCGCATCTGATATGGTTGCCTGCCAACCTATGGAAGTGGTTAGCCCAGTTGGTGACTCTCGCAGCAACGCTGTAGTGGCGGAGATGACAGCTGTCGAGACTACACCAGCTATTCCAGTCGCGCAGGAGCCTACTCTCAAACGGGCCCGTACTGCCTCAGAGACGGAGGATTCTCGTAACGGTGCTGGACTTTCTCGGGGAGTCTGTGATACGATTGGTGACGACGGCTTCGTGACAGTCGTGAATAAGAAATCAGTTCGGCGAGTGATTAAAGCTGAAGCGGAACTTTCACGCTTCCGATTCACGGACAATGGCCCGGACCAGTCTACACAGTGCGGTTTACGTTACAGGATTCCACGCTTCCGGCACCTGAAGGTTCGAACAAGCAGCAGCAGGTCCGGCGCCCGGACTTTTCGGGCGAACAACTGGTGAAAGTATTCAAGGCCCTCCATGACCTGGTGCCGACGGCAACGTTGGGAGGCGGTCCCAAGGAGATAACGGCCACTGTGCCCACGATTTCGGCCGCAAGCGACTTGGTGTCCGTTGGGGCGTTGGGAGGCGTGCCGGTAGTAGGATTGTGTTCCACAATGGATCAGTTTTGGGGCGTCATCAAAGACGTAAACCCGGCCTTTTCTGACGAGTGTCTGCTATCCGAGCTCGACACGTACGGTGCGATGAAGATAAGGAGAGACACGAGGCCCGGGCTCTAGAACGAAAAGAGAGTCCGAGTGCCGTCAACGAGGATACACGTTCTCTTCAAGAGGACGCCCCCTAATAAGGTCTTTATTGTGTGGAGGGACCATGATGTGTCGGTTGAAGGTTCGTCACCGATTGGCTGCTTTAATTGCCAACGCACTGGCCACACGGCAACTCGCTGCACTCGCGCTCGTGCATGTAGAAGATGTGGTGCGCACGACCACCTAGCCGCGTCATGTCGAAACCGAGCTCGTTTTGTAGACTGCAGTGGCCCCCACCCTAGAGGGGACTCGGGCTGCCCCGTTTTGCATTAGCGCGCGAGAAAAGCAAGGTTTTGCTCGGCTCACGCATGCTTCGACATGCGCAGTTGGCGACGCCGGCGGCCACCCTGGTCGTTGACCCGGATCCTGCACCTACTCGGCCAGGCACATCTGCACCAAGCACCTACGCGGCGGCCCCGTACGTCGTCTGGTGATACCAGCCTCCCCGGATGCGGCTCCGGAGCCTTCGGCAGCGCGTGCTGAGGTCGTGCTTCCCCCTCTTCGGCCGATCCCCGCTCCGCGAAAATCTACACTTTGTGCGAAGACTCCGCCACCTCCTGAAACAGGACCTTCTAAACAAATCAAGGCCGCTTTTCGCCGCCCTTTCAAGCGCCATCGCCGATTGGCTCCGAGTGAACCGGTTCCGCGCGGCCGCGCCGTCATCCGTGTTCGGGCGCGCCCACCTAAGTCGACCGACGACCTTGATTTCGGTTCTTTGTCCAAGGCCGTGTCCATGCTCACTTGCATCAACCCGAAACTAGGCGACACTCTTCGAGTTAACTAGGCACTGCGTCCCCTGCTCGCCCTAGCCCCGTTGCTGCAAGGCTTGGTGTCTCCCGTACCAACTCCCAAATGATGAACCCTGAGCCCACTCAGTCCCCCGGCGCAGCTCCCCATCCCCCTCGTCTGTCCGTTTCAGTACCAAGTAATCCTCCCGTATGGGTCACTTGCCCCAGATGCGGGCGGGACTTTACTCGCCGCGGTCTCCCTATTCACCAAGCTAGATGTCGTCCCACGTCTACAACTCCCGATTCGTCTTCGACTGCTTCCTCCACACCAGCACTCCCGTCACAGCCTAGAGAGTCGCTGGTCGACAGGCTCATACTTGCGTCGCAACAATCTAGGGTAATGCGTGTAATCCCCCGGGCTGTGAGGCCTTTGGTTGCCGAGTCCCTATGCGACGTCCTCGACCTTGTGGCGGCCAACAACGACGTCCCCTCGTGGGAGTCGCTCTTGTCATTCGCTTACGTGGTCCTTCAACTGCTACCTCGCACTTCGTCGTCCACCTCTTTGGCAGCGACTGTTCGGTCGAACCTCCGTGCGTTCCGCGATGGCTGGCGGTTCGAATTTTGCGTAGGTGGTGTTAGAAGAGTCACATCAGATGCGTGCGACTCCCCTGAGGACTCGGCACGCCGCGTTTTGTCTAAACTGTCCGAGAGAGACGTTTCCGGGGCGGCCCGCTTACTATGCTCTACGGAATCGTTTGTTTCGGGAGACGAAGTCCTGGCCTCGCTTGCCGCCAAGCACCCACCTGCTCCATCGGACTTGATTTTTCAGGACCCTCCTGACTCTATGACGCAACGTCACTCTTCACTCGATGATGTCTTGGGAGCTGTTGCCAGCTTTCCGGCCAGCTCGTCCGCCGGTCCTGACGCTTTGCGTCCGCGTCATCTGAAGGACCTTCTTGCACCCGTGCTTGGACCGGTGACAAGGAGACTGGCCGCAGCACTTGCCAGAGTGGTGGACGTCTTGAGATGGGGTACACTGCCGACTGAGGTCAGGTGGATTATATTCGGCGCCAAGCTATTTGCACTCCGCAAAAAAGACTCATCGATTCGCCCAATCGCCTGTTCTCTCACGATACGGAGGATTGCTGCAAAAATAGCCTGTCGTGAGGCTAAAGATCTTATCATTGAGCAGCTTGGCCCGCACCAGTTGGGTTTTGGCTTAGCAGGCGGGGCGGAGGCAGCTGTACATGCAGCAAGAGCCTTCGTCCAATCAAGCCCGCCCCGAACTCTTGAAGTTGGATTTTCGCAATGCATTTAATACTATTAGAAGGGATTATATACTTCGTGCAGTTCGTGATGCAGTACCGGAAATCTTCAACTTAGTGAATCACGCATACAGAGAGCCATCCGTCCTGTTGTTTGGGGCCCACACGTTGTCCTCGGCATTGGGTATACAGCAGGGAGACCCCTTGGGGCCGGCTCTATTCAGCCTGAGTATACGTGAGCTGGTCAACTCAATACAAGTGCCTTTCAACGCCTGGTACCTCGACGATGGCACACTCGGTGGACCGATGGAGGGCTTACTCGAGAAAGTGCGCAGAATCCTTGCCTTTGAGACAGTTAGTGGCCTGGTGTTAAACACGGCCAAATGCGAGGTGTTCGCGCCGGGGACAGACCCGGACGACCCCACATTGAGTGCCTTACTTGCGTTACTACCGAGGTGTAAAGTCGTGTCTGAACACGAAGTTACGCTCCTTGGCGCACCGCTCCTACCAACTGCGTGCCCAAGCGTCATGTCCAACGCCTGCTCCCGCCGGGGGCTTGGGCATTGTTTGAGGCAACTCGCGACGCTATAGCGGCTGGACTCCAAGCTTCACCGCCTGATATGAATAGACTTGCCTGCCAGAGGGCCTGGGCCGAGAAGGTACACGAATCTCCGCTTACTGAGTTGCTTGAAGAATGCGGTGACGATCAGCCGGCGACCACGTCCACACCGCTCTGAATGACATTCTTGCAAGGTCGTTGCGAAAGGCCGGAATCCCTTGCGTCCTGGAACCGCTTGGTCTTTCTAAAGACGATGGCAAGCGGCCCGACGGCCTGACTTTGATACCTCTCTACAAGGGTCGTTCCCTGGTGTGGGATGCGACGGTGACCGACTCTCTGATCCCCTCCCTTGTCGGTCCCGGCGCTTCTCACCCAGGAACTGCCGCTTCCCGCGCCGAGACATCAAAGATAAGAAAGTAAGCGAACTTAGGCCGGGCGTACCACTTTTCACCCTTCGCATTCGAGACGCTGGGTGGCCCTGGGCCCCTCACAACAACGCTAATTTCCCAGGTTGGCGACGCTTTACAGCAGGCTACGATGGACAAGAGGGTGGGCACTTTCTTCTGCCAACGGCTTTCCCTAGAGATTCAGAGAAGTAACGCAATTTCGGTGCTCGGAACTATGAAAGACTGGATGGACCCGCGTCTTCGCGTCAGGGATCGGGCAAGACTCCCACTCGAACGCGAGTGATAGATGAGGAGTGAGCCATCGGCGCCGTGGATTTAAACATTCACATGTATATATTAAATTCCTAAATAATAATAATAATAATAATAAAGACAATCCTTGTCATGGATATCAAAGATTTGATGCAAAAGTATTTTCTACTACCACGGTTGAGTTTGCTTTGCTCTACGGAATGACGCAGAGTTCTGCTGGAACGTGTGTAGACTCTTTCCGAAATAGGCTCGCGCCTAAAGCCTCACATAGGCTTTCAGTGCCAAGTGGCAATACAAGAACATATTCAGTTCTGTCCCATGCAAGAAGAATTCGAGACGAGTTCGAGCCGAGGCAGTTATCCTAGCCCAAGTTATAAGAGACTATGTCTATATAATATAGTTAACTTTTATTAAGGAATAAAATAGAGTTACAATTGAGACCGTGTGCACTGGCACACGTTCTCGGGAGGCGCAGAGACTTCGTCTTAACGGGCCGACGTGTGGCTTTAATTGGTCAGCATTTGGGGTTATGATTGTTTCAGGTCAAACACGATCGCGTTATCATTTGTTTGTTCAATAGTACAGAGGGTGTTATCACTAAAAATTGACTATGTTGGACAATTCACTACTACTCATCACGTCAAGGAGTACTTTTGCGTTAAGGTAGCGCATTTTTTATTCTTTGCAATATAAATTCATGAGTCTGTTAAAACTTGTAAGGTTTCGTACCTCGATCGCGTTGCAAAAATTGGCGGATGCTTCTGTTTGAAAATAATCGCGATACGCCGCTAACTTCCATGCACTCCGTCGATGTTCCTCGTATAGCAAAATAATCTCACGTTTTTCACGTTTGTTCTTGATGATGCATTCCGTTTTGCGGCACCTCCATTGCGTGTAGTTAGACTAGCGGTCTGTATGTATTTTTTTTTTTGAATACGCAACACAAGTTACTCCTTGATCCCGCCGCGTGTCAGCTCCTTGATATTCTTCTTGGACGCTTACCAGCCAAATGAGGTACAAGCACAGTATTCCTGTTTGCTTCCGTAGTCGACACAAATTATAGCCGGCGACCGTCAACGATTTCGAACGGGCTGTAGAATCACAATCTTCAACCCAGCAATTACCGCCTTGGGGCGCTAAAACAAGTGCCGAGCAATCCTACTGTTGTCTAGTTGAAACTTTGACTACCTCACCCTGTTCAAGGAACGGGAAAGTGTAGAGGAACGGAATCTTCTCATTAAAACACGTATTGATCACTGGTTATCAAAAGAAATTGATTGTCTTGCTTTATGAATTCGACAAACGTTTCTGATAGACTCTATGTGCGTACATATATACAGGTAGTTCAACAAGTTCTTAAAATGAGCTTTTCAGAATTCGAATTTTGGCGCGCTTTCACCGCTATTGGAAACGGCAACTTTTCGAATGCTAGCAGTCAAAATTTTATGGTGATTGGCCGTTGCGATTTCGTTTGATCGCTTTCCCGTGCAACGTATCGGCGTGATTTTGAAAAATTGAGGAAAAGAGTTTCGAGTGGTTATCAAGCATTTTATTTCAAAGGTTGGAATGCGACCCAAGTGAAAACTGAGTTAGACAAGATGTACGGTGACTCTGCGCCATGTTTTGCCACTGTTTCCAACTGGATTAATGAGTTAAAAAGAGGTCGCAGGAGCACCGAGGATGAACTACGTTCAGGACGCCCAAAAACGGCAACTGATGAGGAAAACGTGGAAAAAGTGCGGAAAATCGTTGCCGCAGATAAGCGAGTGAACATTAGGGAGATAGCGGAGGCCTTGGGGATCAGTTTGGGTAGAGTGCATTTCATCCTGCACGAAAACTTGAAGATGAAAAAGCTCAGAGCAAAATGGGTGCCGCATTTGCTCAACCAAGGCCAAAAAGACGCGCGTGTTTCCGCTTTACAGCGAAATTTGGCCAAGATGTCGAAAAATCCGTCGGATTTTTGGCGCAGATTTTCGTGACCGTCGATGAAAGCTGGGTCCATCACTACACTCCCGAGACCCAAGAAGCATCTCGTCAATGGTGTGCACCTGGTGAAGGACCTCCGAAGAGGGTGCGGACAACGGCATCGGCCGGAAAGATGATGGCTACGGTTTTTTGGGACCAACGTGGAATAATTCTGGTCGACTACCTTGAGAGCGGTAAAACGATCACGGGAGAATATTATGCAAGACTGTTGGACTGACTGAAGCAAGAACTCATCGTGAAACGGCCCGCTTTGCAGAAGAAGGTTGTCCTGTTTCACCAGGACAATGCTCCCGCACACAAGTCGCGGCAAGCAACGGCAAAACTGGCCCAACTGAGGTTCGAACTTATTGAACAACCTTCCTATTCTCCAGACCTGGCCCCCTCTGATTATTTCCTCTTCGGACATTTGAAGAATAGTCTCGGTGGAAAGCGTTTTTCCAGCAATGAAGAGGTTAAGGCTGCTGTCAATGCCTATTTTCAGTCTAAAGACGCGGAATTCTACTCAAGAGGTATAAATGCTCTGAAATCTCGGTGGGAAAAGTGTATTGAGCTTCTCGGAGAGTATATCGAATACGAAAAAATTAAAAACAAGATTTGGAAAATTCTTGGTTTTCATTCTAAGAACTTGTTGAACTACCTGTATATATATATACTTGCTAATATTCATGGTGTACAAGGGGTATTGTGTCATATACGTTTTATACAAATTCGTTTCTTCTAGTAGATCTTCAGCCGACACGAATATTGGCGCTACATGTCTTTGCGCAAGGTTGTCGTTATCTCGTCCCACTTCTAGGGCTGCCTCAAGCTCAACCATGTGATCCGTCATCGACATATCGTATTGTTTTATTATGTATACCCTAATCTGTCCGTGCTCGTGCCAACGTCCAAAACTTGCTATGGAAGGAGTGCTGGGCTGTTCCGCAGTGCCCTATTTGCCGCCCAAGTGTATTCATGCAGAATGACCCGCTCGTATAAGTTTTTTAACCACTCGTCGTGTATAGCCGTGCGTATGAGGGAACGCAGCAACATACATTGCCGTATTCACTTAACGCCACCCTTTAGTTGATTCGTTGAAAAGTTTTTTTTATTACGAGGAACTTAGTCCGAGTTCAAGGATGACTGACTCACTGCTCTGTACTGTTCACTTTTGCTAAGCACGAACAACACTCTTAAAAAATAGGCCGGTCTGCTGTGTTTATTTGGTGGCTCACACATTGCCACTCTTTAGTGCATATATTTCATATTTCCTCTTCCGATCACAAAGTTCAGTAACTTTGCATTGACATCTACGATCACATAACGCCGGTACGCGATTAAGTTCAAAACGAGTGCAAAACCTAATATGTGAACAGAAGCTTATATACAATACAATTTGAATGATCAGAGTTTGTGACAAGCTCCACAGACATATGTATACAAATATATATATATATATATATATCAACACTACAACAATCAGTATATAACATACATGCTAATGAAAACATAATAACTACATTTACAACATTTGTCGGAGAGGAACATATATGTGTGTGTTTATATCTATATTATGCATACATATATACATGGCGTAGCATTAGTGAATCAGAAAACGAGGCTGCTCTTTGAGACACCTCCATAAGGTTGAACATAAAGCATAGCAACGCATTTTTGCTTTCACTTATCAATGAGCCAAGCCTCGATCTAGCCGTATAATGAATATGTATATATATATATATATATATATATATATATATACATATATATATATATATACGTGCCTTATATACACAAGGTTCGTTTAGACACTGTCAATAGCGGTAGACTAATCGTAACTTCAATGCAGGTATGGTAAAGTTGTCTGGCGTGATTCGGTGGGATCAGAGAAGTTTCACCGCGCCGATGGAGAGCATCGAACCAATAAATAAGCCAATCGCATCAAAGGTCACAACCATCGATCCAGCCACCTCCTGATATCGCGGCGCGGTCACTCTGTCATACAGAAAAACAAATAAAAGTAGTGTTATTGATACTTAATTGCCAATAAATAAACTCTTTCTAAAGGAAAGCACTTTATTAGAAAAATAGTGTGTCCATTCTGCCACACAACTCTCCACAAGAAAGTCATTTATTCAATTGATGACTGCAACAAATCCTGTGCCCAAATCAATGCCTATTTCCAAGAATATTGATTATTCATCCAGTATCAGAGCACACATTTTAAAGAAGATGTTTTGATGAAAATATGTGCCTAGGGCCCAAATATTATGTATAGTCACACATACGAGAAGACCTGACAAAGTCAATTGAAATTTTCCTCATGGATGGCTCAACGCGTGAGCACTTTTTATAGATGCTAGTAAAGACATGAATTGTCTCTGCTCTCACCAGAGCTTTTAACTAGTCTAATTAGTGCGCCACGAGCAAGTTTTTAAACGCTTATTGCCAAATTGAAAGTTGCATCATTGTTGATTTGTCCAAGTTAACGCAACAATGTAGTAACGCTGTTCCGGAGTGTGTCACACTAGTGTCTTATTAACAGAGCAATCCAACTGGGAGCGATATTGTGTGTGTGTGCGCTTCAAAGCAAACCCGATTCGCGCTAACAGTTGTTAGGCACTCTATTTAGAAGCGTCCATATACTAATGATATCGAGATTAGTTTACAATACCCGTGTTCCAAACGTTTCTACGTTACTTTTGGCAATCAAAAGACGTTTTAGTTGGGCGTTAAAATAAGATTAAGCTGCTTATTTCGAGTTAAGGCGAGATGTGCTAGTCTGTAACATGTTTGAATTTGTAATTGTGATACAAATTGATTTCTGCAACAACAAAGTTGTTAATCTTGTAAAGGTCGTCCGAACTAAAGATCTAAGTAAAATGCCGAGTATATATATATATATATATATATATATACATATGCTGTTCAAACCGTATCGCGACTGTTGTGTTTTTTCAAAAATTATTCATTTATTCATGAATATCTATTTTGTCCCCTTTAAAGTAATCCCCATGAGATATTATACACTTGCGCCAACGGTTTTTCCAATCTTCGAAGCACTTCAAAAAACCATTTTTTTTAACCTTGTTCAGCTCCTCCTTCGATGCCGTCTTTATCTCGTCAAGCGTAGCGTAACGTCGTCCTTTCATGGGCCTCTTCAGTTTAGGGAACAAGAAAAAGTCACAGGGGGCCAGATCTGGGGAATACGGTGGCTGCGGCATCATTAGTGTGTTGTTTTTGGCCAAAAACTCGCGCACAAGCAACAATGTGTGAGCAGGGGCGTTATCGTGGTGCAAAAGCCAATTTTTGTTCTTCCACAAATCCGGGCGTTTCTGGCGGATTGCTTCGCGCAAATTGCGCATAACTTGCAGGTAATATTCCTTATTGACCGTTCTACCCTGTGGCAAGAACTCATGATGCACCACGCCCCTGCAATCGAAGAAAACTGTCAGCAAAACTTTCACATTCGACCAAACTTGGCGGGCTTTTTTCGGTCTTGGTTCGTGCGGCAGCTTCCATTGAGATGATTGAGCTTTGGTTTCCACGTCATAACCATAAACCCACGATTCGTCACCAGTTATGACCCTCTGGAGCAAATTTGGGTCGTCGCGGACAGAGTCCAACATCTCATTAGCAATGTTCATGCGATGCTGTTTTTGGTCGCAATTGAGCAATTTTGGTACGAATTTCGCGGCGACCCGTCTCATGCCCAAATCATTGATAAAAATCGAATGGCACGAGCCAATCGATATGTTTAGGTCCTCAGCAACTTCTCTAACGGTGATTCGACGATTGGCCAATACCATTTTCTCCACTTCATTAATTTTTTCGTCTGTTGTTGAAGTGCTCGGGCGTCCGGCACGCTCTTCGTCGTTCACATCTTCTCGGCCTCCTGAGAACATTTTGTACCACCGATAAACGTTGCTTCGGTCCAAGGTAGCTTCTCCGTATGCCACAGTCAACATTCGGAATGCATCCGCGCACCTAATTTCGTTTTTCACACAAAATTTGATACAGGTTCTTTGATCCATTTTTTTGAATAGGTAAAAATCGAAGACGATCCAAAACACGTGCAAGCAAAGCAGCTGTCAACAATTAAGTGAACATTCAAAATGGCCGAGCTTGTCGGCATAAGTGAGAGACATGAGTAACAACCTAACGCCACAAAAAAATCGAAATTCGAATATACGTAACCCGCGAAAATTTTTCCCCCCGCGATACTTTTTGAACAAACGGTATATATAAACGGGACAGGACAAACGTACGCTAATTAGAGACACTATATATATATATATATATATATATAATATATATATATATATATATATATATATATATATATATATATATATATATATATATATATATATATATATATATATATATATATACGATATATATATAGTCGCTGGTTACTAACTTGGGAGCAAGAGCCATTGTAACGGTGATGATGTAACCGTTGGATAGGCCGAAGATGAACATGATTAACGCGTACTGCCACTCGTACGGTAGGTGGACGGCTGTTATCACTCGATTGTCCGGCGCTATGTTGCACATGAGAAACAGAGGCAGGAACGCGATCCGTCCAGCGGAGGCTATAAGAAGTCCTCGACCCCATTGCGCCGACTAACAACAGACAATCATAATAAAAGCAATCACTCTCATAGAGAATCACATTAATCAAGTATATATATATATATATATATATATATATATATATATATATATATAATTGTACACTTATCTTGTGTTAGTCTATATTATATTATATATATATATATATATATATATATATATATATATCGATTGAAATGAGTGATGATAATGAATATGATTATTTCGCTAATGTTATTAATTACTGTAATGTTATATTGCTGCGAATAGGAAATGAAAAGGGTCCCACTTCTTTTTTCAAGCAGTGTAGGACTTCACCCCAGCGGATGACTGTTAGGCCGCTGAGACCCATTCCCGTTGAGGGTGCCTCCCCTCTTAAGTTTCACTCTCTGATGGCCCAGATCTCCCTAGAAAAGTAGTACGGGCCATCAGAAGAAGTGGCAAGTGCTACTCGGATCACTTGACCGGAGCCACTGACAAGCCACTGACCCGACGTTCGACATGCTTTGTCCCAACACCCGTAAGCCCGTGTTATTCAAAGTTACGTGATCTGCTAGTAAGGAGGCAGAAGTCTAGCTCTCCTAAGCCTTCCCAAAGCTCCTTTCTCACTGAGTCCCTCCATAGTCATAGATGCTCCTAGATTCCACCCAGGGGTCGTGCCGCACATGTTTAGTCTACGAACTCCTAAAGGATTTCTCCGCATCCTCCGCTTCTTCCTGACAGTGAACACAACTCGCCGAGGGAGGACTCCTACTTGCAAACACTTTTCCAATTCGAAAAAGGAAGTTCTAAAAGTCAACCAAGTCCCGTGAGGATCTGCGTGAGATAATGATTCAGCGTGAAGATATGTCTCACGGCGTTTCAAGCCCGTAGGGGACAAGCAATAAAAAATGTTGAGAGAATAGAGGGACTAGCCAATAAGTCTGAATAATATCGGCACGTAGTACGTTAAAGACGCAAACGAGTAATTGAGGTTTTATCTATGATCATATGAAAGCTAACTGTACAAAATGTCACGTTTCCCAATAAAATTAGGTGAGCGTCAAGCCTACAATAACTGGAAACTAGTACAACTATTCGTTATTAGTTAATTAGGTCGAATAGCCTGTCTGCTCGATTAGCCATGCGTCCTTACCGTCGGCAGGTACAGAGCCAGAAGGCGACCAATAAAATCGCTAACGTTGAAATTGAGAAAAGTTATGATGGGCACAAAGAGGCGATCTGCCGAGACAGCGGTGTCGCCACGGCGTCGTATGAGCGCGGCGACTGCGGGAAAGCAGAGCAACGTGACTCCCAGC
The DNA here is from genome assembly GCA_003439945.1 of Dermanyssus gallinae. Taxonomy (NCBI): domain Eukaryota; kingdom Metazoa; phylum Arthropoda; class Arachnida; order Mesostigmata; family Dermanyssidae; genus Dermanyssus; species Dermanyssus gallinae. The sequence goes on from QVRM01005291.1 coordinate 72,090, forward strand.
GTGAGCATAATCGAAATGTGATGCTCCCAGCCCTGCAACAAAACCGTGCACACGTGCACACCCAGACAAGCAGCGCAACATGTTAGTACGCACATATATATATATATATATATATATATATATATTAGCACAAACCAGCAATTCTATAATTCCATACATCACTTATTTTTCTTACGCCGGGGTCGACACAACTTTTGGCATGGGAGCTGCTAGACGGTGCTCCGTTTTGTCGCATTTCATTTAGAAAGTGATATGGGGGGCTGGATGGTAATGCACTATCTATTTTTACTGAGACATCTGTGCTTTCCGTTGTTTCCGACAATGGCCGATTATAATCCACTCTGGCATTCAGCCTGTCTAAATTGGAATCTATGAAAATCACTTTAAGTGTGGCCGTTCCAGACCTTAAACCCACGATCTCGCAAATGCAAGGCAATGGCGTTGCCACTAAGCCACCCTTTTGTATATATATATATATATATATATATATATATATATATATATATATATATGCGCATACTAAAAATACATAAATGTCCATAATATATTATAGCACACATCATTGTATATAACAATAAAGGTGATCTTATATATATATATATATATATAAATAGGGAGTACGCATACTAGAATAAATTGTAGCATACACTCTTTTATGTGATAATAAAGTGGTCTTATATATGTATATATATATATAGCGTTCGAGACCTTGGGCGGCCCAGGCAACCTCACTCGCAAACTTCTCCACAGAGTCGGCGAGCAGCTGAACCTCGCAACCGGAGACAAGAGATCTGCGGCTTTCTTGAGACAGCGCCTCGACCTTGACGTCCAACGCGGGAACGCGGCGTCCGTCCGGGGCACGCTGCTGAAGTGGTCCCAACCTACTCTAGACGAGATAGAGTAATATCCCCAGTGCACACGTTCTCAGGAGACAATTGTAGCTCCATCAGTATTCTTAATAAATAGAACCTTTCCCTATATATATATATATATATAAATATATATATATATATATATATATATGCGCATATATGCGCACGACGTAATGGTGTTTGCTGAACCTCCTTCGCTCGATTTGAGGTCGCAGCTCGACCTCAAAACCGAAGCCTAAAGCGACTAGTTGCCAGCAATATCGACAACTAGTTACAGCGATAAAACTAGTCCCAAGCGCGTCCGTTGTCCCACTTACGTCCTTAAAGATTCGAAGGAAAGGGGTAGGTTCTCTGTAGTTGTCACAATCGCTCTGAGATTTCATCGCAGAATCGTCGTAGTTCCTCACGTAATATCGATAGAATTCCTGCAAAACAATGAGGGGTAAAGAGACAGTGTACACGTGTATGCCTGATTACACGTGTGTGCAATCTTGAGAAGATCATGGTTATTTCGAGAGTACATGTGTCGCGTCGGGATCTAATCTACGGCTTCTCGTGTCAAAGTCGCCGGCCAATTGGCGGACTTCGTCCTGTATACTACATGGTTTTATATATATATATATAAAGTTTGATATAATTATGGCAAACTCCTTGAGAGCTTACTTTAAGATAACGATAACCGATACTAGCATACCAAACATTTAGTTAATTATATATATATATATATATACAAATTTTGAACTCAAATAATTCACCCTTATTTTTCACCCAGATCCGCAGTCACCTTAAAACGCTATCGACTCTCAGTCGCCGGCAGGAAACGTCATATTTGTCCCACAGCTGCATACCAAGGTCTTCGAGCAATTTTTTTCAAAGTGAAAAGTCTGATAGACCCGGCTCTTTTGCGGCACGTCGAGGTGGTTTAATTTTGTAGCACGTTTACTGCATTAATGTCTTCTTCCGAGCGAGCGGTCCCCGAGCCCAGTATCCCGACTATGGACACCCCGAGCGTGGGACATCATGTGCCGACCCAATTTACCCAAACTTTTTCTACCTTGCGCCGCACGGGAACTCGCACACATTGCGTTACAAATCGATACGCATATTGTATAGTTAGTTTAATGAGCTCCACTCCCTGACGCTATGTGCTCTTCAGTAACCGAGTCATGTACATAAAAAAAATAAAAGTTTGCTATGCTAATAATTCTTGTTGTTATTCTCTAGTGAGGTCTCAACGTTCTTGCCGAAATTAAAACCCCCCATATAATATATATATATATATATATATATATATATATATATATATATATATATATATATATATATATATATGTATATATATGCGTGTGTGTGTTAGTGTTTTTTTTTTGCTTGAAAAGTGTGTGTACACATATCACCTTTTTATACGAGGAACTATACAAATAGATAATAATATTAATTATTATTATTATTATTATTCCGTACCGATTCCTTGAGCCACCAGAATCCGGCCTGTGTGAGAGCGAGCACAACGACGGCAAGTGAGAAATAGCCAACGGCGGTGCTCGAAGGTGACGCGTCCAGCTTCAGACAGACGATTTGGCCGACGCAGGCGAAAATGCCGGCCACAGCCTGCCCGATGGACTTGACCACCATGTAACGCTCGGGAAAGTTGCCGATGGCTCCCGTCCCACCACCGCTTAACACTCCTGCCAATGCTACGGCGGTTATGGTGGTGGTGGTTCACCACGTAGCGTACGGAAACACGGCAAAACACACAGACATACACGTAGCTAATGTGTAGTACATCTACATAGATATACATGCTTTTTATATAAATAGGTGTGCTTTATTTAAATAAAGAGCATATGGTATGTTTTTTTTATGTTCTTGTGTTTGTGTGTGTCGATAGAGACGCAGTCATATTCACACCTGCATACGTACATATATGATAAGCATGATCTGCCTTATCTGCTGTTACAACGCAAGCTTCTCTTGTTCAATTATTAACAACGTGGTATACTAACATGAAACTGGTCAATCAGACACGAAACTGCAACGAACGAGTTCATGCGCGAGTTCTCACCACTGTTCGATGCAAAGACTCTCAATGAAATAACGACGTAAAACGGATGGAAGAAAAGAAGTAGATTCAAATGAATCAGTCTTAACGAAGCACGTAGAACACACATTCCTAATAGGAAAAGGAGTAGATACATTGGATTGGCGATCTCGAGCAAGCGTGTAGGGGTTCTTCTCACAAGTTCTCACACACCTAGTAGTAGCTTTTATTTACCTCCGTCACCTAGATTTCATTTGCGTACAATATCTATGAAGTGTTCGTCCAAGAACTCATCTTGTTACAACGAAAATGATCGCTTCCTTCTCAACTACAAACAGTGGCCTGTGGTATATTTCTTGCCCCGCCTAGCCACGCAGTAGCTATATTTTTCTCAATTTCATTTGCATGTGTTGTTTACTTTATCACCTCGATATAAATGAACTTGAATCTTACGTTACCTCCTTCTTGCATTATATATGCAGCATGTACATCTATGTATATGTACATAAAATATACATGCCATATTGTTGTGTCACATATAGACGCATTTACATCCATATATTTAAGGAGCATATGTTTATCGAAATTTTCCATTTACATACCCTATAAAACCGACCCCTTAGGCGTGGTCTTCCTTTGACTTGGGTCTTGAACATGAAATAGTCGGTCTGTATATATATATATATATATATATATATATATACAGATATATATATATATATGAATAAACACTTATTCATACATGCATGTGTAAACGTAATATTCTTTAAAAGGTTACTATATCTAGGGACAAACCTGTTGCTTACAATTAATTATGGCGACTAAGGTCAGCGTGACTGCCAGAAACTGGGTTTGATCTGAAACGACGCAAGGTAAAGACAAACGCAAAACTCTGAGTCTAATTTTTGCTTTAGAGCTCTTTTCAGACTCCGGGTTGAGTCACGTATAGAAAGGAGTGGGAGAAAGAAGATCTGGGCGACTTTGCTGAATATATCTACACTGTTCGAACTTAACGATGCAGCCAGAACGACGGCAGAACTTTTGGGTTGCTAAACCTCGAGCTCCCGTATGACTTAAACACAAGCGCTTCAACCAGTACGAACAGGAGAAGTAGGCTTATCCAATCTTGCCACCTTGAGTCGCAGTAAACCAATTTGCTGATGGTTTATGCTATATATATATATATATATACACTACTATACTTGAGTGCGGGGAGCGTTCCCAAAACAAACCCTTCCAAAAGCTCATCATTCGGAATGACGATGCCGAACATGCAAAAAGAAAACTCTGGAATTTCTTGCACGAATGCTTACCCTGGATTTAATTTGCCGTTACGCCTTAGCAAAGATTTAGACAATTTCAGCCAAAAAGTTAAAACGGCGAATGCTAATATCATCTTCTTGAAGAAAACGGGCAACGTGTCCCATGCTGACACCTTTTTTTTTGCGTTACTTTAATAAATCGATTATATATGTTAAACGTAAAACGAAAGAAGAAAATTAAACAGCTATAGGACAATATAGAACCAGTCAGACATCATGTTAAAGTTAGCCCTGCCCACCAACAAAGCAACGGTTACATACTATGGGCAGTACCAAAAGGAAGCGCCGATAGGACAACAATATTTATTGCAATTCTATCGCGAGAAGAAGAGGCGGAAGCATCGAGAGAAATGTTATCATCGAAAACCCTCTAAATGGTTAAAAATCTAGAGATACCGACACAGTGTCTGGATGGTACAAAATCCAGATGATAAAATTTCAGAACGGCTTATCTGTCCCTGGAGTCGTAAAACTATCTGGTCAGCAATGACCCGGTATTCATAAGAATTCTCCTATCCCCAGCGAAAAAAAACTTTATATAATATATATGGGTACATACAGTGATCAGTGTCGACAAGCGCCGTCACAATAGTCCCTCCAAAGACAATCATACTAAGAAAGATTGACCATTCGATGCGAGGATTAACTGGTATGCGTTCGGATATAGCTGTATTCACGAGCAGAAAGAAGATCAGCGGCAGGCTACTTGCGATCGTCAAGTACGAGTTGAAGGTCAGCTGGAGCGGTGTAAGGCCGCCGGCGTCCGTCGAATTCTTCGAATCGCGATTTACATCGCGAAACTTGTACATCCAAAACTGCGCCGCCATACACAGCCAAATCAGAAAGCCAGTCACAAAAGGTTAGGAAACGGTAGCTGCGACGTCCACGGAAAGTTGACGTCTCATCACTTAGATCTTCTTCCCACTACATATATACTTATATTCATATTTAGTTCTTTACACTAGCCATGTCTAATTACTAATCATTATGTTTGACTAACTGAAGTTTATTGTGTTGTCACTAATAAATCATTACGTTTGACTAACTGAAGTTTACTTTGGTGGTCACGCAGATCAGATTGGATGCCATGATAGACTTTGAAAGATTAAAGGCCCTGAACGAGAAGAACTGAAAAATTATCCGTTTTGGATCAATAGCAATGACTTCGCCAATGCAATGCTCCGGCTAATTCTCTATCTAATCGATTCTATATGGCAAACGTATAACAAAATATTAGCTAAGCCAATATGCCTAGAGGACGTGTATGGTGACTATCACGTGTTTTTTTTTTTCGTTTAGGCCAGACGAAAAACACTTCCAAAGTGTGCCCCGAACGCAGAAGGCGCTTCCACGTTGTATGTCAAGATCCAGGCGTTCCGAGACGCCAAGATCGGAACGCCAAGAACAGCCAAGCTTTCGAACGCGATAGGGCAGAGTTCGTGGGAACACCATATTGATAATTATGATCTAAGCTTACTTGATTTCTAGACTACGAAGCCAACTACGAAAGGGGCTAGGAAGTCGCTACCGGTTGCATCCCAAACTAGAATTTTGTCACGCTCGAAGGCTGTAAGTGTCATCTCGTCTGGACGTCTGCCGTACGCCGCGCGGAGGCCAGTCCGTTCTAAAATGTGCGGAAGACCGCATGACCTAATGCTTGTGTTGGAGGTCTCATAGCTGCATGTCCAAAGCGACGCCCTGCATTGATGATACACGGTAGGCCGTAATGTCCCATTTGGTCGAAGAAGGTATTGCATCAATTAGGAATTGCAACCGAGTCAAACTGCTCCTAATCGTAACGTGCTTCTAATAGCCAACTTCCGCTGTATCTAGGAGGAAAATTGTCGTGTTTTCTGCGCTTTACATTGAGAAGACAATGGCAGGGTCGGCCAGGGTCAGTAAATCCGGGACCCCGATGACATCTATATATATATATATATATATATATATAAAATCATCTAAAATAGAGCGTCCCGCCTGTCCAAGCATACTAATTGTTGATTTCGATCTCTCTTTCATGCCACCGTCAGCAAGTTGATAGTGAAATAGAACGCTAACTCTCTCTCTCTCTCTCTCTCTATATATATATATATATATATATATATATATTGTCTTCTTGTGTGTTATGTTGCAGAGAGTACGAGATTTGAGTCTCCTGTCGTGCGCTCGCTATGCCCAAAAACACCACACAAGCCTCTAAGATACACATACTTCTCTATTAGCTACGGTATCCAGAACGTCAATAGGAAATAAGGGCTTACGTCGTTAGCGGTTATGAAGAAGTTCCATGGCAGAAGTGTTGCCACGCCGATCAGGAAGACAATTGCCCCCGCAGCGTACCACCTAAAAAGTTATATATCACAGCCTTGACATGGTTGATCATATAGCAAGATAAAATACAGGCGCTGCGTTCTGCGGTCAACTAGATGACGGCAACCAGCAACCTCTATCCAACATCAGGCAACAGCCATCGTTCATGACAACATGGATATAACATTCTGATGTCCCTACTGGTTAGCAAAATAATTCGTGTACGCACAGTTTTGCGAAGTTGCTGCGAAAGCAGAACTTAAAATAGAAGTGAACACGAAAAACGAACGCCGGCCTTCTGCTGATGCTCTAGGAAGTTAATTTTATATCGTATAAAATCGTATTTCAGTCGACAATATAGTGTGATTGTTAAATAGTGTTTCGCCTTGCTTGGAATACGCGCTGTACTGACAAAGCCGTTGTAAATCACGCATCACAGTTGCATACGATAAACACTTTGTAACAAACTGAAATAATAGTAATAATAATAATAATAATAATAATAATAATAATAATAATAATAATAATAATAATAATAATAATAATAATAATAATAATGAGTATAGAAGCACAGCAGCAAAAAAGTCTACACAAGTCATTCAATAAGTAACCGGATCGTCGACAAGATGGCGCCACAATGATCCTTGCATATGACATGGACGTTTTTATTTTTTTATATTATTTATTTACACTATTACAACATTTCTAATTCACTCAAAAGCGAGCTTTAAATTACGTGTTCGACATTTAACCGAACATATCATCACTAGTCGAAGATATGAGGAATACGAATTCTGCACTATGGTTAAGCAATTGTATTTCAAAATTAGTGGCCGGCTGAGTAAATTAAAGCCGAGTCAAGGCAATTTACAGGAGCTGTCCAGCAGCGTTGGTAACCATCTACTTTTAATGAGTTTACGCATGCAGTCTAACGTGACCGGACATCAATTAAAGATTAAGCACGCCCTCCGGAGCTCGAGTAGAGATCACTCCGCCAAAAGTTGTTCAAAAACACCCGTCGTGTCGTCGTGAAAGATCGTCGAATAAAGGTGCGTGAGACAGCTGATCTCACGCAGGCATCTTAGTAGATGAGGTGCATAATATACTGCACAAACGATTTGAACTGGACAAACTGTGTGCAATCTGGGTACCGCGGGTGTTCGCTAATCAAGAATACACGCAAAAAACATATCGTAGCGGTGTTTGCCAATGCTTAAGTCCACTAGTCCGCATGAAGTTGGCGCGTTGATAAGTGAACGTGAACGAAACCTGGAGCCACCGCTGTGCATCGAGCGAGTCGAAACAGCAGTCAACGCAGTGGACAGCGCCTGATGAATGTGCGCCGAAGAAAGCAAAGACTATTACCTGGGCTTTCGAAGAATTATATTCTGCTTGCAGAGGGCTCGAGCAATCAAAGGAGCATATCATTGCACACTTCTGAAGCCTTTACTCGAAAATATACAACCAAAACAATCAATGTTTGTGTGCAAAAAGTCATAATTTACCATGAAAACAATCCGGATCGCACCTCTACAGTCGCAGCGGCAAACATACATGAGTTTGGGTTCGAATTGCTAACAGATCCACCGTATTCTCCTGATTTGCCTCTCAAGACTTACTCTTAATCTCAAACTTCAAGATAAGGCTTGGGAGAAAGAAATGTTCGTCAACCCACGTAGATGTAGTTATGTGTTCAATATATATATATATATATATATATATATATATATATATATATATGTATATATATATATATATATATATGTCGAGCCCGGTGGCGTGGTGGCATGCGTCTGCGCCTCGCGACCGGAGAAGACACGTAGGTTCTCGCGCGGGTTCGAGCCCCACCGATGCACATTTTTATTTATGGGGGTCCGTCTATGAAGCAATACGAAAAGCAGTCTCATGGACGTTAAATCTTGGCTGAGAGTCAGCCTCGAAAGGATTATATATATATATATACATATATATATATATATATATATATAGATATATATATATATAGATATATATAGATATATATATATATATATATATATATATATATATACATATATATATATATATATATATATACATATATATATATATATATATATATATATATATATACATATATATATATATATATATATACATATATATATATATATATACATACATATATATATATATATATATATATATATATTTTTTTTTTTTTTTTTTCAGGACCGTGAGCACGGCGGCAGCTTTGGTTCTGGCAGGGACTCCGCCCTGGGACCTCAAAGCAGATGAAAGACGAAGACTGTGGGAGCGTGGTCCAGATAGAACTACAAAGGAAGCAAAGGAAGAGGAAGCGAAAGTAACACTTCTGCGATGGCAGGCGGAATGGGAGAGCATCAGGAAGAACGAGGCGGGAGCCAAGGTCCGTGATCTGATACCGAACATCGAGAAATGGCTGAATAGGCCCGGAGGTGACATGGACTTTTTCCTAACGCAAATAGTCACCGGTCACGGAGAATTCCAGTCCTATTTATACAGGATTGGTAAGGCGCCTTCGGACACGTGCATGTTCTGCACGCTGGGCGTTGAAGATGACGCGGCACATACTCTCTTAGAATGCCCGTGCTGGGAAGAGGCTAGACGTAAGGCAAGCAACAGGGTGAGAGATCGTTGGACGAACGCGGGTGCCCAGAGACCTAAACACCCTCTCGTGCTCCCGAGAGATGGGCTAGCCCAATTCATGGATTTCATTTGCTCGGAACCAGCAGCATGGACCCTTGGAGCAGCGGTTGCGCGAGAGGTGCTGACGGAGAAGAAACTATGCGAGACGCAGAGAAGAGCGAGTTACGACAGGATTAGCGCAAGAAGAGGAAATTCTCTCTCCTCACAAGGCACGCCAGCCGGAGAGCAGACTTCGCCAAACAAGCAGGCGAACGTGGTTAGATAGTCCGGATGTCACCCCCACGGCCCATAGTACTATTAAACGAAGATCTGGGCTGTGTCAAGGGCGTTATGAGAGGCAGGTTTTAGTGGGTAGGGGCGCGGACCATCGCGCCGAGTCCCACACACCAGACTGGAGACTCCGGTCTGACGGTGCGTAAATTAGGGCATTTCCTCCTCTCTTAAAAAAAAACAATATATATATATATATATATATATATATTATATATATATATATATATATATATATATATATATATATATATTTATATATATATATATATTTATATATATATATATATATATATATATATATATATATATATATAATATATATATATATATATATATACATAAAACAATTAGAAAAGCGATGGTTTCACAATTAAGTATGAAAGAAAATAGGAACACCAATTAGTTTACTGGACACGATCGCCGCAGTGCTAGATTGTGCGTACGACGACACCGTGAAGACACGTGCAAATAAATGTAGCAGGAAAATGAGACTCACCTATCGGGGGGTGGCGACATTTCCTGAGAACTTGAGGGATCCTGTTTGGAGGTTACTTCAATCCGCCCCGATTTGTCTACTGCCATACCGTTGGCGCCGTTAACGACCGCGGACATAACGGACACCTGGGCACGGTCTCGTTGCTTAGCGCTCATAACAACGGTGCTTTCTGGAAGGGCACAGACTCGATGAGTAGAGGTCTGTTGCCTGCTCAATTCGCACGCGAATACTCGCAGATACGCGGCGCTCGTATACAGGCCTACCAAGCTGCCGTAACGACGCTATCATTGCCACTTAATTACTACGTGCTACGTCTTAGTGGACGCTACACGAGTTATGATAAGGCTACGCATTTGACAAATCTAGTCTTTCATTTGTCTCGTGGTCTCGTGAGCGGATTAAGGCTATGCCGTGCCAATCGCATCTTTTGACCCTACTATACGCTAAGCAGATTAATCGTAACAGACAGTCAGGCTGCTGACCTTCAATGCTGAACGACCCTTTCTAAGTTGAGCGCAACGCTCCGTACCTCCTCGCCGACTGGGCTTCACCTGCCGTACAATATCACTCACACCACGTTCGGCGACCGCCAGTCGCATAATGGTGGGGAGAAGGGTTTTATCTATCGGGGAGCGTAATAAGCAACTCCCTTACGTTCTACGAGAGCCGTGCACGGCCTAGTTTAAACGTACATAATATAAATGAATAGACAATGAAAGTCATAATGGTTCTCGATCTAGTACGCGGGCTGTAGCAAAGTCAAGACAATGGCATTTTACACACCTGGTGTTACTCTGGCGATCTATGGTTGTCTCTAGGCCAACAGCCTAAATATATTGCATCGCGCAGGTTTTGTGTAGCAACTTGGGAGTGCTTCGCTTATGCAAACACTTGTATAATCCAAGTGGTGATTCACAAGTGTTTGCAAAGTAGTAAACCGTCTAACATAATATTGTTTTTGTTTCCCATGTTTCAATCGTTTTCTCTTATATATTATATATATATATATATATATATATATATATATATATATATATATATATATATATATATATACATGTACCAAGAACAAATCATCCAAAACTCTTCTCTAACTAAAGGTGCACACACTACGACAAATATGATACCTGTAACTGCTATCAACAAGTGGAAGCCTTCGGCAGACCTATACAAGAAGAAGCGCGGGTACTGAACCTAGACATGTGGCAATCAACGATGCCTTCACATGGGCTTTACGATCAGCGAGAGTTCCATGCGTTCCGGAACCACCTGGACTGCTCCAGGACGGCGAGCAGCATCCGAATGTGCTAACCTTAGCTCGTAGAAGGGCCGTACCCTAGTTTAGGATGGCAATGTGACTGGCTCTCCGCATATCCTCAGTTGTCAGTATGTCGTCTCGTCCTGGTTACGCGGCTTCCTTCGTCGACCAAAACAATCGAACAATTGCACAAGTACTCTAAACTCCAACGCACGCATAACTTCGTTGCTTTAGCGTTCGAGACGTTAGGAGGGCCCGCCACAAGTGTTTCACAAGGTGTCTGAACGACTAGTAGATCCACCGGTGAAAAACAGACACGTGATTGCCTTTCATTGACTTTTTCAGTGGCTCTCGTCATTCAACAAGACAATACCACAGCCGTGCCAGGAACGATGTTGAAATGGTCCCAACCAACGCTGGCGATCTAATATTAGGGATGTGGTAGTAGACCTTTCAAATAAAATATCATTTTTTTTCATTTGAAAGGTCTATCGCTTTCAGATAATAGACCTTTCAAATACAAAAATACCAACGAGCTTGATCCAAACATCGTCCTCTCCGATGAGAAAGTGTTCACTGCTGAACAATCTCTAAACAAGCAACAAAATCGGGCATGGCTGTAGCAAGAACCTGCGGGCAGCAATGTAACGGGGAGCGCCGGACAACCTATGACGGGCTCACGCCGCTCATAATCATTTCTCGTGGAGTCAAAATAGACGGGGCGAAGTTCCGCCGCCTAACTTTAATGGATCACCTGTTGCCGTGGATCGAGGGTTTACATTTCAGCAGAAGTTAGCACCTTGCCATAGTAGAAAGACGTGCGGTTTACATTTTAGCAGAATTCAGCGCCTTCTCATAGAAGAGAGCAAACTCAGACCTCGGGGTTCACGCACGACCTCGGGGTTTACGCACGACCTCGGGGTTTACGCACGACCTCGGGATTTATCTGTCGCATCTGAAGAATGGCCATTTTCTTGGCCGTATTTAAACCCAGTTGACTATATCCTGTGGAGAATTCTTGACGCTAATGTTTTGCCACCGTCAGGTACAGTTTCTTCAATGCCCTGCAGTAAACTCTTATAAAAGAGCTGAAGAAAACGCCACACGAGGTCGTTCGCAAATCGTTTCATCAACAGGCCTTAAGCTGCAGTTCAGGACAATTTTTCATAGAATAACATTTGAGATAGTATTTTAATTTTGTGGTAATTCTTTCAGAGGACACCTAATCGTGGTTAACCCCGTACGTGTGTATACATATATATATATATATGCACACAAGCATTAAGATTAAAGAATGAGCTCAAGTGTCTGTTTGAGTCGTGACCAAAAACGAAACTAGAAGCTAGCTAAATTAGCTTAAACAGTTGTAGTGTACAGCGTAGGCGTTCGTGCACTCATGCTTTAGACATGCGTTCTATGGGCTGTGCAGAGATTTTACGATTATTATCAGCTAACGAGCTAACTCGATCAACAGCACGCACGTATATATATATATATATATATATATATATATATATATATATATATTAAGTACACATAGGGGTTGTAAAGGGTGGTATATTCTGTTCAAAAAATACTTTTCATCAATGGGACGGGGGGGCGCAGAAATGCCCTGTTCGATGTGAGAGAAAAATTACTGCGCTGTTGCGGCTGAACGAGTCATTCGGTGGAGAAACCAGACATACCATATTTGCCTCGTCTGAAAATACGTATGCTGGCTACAAGAAGGCAAATCGCACATTGAGACCCATTTGCCGCCAAAAAACTAGAAGATATTCACGTTTATAAATTTCACATTCCTTTTCTGGGATCTCCACGTTTGTAACTTTCACGTTTCATAACTTTAACACTTCGTATTACGACGTATCGACGTCCACAGAACGATCGCAAAAATGTACACACGTTACAGAGGTAATTGTGGTTCCATATCAATGGATCTGATCCGTGATATGATTACCATAACGCATTTCCCCAAGCTCCCCGGTGTGGGACGCCCATAAGGTCCCGTATTAACAGAGGAGAGACGTTGGCGACCCCCAGACACACACCGTACACCCGCCGCTAACACCGTCCTTGCTCCATTAGTAGATCAACAAACAGGTTCAGATTCACGTCAGTCAATAAACCACGAGCAACATGACGAAACGATGAAATGGCTACTACCGTTGTCGTGGCATTAATACGGATCTTTGCTACAACCTTGCTTGCGCGCTGCCAACTCGTTAATGATCTAAACTGCTAGCTCGGCAATAGATGACTAGGCATCTAAGCGGTAGGTATTGTAATAGCAGAATCACTAGTAGATGTAACATTCGTCTGTCCAGTCCAGAGGCAATCGAACAACAACCGCAATAACAACAGCAACAACACCAACAACAACAGGCACTGGTAACGCCTGATAACAACAATACAACCACAAGTAATGAAATCGAAGGTTGCAAGTCGTAGTAACTGCAACGTGACCGAATCGAGCGTTTACAGCACGTTAGGCAGCGCCTAGGCGTGGAGAGAGGATTGTAAAGTATGCAGAATTCGACTCAGTTGTGTGCAATACATTGGCTTTAAGACGATTTATATGTGTATTCTGTTCTATTCAGGCCATTACGTGAGCCAGCTTGAATAACTCCAGGCGATTGTCTAGAGTTATTCAAGTTGCCTGATTCTTATAAGCGACAAAATCCACAGAACAATCGAGTTTTGCAAATAATGATACGCCGTAGGCTCCTTTAGTGGGATACTTATAGCCCGTCTGTTAATCCTATTAGGCTCCAGCTAAGTTGCTGAACAAGGTATCTAGAAAGCGAGAGAGCTATTTTCCGGAAGGCACAGAGTCTCATTTTAAAGTCGTGTATTTAGAATACAAGAGGGTCAAAATCAGATATCCCTTACACCGATTGCATGAAGGTAAAAATAAAACAAGAGGAGCAACACGCACAATTAGAATAGAAAAGACGCTTCTTTGTAAGGAGAATGCCGTTTCCAAAGTTCGCGCTGTAGAGTGATAAATAGCGTTGTATTACTACCAATGAGAGTACACATTTGAACTTTCCTTACCTGTGAATAGGTACCAATAAGGATAACAAACTAATCTTCATAAATCCAAAAGTACCTTAGCAAAAGCGTCCTGCAAGAGATTCTGTCTTCTGTATGTAAAAGAATGGGGAGGGATGTAAAAAGAATAATCAAATTGCCTACAAAAAGCTGCATTTTTGCTCCCATGTCCTACATGGCTTTGCACTACTACGTTGAACAGAAATGTTTTGCTCCTCTTCTCCTCCCTTTCTCTCTCCGTCACTTTAGATTCTTCTCCATTTATTTACTTTCCCATAAAGGCGGGCACCATGGCGGGTTTCCCCTGTAGATGAAAGTAGCTGGAAGCCTTTCCAAGACTTGGGATAGTTCCTGCTGGTGAGCATTTGATCTATCATTGTCTTAAATACCTTTGGGTGGTTCTTTAGTAGTAGTAGTAGATGAACCGCTTGGGCATTGACCGCTAATAGACCCGGTGCCCTTATGTCCTGGCCGTATGCGTTCGGCCGCGATTCTGATCTCTTGGATTGAGATTGGCTTGAAGGTAAGGTCAGAAGTTTCCTCAAAGAGCACCGGCTGTGGCCGGGGTTTTTGCGGAAAGTAGGAGCGCTATTATGGCCGGTCGGGTTGCTTCTACTGGTAGGGGCAGCTGTGCGTGGCGTATTTTGTTACGCACGATCTTACCCCATGGGTTTTCTTTGACCTCCTCACACACAGAGTTCCAGCGGTCAATTTTGCTATTCCTAATTGCCTTATGTAGGGTTCTACGTCATTCCTATTCTGTAGTAAGATTACAGAGAAGCGCGAAGAGCTCTACATCGCGTTAGTGCTGGTACTCTGATAAACGCTTTTATATTATACCTATTAACCGCGTATGACTCAATGCTTTATTTGACATTGGCAGTCCTAGAGAACAGTACAAACGTAGAAGGAATTAATTAGCGACCTCTAAAAAAAGAAATACTTCACTTTTACCGAAGCTGTAATTAATAGCGTAACGACTCGTCGCCACGTAAGTGGCCAGCGGGAAGGCGTGATTTAAGTAATATTGCACAAGGGCACTTGACGTTAGGGGGGATGCGTGTTAGTGGTACGCCCCATACTCAGTCCGTTCGTCTTTAGAACTCTAAAAGAAAGATAAAAAATTTGTAACAAATTATGTTACACTTGGACGCCACAACTACCGCAGTAACGGTCAAATAGTTTCGAGAAACAGATGCCCCATCCGACAAGAGAAACAGATGCACTGCTCTAACAGTGATCGTAGATTTGCAATTAACCATCGGGGCAAATTTTACCAAAACCGTTTTCTTACTTGACCCTGTAGTATTTATTATTCATTTTTATGTCTAGAAGGAAATATGCTGAACTAACTACACAAGGGCTTATAAGAAGCGCTACCAATCGAGCTTATCCTCGAGGCAGCTCCTTATTGATAATATACAGGTAGTTCAATAAGTTCTTAGAATGAAAACCGAGAATTTTCCAAATAATGTTTTTAAATTTTTCTTATTCGATATACTCCCCGAGAAGCTCAATACACTTTTCCCACCGAGATTTCAGAGCTTTCATACCTCTTGAGTAGAATTCCGCGTCGTTAGACTGAAAATAGGCATTGACAGCAGCCTTAACCTCTTCATTGCTGGAAAAACGCTTTCCACCGAGACTATTCTTCAAATGTCCGAAGAGGAAATAATCAGAGGGGGCCAGGTCTGGAGAATAGGAGGTTGTTCAATAAGTTCGAACCTCAGCTGGGCCAGTTTTGCCGTTGCTTGCCGCGACTTGTGTGCAGGAGCATTGCCCTGGTGAAACGGGACAACCTTCTTCTGCAAAGCGGGCCGTTTCACGATGAGTTCTTGCTAACGGCAGTCCAACAGTCTTGCATAATACTCTCCTGTGATCGTTTTACAGCTCTCAAGGTAGTCGACCAGCATTATTCTACGTTGGTCTTAAAAAACTGTAGCCATCACCTTTCCGGTCAATGCCGTTGTCCGCACCCTCTTCGGAGGTCCTTCACCAGGTGCACACGATTGGCGAGATGCTTCTTGGGTCTCGGAAGTGTAGTGATGGACCCAGCTTTCATCGACGGTCACGAATCTGCACCAAAAATCCGACGGATTTTTCGACATCTTGGCCAAATTTCGCTGTGAAGCGGAAACACGCGCGTCTTTTTGGCCTTGGTTGAGCAAATGCGGCAGCCATTTTGCTCTAAGCTCTTTCATCTTCAAGTTTTCGTGCAGGATGAAATGCACACTACCCAAACTGATCCCCAAGGCCTCCGCTATCTCCCTAATGTTCATTCGCTTATCTGTGGCAAGAATTTTTCGCACTTTCTCTACGTTTTCCTCATCAGTTGCCGTTTTTTGGCCTCCTGGACGTAGTTCATCCTCGGTGCTCCTGCGACCTCTTTTTAACACATTAATCCAGTTGGAAACAGTGGCAAAACATGGCGCAGAGTCACTGTACGTCTCGTCTAACTCAATTTTTACTTGGGTCACATTCCAACCTTTGAAATAAAAATGCTTGATAACCACTCGAAACTCTTTTTTCTCCATTTCTAAAAATCACGCCGGTACGTTGCACGGGAAAAGCTATCAAACGAAATCGCAACGGCCAATCACCATAATATATTGAGTGCTAGCAGTCGAAAAGTTGCAGTTCCTATTAGCGGTGAAAGCGTGCCAAAATTCGAATTCTAAAAAGCTCATTCTAAGAACTTATTGAACTACCTGTAGCTAGAGTGCTTGCGGTAGCAGAGCGGATTAGCAAGCAGGAAAGCCTCATGACGTTGAGACCTGACACCTTTATATGGCAGGAGACCTCTTAAGATCTCGGCGCTAATTAGATAACTACATATTGGTTTGTCTGGCCGCTTGTGCACTGACGCAGTCAAAACACGCGAACGATTGTAGTGCTCTCTCAATTTGTTAATTCGACGCACTATCGTCCCAGTATGGGTGAACATCTGCTTTATGTCTCTCATCTCACTCTCTATCTTTAGAGCGTTAATACGCACGGAAACGCAATCTTGTCTTAGAACACGCAATCCAGATCTCCGCGGATAAAACGAAATGTTGGAATTTTTACGACTGCGCAAATGGCTATCTCGTTGAATCTGAAACGTCGAATTCTTTCCCACAATATATCTCTCTCTCTGTGTCTCTGTATCGAATATCGTTCTATCTATACGAACGCGCATGTGTAGAAAACCGGCGGAGAATAATCGTGCGGTATTATATATTTATATATATATATATATATATATATAAATGTATATATATATATATATATATATATATATAGATATATATATATATATATATATATATATATACTATAATGTATATATATATATATATATATACATATATATATATATATCTATACATATATATATATATATATATATATATATATATATATATATATACAGCCTAGTATGGCTTCAAACGCGCTAAAAGGAGAGTGGCCGCCAGCCGCATTACAAATGATCACGTACCAAAGAAGATGCCACAACTTGGCATCTCCCTCGACATCAATAATGGCTGTCCATCAGATGATGCAAACGGTCCGATGAAATACCCTATACTCACGCGCAAAAAAGGACATAACTCCGAAGGTACCAGTAAGTACAATAGCAAACTTGCATATGAATCCATACTACTACGTAGTGTCATTGCTTCACTTCGACAGCGTTGGCCATTCCTCTTTGTGGCGCGACACAATTCACCTATTTAGAGGCAAACTCGCGTATAGGGTCGCATACGCATAGGCCCACGTCACTACATAACACTTAACGATATTTAGCTGAACCCTAGCACTGCCTAGACGGCAACAATCGCCAGAATAAAATCCTCACGTAACCATGGGACGGCCTTCGCCAACTACAAGTACTGACGATGCCATTCGCAGAGCCAAAATCGTACCGTCAAAGCTGTCCCAAGGGGACGTCTCTTCCGCTGCTCGAATCCTGCTTTCCATAGATCATATTGCCCCAATTGACGCATATACTAAAGCAAGCTTATTGAAAAACACTCCGAACACCCCACGGATCCGGCGTACCCTAAGGCACCGACGACGGCACCTCCAGCGTCCAGAAATTAAGTAACGACTGAGGAGATTCAAAACCAGCCGATGGCTGTGGAGATTACACTGCGTGGACTGGTCGCTAAATTTTCAATGAAAAAGGCCATGACGGCCACTCTCGAGCTAATGGCTCATATGCAACTAGGGTGCGGAAGAAAAGGAGAAGCTCGAGATTGCTAGAATGTTTATGTCAGACGCTGCCACTTGATATAGAACTGCAAGGAGGTGCAACATCCGTTAGGCGAACATTATTGAATTAGACTAACCACGAGCTAGACATTTTTTTTTTTTTTTTTTTTTTTTAGATTTCCCGTAAGGCAATTGCCCGTGTACGGATTTTTCATGTCATGGCTAAGTTTACTCCACTCCGGCATTTACCTTGTCTAAATTGGAAACCATGCAAACCAATTTAAGAGTGGCCGGTCTGGGTCTCGAACCCGGTCCTCCCGAATGCAAGGCAAAGGCTTTGCCACTAAGCCACCTTGCTCGGTCATCATGTAGGTTTTTCTACTACTGAAGTGTGTCTAGCTAGCAGCTGCCGCATACGTTCGCCAGGAGACGATTGTGTGCTCTGAAGTGTGATTACATTTCATAATTGTTACTATGAGATAACGCGAAAGTTTTGTTAGAGTCAACGAAATATGTTCAAACATCGTAATTTACAGTCTGTAATATTAGTAAAGAAACGTTAGGATTAAAAAATATTATTGCACGGTCAAAATGTCAGCTCTCAACCTACACACTTCTACCTACTTGAGGCCGTAGCAGACTACGCGGGTGGATTATCAATATACCTAGATAAACGCATACCGCCAGCGCAATGGTTGAAGAAGGACGAGTTTGGTGTGGATCTCATGGCCATGAGGGTGAACTTGGTGGTTTTCTACCTCCACCCATACCTGGTCTATTCGACTACAAACTTCTCTGAAAAGTACAGAGCGTGTATCTGTCGACTGTGCTCTCAAGTGTGTGCAAAGTATCATACATCGTAAGGGCCTGCCAGAAGATATCACTGCACTGCCTCTCTTGAATGACGCGCCGAGAGCAGTTGACAGAAATATAAGTAGCAATTTTATATGCATGCTCAATCCGAGTGAAACAAAGGTGATGATCAAAAAAAGTTGTTTATGCAAAATTTACTCTGATAATAGCTTTCAGAGATTTCACGTATTAGTGATATAAAAATGTAGTGTCATCTTAGGATAAAACCTCATCTACCACTACACGATCGGTCACAAATTATTCGGAAATTCAGCAATGAGTGCTTTTAAAATAATTCTTATATTTATATCTTCAGAATCTATATATATGTCTCGCGAGCCGATTGTGACCCAATAGCGTGCCTTTTAGTGAAAATAATTCGTATTGTAAATGCCACATTAGCGGTTTTAGACGCCAATGACCTATTCGATCTGTCACAACATGGGTTCACCAAAGGACGCTCAACACAGCTTTACAACTACTCGAAGTTGCTCGAGATTGGTCTTTGACATAATATAATTTAATATGATTAAATAAATGTACCTCTTCTCGTCACTTACTTCGATTACTCGTGTGCCTTCGATAGGGTTGACACCAACAAAGCTTGAAGGTCTTGGAATTGACCCCCTTATTATTATAGCTAGTACTTACACCTTATTTTTTTAAGTTTATATGTAAGGTTTCGGTTCGGACCAAAAGAGGGGCACCGATGGAGTAATTGTATTGTGCAATTCCGAGACAAACATAAAGTACAACACAGTTTGCCACTGACAGTTTCCGATCAAGAAACAAAGACCACTTGTAAACCTCATTTACCGTATCCTGTATTTTTTCTTGCAGTTTTTGGGTGAGCCCCCTTCTCCGTCTATTTTCACATCATTGGCATATGTCTTGTGTAGCTCTTTCTAGGAATAATATCGGAAAAAATATCTTATACTTTAGCGAATTAATATAAAGATAAATATAAGCAGACAAAAAGTTGAGGTTTACACGTGTGTGATGCTGCTAAACTAACAGCGCAAACTACAACAACACCATTGGGGTCGAAGACAATCGGAAGTGGCTTTAGCCTTCTCAGACAGGCCATCATGCACACGCACTTGGAAGGTCCGCTTACGTAGGAAAGCATCTATGCATGCAACTATCTTGGTGCCTACCTCGAGTTTTGTTCAGCAACTGGAGTATTTACTTTCTGTTTATTACAGTTCAAAACCCGACGACTCGAGTTTAAAATCGAAATATATGGCGTCAAATTACTTTGATGCGTGAATATATTCGACCCAGTTATTTACGGAGCACGAGTTCTATCCAACCGAAACAGCAAGAATATATATATAATACTGGCTTAAAAATGTGTGAACTATGCATCCCATAGATAAAGACGACTTTGTTTAGCATATTTAATAACTCTTTTCTATAATATACATGCACATGTGGCTTGTAGTAAAAACTAAAATTTATTTACAGCAAAACGTTTATCCTTCCACTGTGTTCATCCAATAAACGTAACATCGAACCTATATATGATACACAGACCATTACGTTTCTTCCAATAAACACAACATCAAACTTATATATGATACACACTCACACGAATTATTACGTATTGTCGCTTCGCTTGGAACGCTGGCTATTTCTTTTTTAGCGTGCCGCAGTTTACGTATTTAGAGGTACATTCGTACATGGGCACATCGCATGCCGCTCACCGTCAAAACAGTAACAATTTCTGCGGCACCTCCTCGATCCTCCCGCTTGTCATATGCGTGCCCTGATTTAAGTTTGCACACGTCTTACAGTAATCGTACAGGTTTAGATTTACCCCACTGAAAAGAAAGTAGACACGTTGCTCCAAGTACTATATATATACATATAAAGCTCCTCTTAACGGCTTCCTACAATACTGGCGCAAAACTACGCAATGGTTGTACTGCAACTGCGTATATATCGGTATGTAATGCTCCTATACATGAACTATATATATATATATAGCTTTTTTTGTACATACACCTATGACCTTTGCCGTTCGAGCGGTTAAGTAGTAGTGGTCTTTTTCTTCGTTACTGGAGACTTGGGCCGCTCGTCCGGCTTGAAGGGTGGCCATTGCGCGATTCTGGCCAGGCCGACATAGCCGAGGCCGGCTCCGAACAGGAACACAAGTGGCCTTGCCCGCGAGTCCTGGCTTCGGATGCCTGTGAAGACGTACCACGAGGCGCCCATGAGGAACAGCCCGCCGACAATTCGGCACGGGGTGCAGTCGTCCTCGATGCGTCGGGACTGCCGACCTGTGCCGGCGCTCGAGTTCGCCGTCATCTGGTCCGAGTGAGGTCTTCGGACCGCGCTGTCGCCACAGACGATGACGCGTCCCTGATCTCCTTCTGATGCTCCTCTTCGCCTTCACCTCTATTTCTCTACGACGTCTTCTTTCTGCTGCTACGCTGCGCCTTTATCACCACTGTTCGTCACTTTTCCTGCAGCAGCAAAAATATCATCATTAATAAGAACACCGCCGCCAACAACAACAACAATAATAATAAGAAGAGCAACAACAACAACAATGAGAACGGCAATAGCAACAGAAACATCAACAACGATGACGACGACGGCGTATAACTGACTCGCTCCCAATTCAGCCCGATGCCATATTTTTCAAGGCGTAAATAGCTTGTTGTCTTTATTAAATTCGTATTTCCAATGGGGTTTCTAGCTTTCTAGACAAAGAAGGCTGCGCAACTACTGACCGAAACAACAATGAACATACCTGTATCGCAAACATAATGATCATGAGGACGATGTAGTTGAACTAATAATAATGTTTACCCGCTTCAAATCACCTATGATTTATTTCTCCACAGTAATAACGAGCGCTCGATTCTAAGCACCAAACGCCGAGGATACTTCAGCAAGTTTAAGTACAAATTGCCCCAACCAAGCGCGTATTGATACACATTACAAAACACATAACAAAGCACACAACCAAACAACAAACAATAACATACGGCGAGGCAGAACGGCGACGATATTCGGTTCACGGCGGTTCGGTCCAGTGTAAAAGTCATTTTTAGCTTTCAGCTTGAGAATGTTTGTCTGAGGTTTTGCTCTTTCTCTTCAAAAACCGCGTAGCGATGATATTCAATGTAACAATAATAATCACAACAACAACAACAACTAAGACGTCAAGTCGAATCAACAAAACCGCGTGAGATTGAACAAACAAGCACAGGCGAGCAATTAGTGACAGTGATATTTGACGACGAATTCCATATAGACGAATTCGAGATGATGATGATGAGGATGACGACGATATAGTAATGGAAATGTCATTCAATTTTCAATCAATACGAACACGGACGTAGCTAGTCGAACAATAAATAGCTGTTGCCGTCAGTCAGCTCTCGGAGTTCGGAATCGAATTAGAACGAGGTGCTCTGAATAGCTGATCTCTTTTTTTTGGACAGTCGCGCGCGAAAGACGCAGGAGACTTATCTCTGCGCGAATTCGACGAACAAGATGTCGTCGTCTGCTGCTCGCATCCGGGACCGCGAATTTCACACACGTGTTTCCAGCACCATTCGCGCACGACATTGCGTGTTGCGCCTTGGACCTATAGACATGCTTGGACAGTAGTAGTACTGCGTTGGTGGTTCGCGCTTGGACGAAAGGCAAATCGGTCGTAAGTTAGTGCAAAAAAAGCGGTGGAGAGCTTTGCAAATGTGCTGCTCCTAGCCGTTCTGTAGCGTCTACATTGTGAAACGAGGAATCTGTTTCTGACTGAAGTCGAATGCAATCTTACTTAATATATATATATATATATATATATATATATAAATGTACAGTGGTTCTTTTTCCACAAGGAAAAAGCATGCTAGATATAGTAGCGCAAGTAACCAGTCGAAATGTCTCCACGATCAATAACAAACGCCAAAGCATAACGGCACCAATAATAGCACAAGCAATTCCAACGTCCGTATATTAACACGACGTGTTACTTAAACGTTTTACCTACATGCCTAGACAAATTATACAGATATTAAAACAGGCTTATGCGACTATGTGGCAAAAGTGGGAACAACGACGGTACAACTGCGTAGCACTTTCTTTTTACTTCTTCGCAGTTGTCTCCGAGAAAACTATGTTGTTGAAGTTCTTATGTTTACTTCTAGACGCCAGCCGAAGTTTGGCTTGGTGGTGGTCCCCCGTGTCGGCTGAGAGTGCGCTATGAATAATAATCACAATAAATAATAATAATAATAATAATAATTCAATCGATCGACTTCCAAAGCAACCTAACACCGCCGTGCCTGAACACTACGTAACCATTCATCTGCTCTGACTGATCCACTACGATTTACATCCTGACTCTTCCTTCTCTTCGTTAGCCGTTGTCATGATTTTGGTCATTGCTGCTGTTTCCCTGTTGATTACTTATTGTGTGAGTGGCTGCTCGCCTCGCGCTGCCTCTCTACGGCCAAACCGGGCAGAGTATCTGTGACATACATACATCGTTAATGTTTCTACTGTGTCGTAGGTTTGTACGGCGTATAATAATATACCTACCTGCCAGATTAGATACCTACCTGTTTTGCGCTGCTGGATGTGGAAACTGACTGGAGCAGCCCGACTTGTTCCAACGGGGGGACGAGGCCCTAAGCGACGGATCCGACCGTCAGCTAGTCTCTATTCCCCTCGCCGTCATTTCGCGATCTCTCTCTCTGTCTCGTTCTGCCTTTTAGAAACACACAGGCAGATTGAAGCATTATCCTATAGTTCGAGTAGTTGTGCTACTGGGGTAAGTCTTAGAAGTCGTCTAACTTTTTTCTAACCTACAGTAGACCCATACCACGGGTGGAGCGTCTCCAAGTGTCAGAAAAAAGCCCTACGTTTAGGAGTTGTTTAGAGTTTAGTTCTGTTTGTTTGTTTCATTTGTTGCTAAGTTAGTCAAAATATCTAGCCGAGTTTTCGGATCTGGCTTCGAATCGTGACGCTCGATAGTGAGTACGTAGACCGCTAGCAAAATAGATTTGTTTCCTTTCACACAATTCATAACCGTGCCGTACAGTCAACAAACGTATGAGTTGATAAAACAAAACAAACAAACAAACAGCAAACCTCGTAGTCGCAAACAACGATACACAAACCCGTCTTACAGCCGCTCCCCAACAAAAAAAAAAAACAAAAGAACTTTGTGGTGAATGGTCTGCACCCACAACCCTTTCGGGACGGGGGAAGGGATGTTTGCTGCGGCAAACATCGTATCTATCTATCAGCCGTTTCGTCCGCCTTTTCCAGGTTCCGAGGAACTGACCTTGTTGTTGCTGCTTCTGCTGCTGTTGGTGCTAATGCTGTAATAAGCAGTCATGTTGTATCTGTTGTAGTATTCTTGCCATTGCAGAGTCAGCAGCCGAGCTGAGTGTATCACTTCGTGTTGGCGCAGTACCAGAACTGATCGAAGCGGAGCGGAACGCAGTGAACGAAGAACGCAAAAGCACAGAACACCCGAGAGAATAGTGTCGTGTTTTTTTCCCGTTACTCTTACCGAACTACTGTTTAACTCTACCGAACTACCCATCTTACCGATGGTGGGTGGTGGCTGGTGGCTGGCTGAGGACTGACTAGTGAAGGAACAAGAAGAAGAAGAAGAAGAATACAAGTAGACTACATACACAAGCCGAACTCAAACTCCGTGAACAGTGTGAGTAGACTAGGCTAGACATTAAATTAGACGATACTAGACTAGCTAATTAGATTAGGCTATATTATCAATAAAAGCAACAGCAGCAGCAGCAGCCGTATTTGACTAGACAAAGTCACACGGCGGCGTATATGTGGGAGTTTGGGGTCGCGCAATGATTCGATCAATTCGAGGTGGTGATTTTTTATCTGGCTCGCCGTTGTCGCCGTGATTTATGATTATGAGTTTATCAGATTATTAGTTTTTCCTTTTTTTCGTGAAGTTTAGGAATCATTTCATTTCTTCAGGCGGCTGGCTGTTGATGGTGGATTGTGATGGTCGTGGTGATTGTGGTGGAGGTGGTGTAGGGTATGATTGACGTCAACCAGCGCCACTGTTATGAATGCTGCAGTCTTGTTGTACTGTACTGCATAATGACTGTACTACTTAACGTACAGAAGACACTGCAGTAACTACCGTACAGAAGTGCAGTAATTACCGTACAGAATTACAGTTCTTATCGTACAGAATTGCAGTTCTTATCGTACAGAACTGGAGTTCTTATCGTACAGAACTGGAGTTCTTATCGTACAAAATTGGAGTTCTTAGCGTACAGAGCTGTAATAGTTACCGTACAATACTGTACTTGACGGATCGAGTATCATCCTACATAGTTGTCGCTCGGTGTTGCCTATACGGCACTGACGGATGCTGATGATTAGTTAACTGCTAATGTTGCTGCTGCTGCTGCTGGTTAATTATTTATCAACCGTGGTTGGTGGTTACCTGGTTTCTGGCGGTGGCGGTGGTGGTGGTTACAGTCGAAAAGGCGAAAAAGCACGTAACCACGCGCGACTCGTAACGCGACGTGACAGACCCGCATACAGACAGACACAGTGAAACCAGTTGTTATTTTGTGAGTTTCCGCGAGAGAGAGAAAGAGAACATCTAGTGCTTACGACGATTTATTTATTCAATAAATAATAATTGATTATTGATTGAAATGATCTGTAAATCAAGCAGCTCATTGACGAGGGGTCAACAAGAACCGCGACTTTTTTTCTAAAAGTAGGAATGGTTTGAAGTAGCCAAAAAGAATAGTTGAAAATCCAAGACAAATCAAATTGTTGTTGTTGGTTGTATGACCACCACCACCAGTAGTAGGCTGTGGGTGTTGCGGGTTTATTTGCGTGCGTGCGCCATCGTACGCGTGTGTCAAATTTGTATATATTTGTTTTTTATGTTATATTTGTTATTCTCTTGTTTTTGGTGAGAGCCTAATCTAGAGACCACTATGAACAACCAGCTAACCAATTCGATGCGACCTGCTAACTACAATTATAGCATTATCATCACGTTGTGTCTAGTATAGCACGGATGTAAGTTGTTTACGTCGTAGTTGTTGTTCTTGTTGATGCTGTTGTTGTTGTTGATGCTTTTGCTGTTATTGCTGTTGATGCTTTTGTTGTTGTTGTTGATGCTTTGTTTTTGTTTTCGATAATGATATTGTTGTTGTTGTTATTGTTGTTGGTGGTGGTGATAATGTTATAGCCGCGCGCTTTTTCCACTTACCACCACCCTATCTCCCCTCCATCCCTCCCCGTTCCCTGCTGCCTTTGCTCGCTTTCGTTCTTTCTTTCTTTCTTTCATTTTCACTTTCCACTTCTTTCGTAGGCGGCCTGCGTGTGTTGTTGCGTGTATGGGTGTTGTGTTGAATAAAGATGTAAAGAAATACTATGTATGCGTATCTAGTCTCGCTTAGGTTGTCGCTATGGTGGGTGGTTGGTGGTGGCGATCATAGCGCGAATACGTCGTCGTCGTGGTTGCTGTCGACGCGTACCACCACTGTCTACTGCGCCAAGCACCGCTGTCTGCTGCTCTGCGACACATTACTACTTACAACTCGTACACTAATCGAGAGTGCGCATCACGCACCTCGTCTAACTTCATAGTGGCTAGTGCCGTCTCAAGGCCTCTCTCAATTGAGAGACCACCACCTTCACTCGGAGACTATTTCGTATATCTCTTTTAGTAGTACAACTTCCGTCACGTAACTTTGTTTTTCTAAAAGCCAAATATATATAGATATAGGCTTACGTCACGCAACTTTTCTTCTCTAAAATCCAAATATATATTCACACCGTTTTCTAAATACATGTGGAAGCATTGTGCGTTTCATCAACCTCGCATAACTACCCCTTCTAACAACCCCACGCTAAAAGTTACGCGCGGCGCATCTCGAGGGCTCGAGAAAGAAAGGTGCAATTACATCTTGTGCGTCCTTCGAAAAGCTGTCGCCACGCTATCTTATGAATGTGTATGTGTACACACACATTCGTATATTTGGACCTTCAACCAGAATTAAGGAAACAAAAATTGAAACTACATAGCCAAGAGTTTGTTACAGTGTAAAATCAAGTTACCTTGTCATTACAGTAGTCACATGTCATAATGAGTTCTGCTGATATTCGAACCGAAGAGCGCTAGTGAGAGCAGGATGCAATGGTCGAATAGAAACGTGTGTATGTGTGCTTGTGCTCTGTGTGCTGAGCTGTTACGACGAATCGACTGGCGCCAATAGAATTGAGAGCAGACAGTCAACAAACGGAGATGCGCAGATAAAGAGAAAAGGGAGAGAGAGAGAGAGAGAGAGAGAGGGAGAGAGAAATTACGAGCGAACTTAGAGGGCTGGATACTCAATTGACGTGGTCCTATGTGCAAAAATGTGAAATCAAGCAACAAGCGACTGTATATGTTCTTAACAGCGCGCGTTGGTTACTGCTTCTATGATGTGCAAATGGTGTTCGACACTGGCGAACGCGCGTCCAATCAATGCGTGCTTATGTTCCTTATACGTCTCTATGTGAACGTTTTTATTACGGGGCCCAGGAACAAAACTGCTACTACCACCCCCGCTAATCGGCATAGTGTCCATGAAAAACCTGATGACCCCCCCTCCCCCCCCCCCGTCCCCAATGACTGAAAAATACGTAGTATAACTTTAACGATGTGTGTCTGTTTTTGTTTTGCAGTACGTCTTTGGTCTTACACATTCGATCTCGACAGACCGACACACTCGCAAGCAAGTGCGGTAGTTTTTTTTTGTTGTCCGGCTTTATATCGGTTGAAGGCGTAACTCTATCCCATAAACGCCATGACCGAGACCTTCGTAGGGCCGCCTGAGCCGCCCGGACCAACGTCGCCTTCGCCGGCAGCAGCGGGACCCCATACTCACCAGCATCATCATCACCACCTGCAACCACAAGAAGAACAACAACATCATCATCATCATCATCATAACCCGATGCACCTCCATCAGCATCACCTGCAGAACTCAATGGCTTCGTCACACACTTCAGCAACAGAGACGACAGCAACAACAACAACAGCCTCAGCCACAACACCAATGTCGACGGTGAACGTCGGAGGCGCAGGTGGTGAAAGATGCAGCCAGAATACCTGTCCGCAGCGTCAAGCGGACGAGCCGGTCATGTTAACCAATGACGATGCGACCGCTTGCAAGCGTGCAGCCGTCGAACGGGGCTACTGGAAGGATCCGTACGTGCAGCACTTCATTAAGCACGGCGATCGCAAACCACCGGAAATTAATCGTGGATACTTTGCACGAGTACAGGTAGGTTGGTTGGTTGGTTGGAAGATTGCTACTGGTTGCGTTAGCGTTGCACCAAGGCGGTCTTACCTTATTTTGCACAAGGTGTTGTTAGATGTACTCGAGCACAGCATGTTGTGTCGTGAATTAACTGTTGTGAAGAAAACCTTCGCTGGAAATGGATGGCTCCAAAAAAGCATTATGGTAAACTTGTTAAAAAATCCCTATGCAAGTTAGAGATTTCGATTGTATTGTACCTGTAAAGCAGGAATAAGTGCATGAGCACTTTTGAACACTTGTAGAAGAGCAAGTTTTTGTTGGTGTTGAGATAAACACTATGGGGAACGGACGTTCATTTATGCATATCTATTACCTATGTAGTCTTTTTGTTCTGGATGACCTTAGATAGGAATGTACTAATGGAGCACTACGTCTGTTCGGTGTCCCTGAGCGTCAACATCGCAGCGCGTTCCGTTATAAAGGTGCTTCGGGAGGTTTCACAGAACGGCAACCTTTTTACGTTCGTAATGGTGCCAATGCTCAAGCCTTTGTGTCTATCTGCCTTTTCGACCTGTTGTGCGTTGTACTAATAAAAGCACCCATAGCTTATCAGAAACTGTACTACGATTTTTCCCAGGATATATTTCAGTTTCCCAGGATCTGTTTCTGTCCTCGAGGTAAAACTGGATAATTCCGCACTATGACGGGATATCTCTGCCTCAGCCATCGTGGCAAACGCCGGTCCAGCTTATTAATTGACTGCGTTTTTAACATTTAAGAGAATCATTAGCTGGAGCCCTCTAGTAATAGAGTCTTCTGTGTGATAGGAGCCGTGTAATACCCAATGTATTTGATTTCCTCATAAAGGCGCTTCCGATGGGTGTAGTCATTTCGATAGTTTCACTGGCCGCAGCAGTCGCAAAATCATTTTCAAAGAAGAAGATGCATGTGTTTGCTTGGAGGTCGACCTTCAAAGAGCGATGAAAATATATATAATATATAATGAGATGAAGACAGTCATGAATGCGGTTTAGACACATACCAAGCGTATCTATATTGTTTTTGGCAGATGGTCATGTGAACGGCGCAGTGACGTGCGTATTAACATTTCCGAGCTTATATATATATATATATATATATATATATATATATATATATATATATATATATATACATACATATATCACATATGAAAACCCAACGTTGCCTCCTACAAGCTCGGCGAAATAACAGTCGCTCTCGTTGCTATTGTTTTCCCTACCCAAGGCAATCAAGATGCTTGTGGACAAGTTTCTTGAAATCGCGAGCAGCCAGGCGCAGATCGTCAGCCTCGGTGCCGGTTTCGATACGCTCTTCTGGCGACTGCAAGACGAAAACCGGGCACTGAAGGCGTTCGTTGAGGTCGATTTTCCACCTGTTACCATGAGGAAGGTGCACTACATCCGTTTGCGGAAAACTCTTCTGGAGAGGATTGCCACCGGTGAAGGTAGGCTAGGGGCAGCCACGTTTTCCTACGCACCACCTATGTACGCTCATTTGAATAGGGAACGGTAGCTTCTTCCGTCACACAGCTAGCTTTTAGCGCGCCCAGGGCTACCACGAAAAACAACCTCCTTAAAAAGTGTTTAATTCTAGGGCTACTACGAGGTTAGACATAGTTAATGTAAGGGCTTTGCTATGGCTGGTGGTCTCAGTAGTAGGTGGAGCTTCGCTCGCCCATCAATATTCGACTTTAAAATTATTTTTAATTGAAAAAAATATATATATATATAGCGCCCATCAATTTTCAACTTTAAATGTATTTTTAATTTTAAAAAAAATATTGTATATATATATATATATATATATATCAGAGCTAAAGCGAGTGCGTGTGTTGTTATCCCACCGGTAGACGATGACATTCGCCTATCAAAGTGCGACATTCATTCCACGCGCTACCATCTGATCGGAGTCGACATGAAGGATATGGAGACGCTGGCGGCGAAACTCGCTGACGACTGCCGACTGGACCCGCAGCTGCCGACGCTGTTTATTGCCGAGTGTGTTCTCGTCTATATGGCGCCCAGCGACTGCGAAGCGCTACTGGCCTACATAAGCAGTACGTTTACTGCTGTTGATATTTGTTGTTGTTGTTGATCTGTTCAGGACGACGGATCCATCGTCGACTAGTGTTTCTGATTCTGATGATGCCGCTGCTACTCTGCTACTGCCATTCTTGCAGCGGCCGAAATGGCGAAAACCGTTTAGTAAGCGCAGAGTGTGCTTAGCACGGACAGAAAGGAGTGCCTGCTTGCTGAGATATTCAAGATAAAAATAGTAACTCACGTTGTAATTATTACGTTCCTTGCTATCAAAGTTGATTCGAAAATTGCGACACTATTTCCGTACATCATACAGACCGTTGATACCATAAATTCGACGTCTTCATTTGACGCCATCCCACTCATCCTTTAGTGTTTCATATATATATATATATATATATATATATATATATATATATTAGTAGGAGCATGACATTTAGGTCACTGCAAACGTGTGCATCGTTACGGGGGTTGGTGTGTAGGAGCCAGCCATGTACTAAATATGTACCGCTTTTTTTACTGCAGGTACGTTTAAGAAGGCCGTGTTCTTGAACTACGACCCCGTAAACATGAACGACAAATTCGCCGAGGTGATGCTGGAAAATCTTAAGCACAGAGATTGCCACTTTCTTGTAAGTATCTTTTGTAATTCAAGTAAGCTGTAAACGTAGCATTATAACGAAAGTGCGGTACGTGAGTGACTTATGGCATGGGAGTGTCACGTATTTAGCAGCGCATACGTGCCAGGCCATACAGATATATATATATATATATATATATATGCATATGTAGGCTTGAGTTAAGCATATATATATATATATATATATATATATATATCTCATGCGCCTCTGGCCTCTGCAGCAAGTGATTTGTCATTAAGCGTGCAGCACGTTTGATGAAACGACACAGTCTGTCTCTGCCAATAGACATATCATTATTTTTACTTGAGTAACCTTCACACACATATACGAGGGCAGATCAGCAAGTTCCAGCACTTAGCATTTCCTAAAAATATTTTAGTTAGAAGCGCCATTCATCAGCTACACACAGGCCAAGTTTCGCGCCAATCGGTTGCGGAGTTTTTTGTTTGAATTTGGCTCAAAGAAGTGAAAAAACGAGGCTCGGCGATTCTAGAGTAGTAAAAATGTTACAAACTGCTTATGGTTTTACAGTCATTTAGGAATGCTACCGCGAATTTTTAACGAGATTTACTGTTTTCGGATTATTTAAAGGAAAAATGCGAAAAAAAACAATTTCTATATTTTTTTTTGCAACCTCCCCGTTTGCTGGACCAGGTTTCGTGCGACTTTTTCCTCCTCACACAGATTAAAAAATGTAAGACACAACGTGACGAGACTATAGAAGAGATAAAGAAAAAAATGCAGGAGAAACTCCGCTAGATTTCGAAAGACGCGTTTGAAAAACGTTTCGGAGAGTGGGAAAGAAGGTGGCACACGTGCATTGCAGCGGGCTGAAGTTATTTTGAAGAGAACAAATATGCTTTGGAAGATCAAATAAATATTATTTTTTTTTCCTATAAATACGTATCATACGCTTTAGATTCGCGCTCGTATACATAGAGCAAGCCGGAGAGAGAAAGCAAAGACTTAAAATCAAACACAAAAAAAGACGTTTGTTTAGCCGGCTTAGCTTATAAGCGTGCTCTGACGTTACTTCGTCGTGCGATCATGCGATCGAAAAATTGCAGGGCCTCGAAGCGGCTCAAGATCTGGCCAGCCAGGAGGCTCGTCTGTTGCGATGCGGCTTTGCGCGCGTCCGTTCGTGGCTCATGTTGCAGGTCTATCAGGCTTTGCCGAGTGCCGAGCTAAAGCGGATCGAAGCGCTCGAGTTGATGGACGAACACGAGCTGCTTCAGCAGCTACTCAACCACTATTGCATCTCGGTGGCCGACAACTGCGCACCATCGCTGGGCTTCGGCGAAGTGCGGCTACATCCCGTGTCGACGGTCTCCGTATGAGGAGCAACGACTCCGTGAGAAGCTGCTCGCGACGGGCCGCCAAGACGAACAGCCGCGGCCGGCCTCTACCCGCCCAGAGCACGCGTGCTAGCGTGCGGCCGGGTTGAAGGTCACAGTTGTTTGTTTGTGATCGTTGTGATGCGGTAATGCCGCAGGTCGTTTCAGCGGCAGCCTTCATGCATGCATGCCTTTAGGTAGCAAGAACCCCGTACGTTCGTTCATCTCCCCGTTCATCCGTTCATTGTTCGATCGACATCTTGGTCCTACGAGTAGTAGAAGTGGTAGTAGCAATCACGCTTGGCTGACTGAAGAAGAAGAAGAAGAAGAAAAATAGCAAGCAAAAGTGGAATACTAAGAAGTAATCGAAGAAAAACACTCCAAGGTGACGACTACATGTGTCATGTGTGCATGGATGTATTGTGTGTGTCTGTATACGTGCCATTTGGAGTGTTAAACCATACACAAACTCATATATATATATATATATATACACATGCATAGTTTTATGCAAGACATGTGGGCTTGGAGGGACCCGTTGTTAAAGCCAGCGACTAAATTGAACAGGTTGCGTGCCCTATATATATATATATATATATATAGAACCAGTGCACCGGAAACTGTTTTTTGAAGAAAACCAACTTTCAACCTTATAAGAAGGAAACGGCAGGTAATACGTAAAGCAGTACTCGAGGTTTAAACACAGTGAGCTATCGGAGTTCCAGGGTGAGAAGAAACGTAGTGCGAGGATACTAGTGGTGTGGGACGAGCGGTGGGTGGTATTATGTGTGCGAGTGGGGGCAGTCGAATTGTTTATGTTAGTTTTGTGATTTCCTTTAGTAGATTGGTTTTGCTTCTATCCGAGCGTTAGATATGAAGGAATTATTGTAGAGCTGCACATTCTGTGGAGTAGAATAAATTTGATGCTGAACAAGGAGAGAGGATGGCGAGAAAGAGAAACATGTGGAGTTTTCCACTAATAGCTTTCAGGTTCGTCCAGAAACACCGGTCTTAGCGGCGTCAATGGATGCGTTGTTTCACTTCAGATTAAGGATCTTTTCCGATCAACCATTACTTCACAGATTGCACATGAAAATACCATGTATAAGTGCACGCAGAGCCCTCAAGCCCACAAAAGCCCAGACAGACAAACATACACACATTTACAATACAATACAATAGCAACAAAACAACGACAACAGCAGCAGCATCGGGGTGCTAACTTGGTCAGGCAAGGTGTGTTTCCAGATAGCACCGCATACATTAAACGATTCGATGTGAAGTGTGATTAAAGTATCATGCTCCGACGGAAAGTAGAGCAGACGTTTATCAGGTTTTATTGCTTCTAGGTCCAGATCCTGCACTCAAGCATATGCCTTAAACAACGCACCACTTCGTAGACGACAAGATTTGGCTCCCGTAGGCTTGGCAGGACCGCCATTTCCGTTGCCCCTCATATGACACACACATATATACACGTCGTTTCAAAGACCAGAACTGGAGTTTGTTGTATTATCATTTTGATTGTTATTTCCTTCGTTTCTACTTTTAGGATTACCACCATGACCGTATCCTTTTATTTACAGCTCAGAGCAGAGTGAAAGTGAATTCGTCACAGTGACGAAGAATGACTCGGGGGATATGGACTAGATTAGTAGGGGAGGTGCCAGTGGGCAAACCAATCTCATCTGACATCACACAGAATACAAATACGTACAGCAGAAATCTGTAGCGAACACGGCAACATGCTGATCCTTCTGTGAATAATAGATTAGATCAATGGCGGTAGCAGCAATAGTAACGATAAACAGAAGAAAAGAGCATGTAAAAATAACCGAGAAGATTAACAACCAGCACTGTATGCGGTTGAAAATTTGATGCAAAAATTCGGACGGTCTCTGCGGTGGCACCTTCTGACTGAAACAACAGGCTGCTACGTATCTCCGTGTCTACGCTTATCTACTGTTTTCCGTAGTCTAAGGTGGCATCGCAGTGGCCGGTCGATCCCAACGGTGTACACTTGCTCAACACGATATGGCGACGAGAAACAATTACGTACAGTTCTACCGGAACTACTAACCTTTTGCTAGATCGACGATGCATCCGTTAAGCACAAACAACGTGACTTGTACATACGGACTCTACGTAGACGCCGGCCACGCCGATACACGGCTCAGGGCAAACGACATGAGAAACGTCAGCATCTCCAAGTTAGTAATCAGTGGGAACCCGATACTATAGCTATCACATTGAGCATTATTTTTATGATTTATAATCCTAACAGCTATATATTTTGTTGCTATTATTATTATTATTACGACTACTATTGTCATCTTTGTCTCAAATGTATTGCTATTCTATCGAGCTGTACAAATAAATGTTGTCCTTCGAGAGAAGAATTACCAATTCAAAGGGCAAATACTGGGAGGGCGAAACGCAGAGTGGCCGCCGAGAAGACAGACAACTGTTGTAAGGGTCCAGAATCCAGGGCGCAGGGTGGCGCTTAGGCGACATGGCATACGAACAACAGCATCCAGAACGCAACAGATCTCAAAACGTCAGTGGCGAGTTCGCGGGCAACGTGGGCAAGAAGCAGAACGAAGAGTTCCAGGCAACGCGGCAGGTTTGCCGTGGCAGCTGACCTACCATATATACTGGCTGGCACTGTTACAAGCGTGCTCGAGAGCGAACGCTGGATGGATGATACCTTGCTGGACGAAGCTTAAGCGACTTGATTCGACGATTATGGCCACGCCAGTGCTGAACAGCGCAGCAGCAGTGGTGGCGGCGGCGGCCGGGCAGTACACCACGATCAAATGCATTCTGTACATATAAACTGTGTTTTGTCTCGCGATATCACTTGTACTCATTACTGGCTAACGTGAATGCGACGGTGATGATGGTTTGAAAAATGATGGTAATTTAGTGACAATTGTGTGTCGTTGTGTGTTGAGCACAAATGTTTAGTGTAATTTTTATGTGTAACAAAAAAATCAGATACAAGTGCGATGTCAACATACCGAGCCATTCGTGCCCTAGTGGAAAGTGAAAAAGCCATTGCCCTGCGTTCAGAATGCTGTAGGTAAAAGCCCTGTAGTGGTCACACGTAAATTGGTTTTATGGTTTCAATTTAGAAAAGGTGATCATCGGGCTGAACCATAGTCATCCATGGACAAGTACATAAAAAGAAACGGGGACACAGATGTCTCAATAAAAGAGCTGTGTTGACATCTCTCATTGCGATTTTTAGAAAATCAAGGAGTCTGTGAAATCTTAGTTGACTACCATTTTGCATAATATCAAAAGTACGTTATTCAAAATTCCTTTAAGCTTTTGACTCACTGTTAGGAATTCACTGGTTAAAACTTCACTAAAGACAACAAAAAGAGAAGACAGTAATGACGAATGTTAGGGCCAGTCATCATGTTCTAAATTATTTATTCTTTTTTAAAGTAGGAATGAGGCAAGCTTAGATAAGTCCTAACTGCAAACTTGTGAGTAATTTAATTTAGGACTTTGTTCAACTCTCTCGAGGCTCCTTACTAAATTACTGAGCACAACTTAACTTAGTTATTTAATAGTTACTTCGACCGTGTCAAAAAATGAACATCCCTTGTGCGAATGACATTTAGAACTACTACAAATACACTGATTTTCAATTTATAGTAGCAATCGCTTATTCTTATGTCGTAACCTGACAACATTAAAGTTGCTGTTTTATGCAATTAGCCAACGTATCGAAAAATGCATATAACTAAATTATAATCGCTTTACGTAGGTAATATGAGAACACTTAAGATAAACGAGATAAAATATTAAAAATGTAAGTGTTTGAGCATGGTTATCATCCTCCCTACTCCTTCAACCCAAGGTATTACGAGTTCTTTTTAAATTAAAGAAAATAGCTGCAAAATTATCTATATTATTGACTAAACTCTACTACACAGTCCACATCGACGGAGATTGTTTTATACATGGAAACACACCAAAACAGAACTAGTGCCTTGTTTCGAGTCCCAAGCTCACTGAGAATTGGTATGCGACTTGCCCCAGAAATAGGTTGTTTCGCGTCACTGGGAAATCAGAGTCACGAGATCACAAGGCGAATGAGTAAGAACAGTTTGCGGAACCACGTAACTCGAGACTCGCTCTGCTTTTACGTTTCAAAAGTAGTACACATGCCTGGACCCGTTCACGGGTCCAGACTTGTGTACTAGTTTGCAAATTCCATTTTTCCACCACATTACATTGTTCATTGTTAGACACTTTTTACTAAGTTCTCCGACAGGATGTGCAATGTTTGCCCGCAAAAATGTGGCCTACCCCCCTCTTCCAGTCCCCTTCCTACCTACTGAGAACTAGCTACCTATCATCTAAAAAGGTCTGGCCCATCCCATTCGGCTCTCGTGTCGAGCTTGTCAGATTGCCGCTTTTTTTTGTTCGCTCTGTTTGCGCGTTCGAGTCTTTGCTGAGAGCAATAGTAACTTGTCGCTTGTTATTACTGCGATCATTTTATTTTACTACGGTCGTCGCGTTCGAAGCTCGTGAAACGTGTATATGATATTGGCGCATGCGTTGAGTAGTAGGGTGCATCTTCTTGAGCGTATGCACTATTCCTAGGCAATATATATGTATAGTGGACGTGTGGTTCATAGCCATCGGTTCCATCGTGTGTTCACATGAGTTTACAGCTGGAATAACTTGATTGCCTGCTAGCGCTCGGCCCCGGGCTATCGACCGGAACCAGAAGCCCGTCTCCTTCGCTGCCGTTATCATACGTTTCTTGCTGTGTGTCGATTCTGTGGAATGTGTCCTTGGCAAGCTCTTGCGCGCTGCTGGCGACCTGGTCTAGGGCCATGTCTGGGGTTGTTCGTTCCATCTGGTCGACGAGCAGCTTGTACGTCTTGATCTCTTTGCGGCAGTCGTGAAGCAGCGTCTTAAGGTTGTGCCAGTCTAATAGAAGTTTACTGTACTGCTGTTCGGAGACGCGGAGATTTACCTGGGCGCTTTCGAGAGCCGATCGGAGCTCATCGAGCTCGGTTTCCTGTGTCGCCGCAAGGGAGACGATTCGCTCGTGTTCTTCGGGCGAGACACACTCCGTACGAAGTCGGTTAACTTCCGCTGCCAAGTAGTGATTCTGCTCCGAACAGTTAGTGACCTGGTCTGCAAGGGCAATCTTCTCTGTTTGAAGGGCTTCATTTTTCCTCTGGAATGCTTGCAGTCGGGTCTGTTCCATGCTCAGCTAAAGAAAGAAGACCCAAGTAAAGAAAAGCACACCCAATTATAAATTTAAAAACCCGTCACCCGACGTGCGCCCCCCGGACGACTTTGCTGTACTTAGCAAAACGTCCTAACACGGAAAAGTCCAATAACGTTTAGACGTGCATTTTTCAACCGCGATTACAGTTCTATATATCATACTGTGTTAGAGCATATATAGATAAGAGATTGTTTGCTATTGGGCACTACTACCACGATCGTGGTATAGTACAGCTCGGTGCAAATGCCGACTATAGCTTGTAGTGGCTCCACTTATGTGCCGTTGTGGAGCGGCTAATTGTTGCAGCGGAAATTTCATCAACGTTTCGTTTAAGGAGGCTTCTGCTCTCGAACCGGTTCTCTGCGTTCGCTGCCCATGAAAAAATCCATGCCATTTGATTGACTCAAACATGCAGAATGCATTTTTGGCGAACAAATGCATTCTTTCGCAGCAATGGCAGCCAACCGGTAAAGAACTGCTTAAATGCATGCGTGTGCGGTGTTTGCGCTATGATTCGTAATGGCGCGCGTCACGTTACCTAATGTTTCCCCTCCCGACAGGGAATACTGCTCCTACTAACCTCCTCGAGGGTATGCCTGAGCTTATCCTGCGCGATCCTCATGTCGGTGGTGGCTACAGTGAGAGACTGTTCGGCCGTCGTCGCTCGAGCCTGCGCGTCCGACAGTGACTTCTTAAGGTCGATGATCTGCGACGTTTTGAGGGCGCTCGAGGCAAGCAGCGAGTTCTGCTCGGACTTCAGATTCTCCACCTCCATTTGCAGTTCCTCGGAACGACGCATGGTGTCGGCCAACAGCGTCTCCAGGCGGGATCTGGTTTCTTCGCTCGTTCTGAGATTCGTCTCTGCCTCCGCCTGGTTGTAACGAACAAAATGTTGAACTGCCGCAACGTTTTCGTCTGGAAACTGCGACCTACATGATGCACATATAGCTCATGCACTTAGCACGTGCATCTCTCGACATAATTAATAGCCATATATATGTATGCATATGTATGTATAATATATTATATATATGTATAATATATATAGTATGTACAAGGTCATTCATATTGTTATGTACTTATTTCGAGGTTTAGTAGAGCTCGGCAAGAAAATATTGTTTGCCAATGAAAGGAGGAAGTAGAAACATCTTGTTTAGGAGAGAAAGTGAAATTTGTAAAAATGGTTATTCTGCCTTTTTTCTCCTACATAGTTGTGCGAAATCTACGTTTACAGGAGAACCAGTTCACGCATGAAAGAACCGATTATACCGTCGCGAAGATACTTCACTAGCTTGCGTAGCGAAAAGCGAATAGCCAGATTGAGGAAAGTCATAAAAAGTCGATATGTTGTTATGTTTTACTTTAACGCTTTTTCGTGAAAAACTGTGAAATTTTTCCATTACGACCAAAAATATATGCCCAAAAGACCAGTATCACGCAACGGCAAATTGAATGCCCACATTTCGTACTAAAGTGATGGTGCTGCGTTACGTACTTGTCAAGTAACTAAGCCTTTTCGATAGCCATATCGAAAGCGAAGGCATTTTTTTCTAGTATAAGGAGGGGGCGGAAACGTCTTGGCAAAATTTTACGGTTCTGAACGTGGAAACTTTAGCGTAAGACATAACAGCTATGACTGACTTTTGAAACATTGATAATAAAATTATATATATATATATATATATAGTTGAAAGCCCCAAGGAAGAAATTGACGAGCTAGACGTGTGCAGTCAGCTCCAGTTCTCCGAAGAGACCACGTGCGAAGGGAATTCTCCGAAGGAACCACACACAAAAAAAAAAAAACGTGCGAAGGGACGAGAATAGCGCTGCCATCAAACGCCCCGGTTCTAGATTGCTATGACTATGCTATGTGCTACGTGCTACCTTTTCCTGGACAACCTTCTCGAGACGCATTCGGATTGCCTCGACGTGCTGGTTGCGGCTTTCGCGCTCCTGCGACAGCTCCATCTTGAGCACGTTGATCTTGAGCGCGAGGTCACGATTCTCGGTGACGAGCGATCCCAACCGGTGTATGTTGTTCGCCAGCCGGGCGTTCAGCATCCGCATGTAGTGCTGGTGGGGCGCGTTCGGAGTCTGCAGGTCGGCCGTGGGCGACAACACGCGGCACGGGCCAGGCGCGGCTGCAGACGGAGCGGCAGCAGCGGCGGCCGCTGTTGTGGTTGTCGTTGTCGTTGTCATCATAACCATCAGCTTGGCTGCCGCATCGCCATGGTGCTCAGTGTGGCGATCGGTATCGCGCGGCGTGACCTTCGCATGACCTCCACTCGCAAGAGCGTCACCAGCCGTCTCTGTGAAGGTCACCTGGTCCTGTTGGTGGTGGTGGTAGTCCTGTTGTTGCTGCTGTTGTTGTTGTTGTTGTTGCTGTTGTTGCTGCTGCTGTTGTTGCTGCTGCTGCTGCTGCTGCGGTTGAGGCGTCCTTTTGTGATTGGACGCTTCGGACGACATAGGGCGTACGGGGACGCGCGGCACCTTTGTCGGCGGCGCTCGCAACGGTGTGTCGCTCGAGAATCGCTTCGTCTTACGGTCGGAAAGCGCGGCTGGTGCCGCCCCCGCATTTGCGGCCCCACCTGGCCCTGCTGTTGGTCGATGCTGATCGGCAAGTGGTGTTGATGTACATGGACCCTGCAGGCAGGAGTTCTGCGTTGCTGCTCGGTTTGCCGCGGTGGCCTTCCTGCTGCAATGGGCACAGCCACATACACACACATATATATATATACACACCGACAATAGCCCTTTCTGCAAAATGCCTTTAGCTGTGACAAGCTCAATGAGAAATTACTGAATTTAAATAAATTTAAAGCTCTCCGGAGAATTCAATCCCACAAAAAAAACATATTCATATATATATATATATATATATATATATATAATAAAGAAACGACTTTTCTTTTCCTGCAACAATCAGAGGAGGAAAGGATGAGGAAATCACGCTGTTTAACATGTCTGTTTAGGACAGTCAGACGGTCGCGTTTGCAGTGTGAGAGTAATCAGATTACGATGATTTCTGTAACCTCTTCTTCTTGATTATTTTGAAGCAAACGGAAGCTTCAGGTCTACTAACGTGCTGGCTTCAAATATTGCTAGGCTAGAGATCAAATGGATAATCTAGCAACCGAGTACGATTAAACCGACGTAGCGCTGTGACATTGGACGTACGCGTTTATTGTTCTCATATGTAATTCTATTTTATTTTTGTCATGTGAAATTCCGAAACTGGGTAGCAGTGTAGAGGATTGGAAAGCACAGGATAGCCCAACAATTGCGCGTATACCTCAGA
This sequence comes from Dermanyssus gallinae, assembly GCA_003439945.1. Taxonomy (NCBI): domain Eukaryota; kingdom Metazoa; phylum Arthropoda; class Arachnida; order Mesostigmata; family Dermanyssidae; genus Dermanyssus; species Dermanyssus gallinae. Next base: position 113,318 of record QVRM01005291.1, read on the forward strand.
ACCATTTACTACAAAGCAGCGGAAGACAGTGCTGACAAGTTTCATTGAAGATTTTGCTACTTCAAATGGGTGACAACTGAAAACAATATTGGCAGTAACTTGAACGGCCAAATGGGCGTGTGACGGTTGCGGATAATGTCGTAGTCCGTTTATCCTGTTGTTGTTTAACTCGATCAGCGGTAGAGTGGAGAACGGCAAGTGAAGCGGCAAGCGTACAAAACATTTCGTTTCAGGTCGCCTGTGTTGATGTTAAGTTATTGATTGCCGACTGTAGATCCTTAACTGGATATACACCTGGGTGGTACAACTTTTTAGAAATGCTTAAAGCCACAGCAGGGTCTGGGGTTGGAATTAAAGCGTAGAATAACTTTGTCCAGATTTGCGCTAGACTCGGAAAAATACTTTTCTTGCAGTCTTCACTTTCAACCTCAATAACGTGCACTTTTCACCTGTTTATGTCTCGAAAGCACCACAAAGCATGGACGACGCGACTTAATGCGATTTGCCCTTTCTAAGGACTTTGAGAAATGTGTAGGTGTATAACACCGTCCTCGCGTTGACTTCAACCATTTGTCAACAGGCTAGATATTGGAGTCGTACAAACATGCATATCGTTATATAGATTTGCACAAATGTATACGTAGTGAAAATGTGTATGTATCTCTTTGCTTCTTGTGTCAACTATCGGGGAATCGCAGGCATTGACTTTACAGTTGGCCGTACGCCGTAATCGCGTCGTTATCTGAACCGGGATCTTCAAATTCAATTAAAGGAGCTGAGGTTCACCCGTTGTAAGTCATTTGCCTGTGTGTGCGCGCTATCTTTCAGTGACAATGTAATATCTGCTCACACATATGTATTGATATATCTGAAGGACGACACGTTTGCTTTAAATCTACGTGTACCCTTCCAAATTCAATAAAGAGTACCACTTGCGTGTTCATGCCTTATAACACCACACGGGCTATATTTGGCGGGTTCTTTTGCAGAATTTTCAAGGAACTTCCTCACTTGATTACAGCTATTTAATGCATACCAGTTGTTTCCTTCCCAGGAGCTTTGATCATCGTACACGTGACTCACGACTCACTTTCGAGGCAGGCTAGAAGTTATCCGCTACTTACACGCCATTTTTACAATAAATGATCAATCGGTGTCTTCGTTGCAGAACAGAAGCAATGTGCAAGGACTCTCACCGACGTTGCTAGCGAGTTGGCGTTCTATTTCCGCCCCTGAAACAAACCTCGACACCTGCTTTCTTCACGCGGAAACAACACCCGCCGGAATCGTTCTAGCACTACGATGATCGACAACAGTGAGTCTTCAACCTACCTCATCTGTTCGTGCTTACTCATGTTGTAACGGCAGCGCGACGGCCACTATAGGCAGTGAAAAGAACAGGTCTAGCCGACTTCTTCGTCGACAAGCACTAAACCAACCAACACACCACTGTTGCAAAACGTCTATGACAGTTTTCACGTCTGCGATCTCGAGTTTTCTCGGGCACCGTTGGGACGACTCGCTACGCCGCACAGGTCCGCGAGTTGTGGCCGATCGCCAGATCAATCAATACACTTCGTATTTTGCTCCAGCTAAAGAACTTTGGACGTCTAATGTCGCCTAAATGCCGCGACCTTTCGCGAGGAAAGAATGACGAAGTCGCTATGCCACGTTGTAAGGGAGGATCCCTCCCTGCTCAACAGCGCTCTGTCGCGAGATTCGTCCTGCTTCGTGTCACTTAGGCTCACTCCCGCTTAACTCTATTCAATCAATAACGCGCTCTTTTTGGCTGGCTAGAAGAAACAATGCGTGAAATGCGACCCATTTTTGGGTGTGGGCCCTGCAACAACGAATCGGTTACGACTCGTCGAGGTCGTTTCGTTATCAGAATATTCAGTTTCATTTTAGTGTTTTTTTTTTGTATCTGAACATATCGGTGCGTTGAAGATGTACCTCACGGCAATTCCAAGCCGGCAGTGGCAGGGCTAGATCGTAATGAAAAACAAAACTGTATACTAAATCTTAGTTTATTCAAACTAAGGTTTAGTATATTCAGTTTAGCAAATATGATTTAGGTGTGTGGGTCTGCTCGATGATTGTTATTGTTTATATCTATTCTTACTGGGCTTTGAGTAACCCGAAAAAAATTATATTCGTTTAGGCCAAGAGTGACTTGGTAAACCAGGTAAACAGTAATGTAGTAAAACGCAAAAGAACATATTTTTTAGAGTACTATTTTTTATTTCTGCACACTAATTCTAGTCTATTGGTGTTCCAATGCTTCGCTATCTTTGGACATAAAAGCAGTCTCAACAAACAAATTTCCTTGCCGAATGGCCTATGAAGAAATTATATTATACGAATGCAGATCGAAACGTTGTGATACATATTTACAAAAAAATTATATTTATTTTATCTTTCAAAGTATTTCTCTTTCCTTCAAAAATTGCTCCCGCTCTGCAATGCACTCCTTAAAACAATTGTTTAAACATCTTTCGGAATCGAGTTGAGTTGCTCCTGCGAATTTCTCCTCATCTTCTCTGTAACTTCAAAAATATCAATATTAATTAAACATTTTTGGCCTTGTTATTTTTAAAGTCGCACGAAACCGGTCCGGTGAGCAGGAAGGTTGCGGAAATCGAATTTTAATCGAAACTAGTTTCGAGGAAGTTTGTTCTGAGGTCAGGCCTTTTGCATAGGACATTCTCGCGCAGTCTTCTTAAAATTTCGGGCTAGTGTTCCTTATTGACCATAGAGTCAGGTGGTGATTCGTGGAAAATGATTCCCTTGAAGTCGAAAAAACAATCAAAGGGACTTTGGTGTTGGATTTGTTCTGTCTGAATTTCTTCAATCTACTCTCTTCTTGGAAAGCACCATGGAAGGAGGATTGGGCATTGGTCCTGATGTATGGATGGAATAATAATAATTTCTAATTCTCCTGTAATCGCCCTCTGAAGCAATTACGACAGCCGTTCATTTGCTGGAAAGTTCAATCTTTCCGAATTCACTGCCAATTTTCGGACGCATAAAATATCGTTCCAGACTGTTACAACCGATTCATGAACTATTTCAAACTCCTCAGTTATTTCCCTGATTGCAATTCGGCGGCTGTTGAGTATGATATCACAAACGTTTTTAACATTTTCTTCTGTTATTGACGTCGGAGGCCTTTTGGGCTCCTTACGTCCATCGAGAGTGATTTTGGGCGCCTTACGTCCATCGCGAAATCAATGGTACCACGTAGATCAGTGTTTCGTGTAAAACATGGTTTAGTTTCTAACACAGAACTTTATAGATGTAGAAGGTAGATTCGTTGCTTCTCCACTTTCGGCTCCTTAAGGGTTGCCAAACTTCATTTGGCCTCTGTGTAGCTGATGAATGGCGCTTCTAAGCAAAACAAACCGAAAGGCCTTGGTGGTTTCGGTTCAATTTTTAAAATTCAAAGTTTAATAACTCGTCTATCCGACCTCGTATATCTAATATATGCCTAGCTAGTAATTTAAATTACACGATTAAATGTCTACATATGGTCTTTTTGAGACACAGATAGCTCCTCTTTTTAAATATGGTATTCCACTATGAGATAGTCTGGAAGTGAACGAGTTGTGTTTAATTGACGGGCTGTGGTTGGATACGTGCAGGAATAAGGGTTCTTCACGTGCTGGGGGTTGCCAGAGGATATGCAAAAATGATGGTATCTGAAGAAAACGCGGGCTTTTGACGTTTATAAGTTGAACTGGTGAAGGAAAATAAGTATTTCTGGAACAGTAGCAATAAGAAGCACTGGGTGGCAGGCTAGCGGAGCGAGATTTCCACATTTAACTACGGCCTTTGCAACCCACGCATTTTATCATGTTCTGTGCAACGTAGAGAGCTTTTTATGAACTGTCGATTAAGACAGTGCAGGAGCAAATATGACAGATATCACGCTGCGGTATACCCGGCGGTTCGATCCATAGCGGAACTAGTAAAACGCTAGGTTGATGGTTGTGGCGAAACCCTTTGATGTAATATAAACACATGTACCCAGCCCGGGAGTCAATAAGATAATATATGTCTATCAATAAAATAATAATATTGACAGGATTCCATAAGTTATTCTATTTTAAGCGAGTGGTCTAACAAGAACATTTTTAGCATTAAATCAAACAACCTTAAGATATCGGCATTCCCTAAATCCTAAAACGGTAGCTCGTTGGGGATAAATATAACTGAAATAAAATAATGAAGATAAAACACCGCTGGAGAGAACTAGGCCATGAAGGTTACGCACAGTACGCACACTTACAGAACAGTTTATTACTAGAATGTTTAAGTATACTTTAGAGAGAAGCTCTCGATGGTCTTTTCCTAAACTGTTTCAGGACGTTTAGGTTCGTGGTGAAACTGTTAAAAATAAAATAAATACTTTTCGGGCTAAACCTCAGCCAAGATTTAACGTCCACGGGACTGCTTTTCGCAATGCTTCATAGACGGACCCCCATAAATACAAATGTGCAACGGTAGGGCTCAAACCCGCGCACCTATGTCTTCTCCGGTCGCGAAGCGCAAGCGGAATGCACCACGCCACCGGGCTCGACGTTATTTTGTTTGTTGTTAAAAGTAAAATAAACATGCAGCTTATTCACCGCTTAAGGCGCAGCTCTATTTACTGTATCTACTGCCTCTAATATTAATAATTTGCCCAACCATGACGATGATTTCAATAATTCAATTTGAGTTTACAAGTCAGGTAAAAGTGCAATGCTAGAAGATGGTACAACTAAATGCCCGACACTTTATTTAGTGCAGTCGACGCCTTTTTAAATGCACGGTTCAACACCTTACATTTATGTCTCGTGTAGACAGCAGTTTCAAAGCTGTACTTTGATGTTATCTTCAAGAAACGCAGCTCCTACCTATCTTATGACTGTCAGCATGATATCGTTTCGAAGTATACTCTGCACTCCCTGAGGTGATGATAACTTGCATTAAGAACATGTTCCAGACATAAACTGTTCGATGATCACACACATTCTAACACAACTTAAGAAACAAACGGATATACTGAAATCTTGAGTTGAAAAGACACCACGCCGTTGAGGCTCGTACCGTATTACAGTAAATCGATCTATTTAATGAAGGTTCACTTGAATGTCCTTGCTTCTCTGATATACATATTCACGTTCATTGTACTTGTCCACGGTGGTGCGCAAACCTGAAAGACAGTCTATGGCAATGTGTGGTCTGCTTTTTCAGAGAATTATCTCGTTCTTATATGATTGATTCAGGTCCTTGTGGGGCAAAACGATTGAGTTGATGAGGACAGTCTCGGAGGGAACGGACACATTACAGCCGAGCACGGTGATCGATGGGTTGAGACATCCATTCCCGTTGAACAGTGGCACATTGTCCATTCGTGAGAAGGCCCTGTTTGGATTGGGATCAGACGGCGTGCCTTCCACCTGCCGAGACGATACAATAAGACAACAGGCTCAATCGAAAAAGTCATCCAGACTGAACAAAGCTACGCTTCTATAAATCTAGTTTACTTTCAACTTAGCCAAGTGTTGTTGTTATTAATACAGCACTGATAGTCACTTCCACTTCGATACAAATATCACCAATAGAATCGCTACGATTAAAAATAATACACCAAACATTTATGCAATAGATTTCTACAATCTATATGTTAGGTAGTAACCACTATATATAATATATATATATATATATATATGCAGGGTGTTCCACAATTCGCCCAACAAATTGTGATGTCTAGTAGTACAGCTTAGCGATTATTTTCAAATGAAACAAGGGAGCAGAAATGTATTTTTTCATTGAGACTGAAATTACCAACAAATGTTGTATCGAGCTTTTATCCTGACATATCTTCACTAAATCTGCGATTGCGAGAGTTCCAGTCATCCTAATCATATCTGCGTGTTTGGAAGAAAAGTTTGCATCTGCTGAATTGCATTGTGCATTAGCTCAAAGTAGAACAAATTTAAGATAGTCTTCAAGAAATGAAACTCTTTGCAATTCTTATGCTTTGGCTTTCACGCTCAATAACTTATTTTTAGAAGACACTTTCGCCCCTCGTTCGATTGGAAAGTATATTTTGTCGCCGAGTTATACTAGACCGAAGATATATATATATATATATATATATACGCCAAAGACTCAGTATTGGCCCTTACCCGCGTCCATGATCCGATGTCGGAGTTCCAACCGACGATACTGTTTTTTATGAGGCTATGCTCGCCAATGGTTGCGTTGCCAAGTATGATGCTCTCCGAGATACGAACTCCGCGCGCAACCTTAACGCCTTGGCTGATCGACACGTTCGGCCCGACCACAGCGCTCGAGTGCACAGTTGCCGTCGGATGAATGTAAACGTCACCTGAAATTGAACAACAGCCACACACATGTGGATGAGAGGATACTTATGTGCTGGCAAATAGGAGAAGCAGATGTAGTATAGTAAGTTTGCAAGAATATACTTTCTGAACGCGAAACGAAACGAACACATGCATTGCCGAAAGTCGTTCAACGAGACCTTTCACTTTCGAACCTTCTAGCAGCCTGGATACTATGCAAAATTAATGACCTCGGCGGTCAGCGTACGCAATTTGATGACCCAGTCGCCCGTGCTAACTTAACTTTGTTCGAAGTGGCGCCGGTAGCAACTGGAGAGCATTTTTCTACGAAAACAACGAGAAAATAAAATAAGTGAATGCTGCAACAATGCTTACCAATGAGTTTCGGTCCATCCGGTGTTTGTTGGGCGAGACGATCTTGCCTTCTCTCGTGGTACATTTCCAAGTAATGTCGGTTGGCGTAAATAGCCGAGCCGGCCGTTTTAATCTGGGTCCAAAAGCGTTGACTTTGAAACACGTGACATCTTCCAGAGGCACCGGAGAGCCTCGCCAAAACGTCCAGTTCAAGTGAAATCGTCTCGGCGTTGTCGCCGGATCCGCCACCTCCGTTTGAAAAGGAGCTTTGCTGCTTGCCCTTATAAACATTGCCCAAATGTTGGAATATCTCAGTCGAGCACGCGTACCTGCTCAGTAAAGGGGAATGATTATATATACTGTATACATATATTTATTTATTTTTTATCCACACAGCAATTTAACCATAGAAATAAGGGTTGGATGATAATGCACTATCTCTATTTAATTGAGACATCTGTGCTCCCCGTTTTTTTTTCGATCAGCGAGCTTGGTCGATTTTTAGTCCACTCCGGCATTTGCCTTGTCTAAAATGGGAACCATGAAAACCGATTTAGGAGTGGCCGGACTGGGTCTCAAATCCAGGCCTTCCAAATGCAAGGCAAAAGCTTTTGCCACTAAGCCATATTGCTCGGTTTGGCAAGTATACATTTCTAAAAAAAAAACAAATATTACAAATATATATGATGCAAAGTGAAAGAACAAAAGTACGGCGTTCACTCTTTTCATAACATATATACGAAGAAAGCAAGAAAAAGAAGGTACAAACGTACACTCCACAGTTGATTACGCTGCTGACGAATGTTGAAGGCTTCTCGACGTAGTGAAGTATTTTACCCGTATCCTGCTCGGCGGCAATGCATCCATAGTTGACACTTTGCGAACGAGTCGCTTCCGTACCGAGTACCGTAATCACGTTCGAATCGGGGCGCGCCAGGTGGAAATCCACCTACAGGAACGATACCAGTGGCAAACATGAGCTCAGTGACTGAGGCGAAGGGCAGTGGGAAGACGATCCGACGCTGTCGTCGTGATACTATCACCTATTCAATCAATTGCACACAACATTGCCGAGAGTCGAGACTGTCCTGTGTTTCCAACCAACAGTCTATATTGATAACCCCAATTACGACCCGCAATACTGAGCTGCATACTCCGGATATGCGTACAGGGATCTATTTATTTATAGCACATTACGAACGATTATAACTAATAATAATTACATCACTGGATCTCAATTCCAAAGTAAGTAAGCAGTTACTTCCTAGAACTGCATATCGTCGTTCTATTAGCGTCGTGCCACTTACAAGCTCTCGCAAAGGAAAATCGCCACAGACATCGCCGTTCAGCAAAATAAATGCCTCGGGGTCTCCGGAACGAACTTGGTCTCGAAAGTGGTAGATACCTGAAATGGAAGGGCGTTTGCATTAGCCCCCATTTATCCATAAGAGAAACGAGTCAATAGCCAAATATTTTACGCTATTAAGTTAATTTAAGATATACAGTTTAAAACAAGAAAACTTTATACTTTGCACAAGCAAACACTAAGTCGCGCCGCATAATTTAGGGGAAATCCTGCAATTAGGCAAATCCCATCAATTTTTACATTTTATGAGTTCGATTTTTCTATGAGTTTGGCTCGACGCAAACTAGACCGATATGACTATTATTTACATACCTGTGTTAAAGGAACTTATTAAAAATATATTGCCATATACAGGGTGTCCGGAAATTTGTTGAAGATCGATCAGGAAATTAATTGTAGAACTCGTTAAAGCAAGTATATTTTCCAATAGAACGTATTCTCTTAGAAGACATAAAATAATAAAATTTGCAACTTGTGCTTCTTCTGTTGAACATATAATGTCGGCCAGAAGAGGCGACATGTTCGTTTAGAAGAGAAGGCAATGCGAGTAATTAAGATTTTTTGGCGGGCATGTAGAGATTGAGTGCATGCATAAATGACAAAGAGTGATTTACCTGATGGAGGAGGTAATTTATGCATGCATTCAATCTCGACATGACCGCCGAAAAATCTTAATTACCCAGCAACCACGGATTGGATCGCCGTAGATTTGGTACCAAAATGAAATGCGCAATTTATGTTTGAGCGCCTGTGAATAAGTATGGCTATGCTTTCAAGGTATTGGACGTGAAATCTAAAAAATACCTTCATTTTTTGCAAATTTTGTTCTAAACAATCATGTCGCATCTTCTGAAAGTAAGCAGCATTTTCCCACGAACACGATGATGTGCTTAGTTTCTACATAGGATGACTGGTTGTCTTGCAACTGCACATTGCGTGCTCCTATATCGGGCAATATCACCAGTATCACGGATTTTAGTAATATCACTCTTACTTCAAAACAAGACTTCTCAGAGACCATATTTCATAGGGAAATATATTTGCTTTGACGAGTTCTACAAATTTCTATAATCGATATTCAAAAAGTCCGGACACCTTGTATTGACCTGTCGACAACGTAAAGTCGCAGATTTTGATCTTAAAACTTATAATATAAAAATAAAAAGGAAAAAAAGAAAAATTAAATTCAGACCGATGTAACACAAACATCATATATACAAGCAAAAAATACGGGAGGAGGCCAGGTAAAATAGAAATGTTCAGGTACTCGTCAGAGGCACCACTATAACTTGAGTGTTTTCGCTCAATGTGTATAAACCTACGACGCCTAGAGTTAGAGTCAAGCACGCCGTGCGATCCGACCAACCTCCAGCTGTTCCCAGAGCCACGAACTCCTGTAGATATCGGATAGAGATTTCGTACTCCTTCGACATTTGTTGGACAAACGACGACATTTGATCAGCCGGGTAGAAACCGATCAGCAAAATCTCCTTCATGTCTGAAAGTAAAACGTAAGAGTACAACAACATACACAAACGAAGTGTATTAATGCTATAGACAAAACATTACTGCACCATAGTGCGCAGTGCCTATTACTGCTACTAGTTAAAACAAAGCCTCTATAAAAGCGAAAGGGCAAACATGGAAGCTGAATACGTATATGACCGCCAATTGTAGAGAATTAACTAGAGAAAACACGAATTTTAGACAAACATGACTGTGTGGTCGACGCGTTAAAATATACAATTGCACCGAATCACCGAACCACGCGCAAACTCCGCGCGTGTACATTTCGAATCGACAACACAGGATGCGATAACATCGCGAGGCCACGTTCACCGTTATTTACGTCCGCTCAACGTATAGTAGTATAACGGCGGTAGTCGAATAGCCTATCGTGCTCGAGTTCACATAGCGTCTTCGTATCGTAGACAGAAACGATTGAGCAATGAGTGCACATGTAGCTGACCATAGCTATTAGACGATAAACGACGATACACCAACATTCGATGTGAAGCCAGCCTACCAGAGAGAGCGCAACAGGCCTCAACCAGATGCTGCAGCACCGGAAAGCCGGCGACGGGAAACAGCGGTTTGGGAACATCGAAGGACAACGGCCGAAACCGTGTTCCCTTCTGAGGCCCGCCGACCAAGATGACCGCTTTCAGCATGTTGAAACTCAGTTGCACGCGGCTCGTACAGCCTGAAAACAAACAAACAATTCAACACACACAGTCGACAATCAACATGTATTGCTAGACATTGCGGAGCCTACTGTGCAAGCTACAAAGAACCTTACGAGCACCTAGATGATTCGAATATACGAGTTTTACAAGGTAGATTTCACTTATAGAGTTCCTATATAGTAGATTCTAGGTAGATTTCTTTTACTGCTAATTTGTACTGATACGAATCAAGAGCTACGTCAAGTGCATCGATATAGATTGTATAAGAAATTGTCTAACATGTATTCGGAGTGCAATGCTACGAAGAAGATATACCCATGTAGGTAGGCCATGGTTCCGCTTCAAATAATAGTGGTGGCGGCCTCTAAAAAGCTACATAGCTTCTGTCTACGGTGCGGTTGCAAGCAAACATGCATAGAAGTTCGGATTTATGGCTGCGAATAGACAGAACTGGCAGGTATGTCGATCACCAAGCTTCTGGTACTTCTACGAGCCGATCAAGACACCCGATACGATGAAACCTATTCAGGCAAATACTTCCAACGGGCCGGCATGAAATAAGCAATCATTCGAACAATGGAGATTATGAAAATACCCTCTCGTCGTTTTCTCATGTCTCTTAAGCTTGTTGCCCATGCCAATGAAACGCATCTACTGTTTCAATGCTCTCGGCGTAATCAAGAGGCTTGCGTCGCCTTTCGCTATCCAACGGAGAGGACCAGTAACCAGACACCCATAACATACCATAATCCAATTCATGATGAAACGCACAAATGCGTAAGATTTGATACAAAGCCTGCAGTCGCGCCCACGGACACATTCTGCCAGAAGAGTAGCAAGTTTATTGCAGTTTTTGCAGACGGTAAAGTGTTAACACTGTTCGGTTTGGCAACAGGGACTTGGTCTCACGCAGAACCCATACCGCCAAAGTAAAGACTTTGGATGACCAGATAAAGCTTAAGGTCGAACTGGGCATTCCGTTCTTCAATGAGGGCGAGTAGAGAAAAGGGGCTTTTGCTAACCTCGATGTCTCGACCAAGATGAGGCCGTTACAATACGGCCATACTCTTGCCCATACTGACGCCTGAGCAAGTCTTTACACCAACCAAGTTCAACCCCATCGACTCAGACTGCCTAAATCTTAACCGCAATACAACTATCTACTAGATTTTCTTGTCGTTCCACAACGCGCCGTGCTGTAGCCACCGTTATCAGCCACCGTTATCTCCATCATCGATAACGGCGCTTGAGTAAGCCGCTAACCTTTGGTTACCTGATAGCAGAGTCAGCCTCCATTTATAGATTGATAGCGGCCGGATGTTATCATTCACGTGCATACATAGGAGGAGCTGGATAGAACTAACTCTAGACAAATGGTCTTGCAATCTACTCTCAGTAGCGAATAGTGAGCGACACAAAAATCAAGCCATCGTCAGTATTTCACTTACTGTGTCCACTTTGTTGCTCTTACCGTTGCACCGAGCCAAACCGAGCCACAATTAGTCAGCACTGCGGAGTCACAGGCTGTCGCGTTATGCGGCGACTAAAACCAGCTCAGACTAGGACTTAGCTAGGAAGCTCGGCACCAAAGAAAGACATCTCACGACATCTCAGCGAGAAGGCTGAACTGAAGCAAACACACAGTTTTTCGACCTATCCTACTAGACTACTCAGCCCGGCATTTATATTAGCAATTACCCGCATGTCGACCAAACGCACTCACAACGGCAAACGCATACAGGTGGCCTGCTAGATGAAAACTCGATGCAAAGTTAGGCCGTGTTGGGCAAGCTCAGTCTCTGCATTATTATCTGAGCCGCGCAAAAGCCCATATATATATATATATATATATATATATATATATATATATATGGCCTCCCTGAAAGATTTGAACAGCGATGTAGGGAATTGTAGAGCTCGTTATAGTAAATATTTTTCCAAGGGAACATGGTCTCTGAGAAGTCTTGTTTCGAAGTGAGAGTGATATTACTAAAATCCGTGACACTGCTGTTGTTGCCCGACATAGGAGCCCAAAATGTGCAATTGTTCGCGGGCAAGTCCGTGCGACAAGTAACCGCCGCTCCATGCGCGTCCGGGGAAAATGCAACCCTAACATTGGTAAACTCTTCCCCCCTACGATTGTTTTGAACTATTTGCGTAGACAACTTCCGATCGTGTGGGATGGGGGAACGACTGGTTTTTAGCGGCTATGAGCCCCACACTTGTTAACGTGCTTCCTGCAGTAGTGTCCAAGATGGAAACCACATTTTAACTTTTAAATAGCTCCTCTAAAAAAGAAAGTCAGCAGCACCGCGTCTCGCTTACGGAAAAGGTGCAGCTCACCTTGGCGAGAAACCTTGTACAGGGTCTTCCAAAAATGTTCGAGATCATATAGGAAATTGTAGAGCTCGTTAAAGCAAGCTTTTTTCCCAATTAAAACATGGTCTCAATGGAGTTCAGGGTGAGAGCAAAATGTATGGCACTGGTGTTGTTTCCCGACATAAATGCGCAAAATGTGCGGATTCTGAGACAACCAGTCCTCCTATAGGAAAATTAACCGTCGTCTTCGTTAGAGAATTGCAAGCGACAGGTTGCCTATTGTAGCTGCTCTCTGCAGCAAGTAGAAGCCAATGCGTAGTTCCCGGTGAAGCTTCGTTTACAGAAGACGGTGTTTTTACTAGGCAAAACACCCATTACTGGGCAAGTGAGAACCTGTACATGACTCACCAGCGTAGACGCCCGGCGTTTCTCCGTGAATGTGCGAGTTGGCATAGGCTCACACATACTTCCTAACAGGTAGGATGGAGAAGCGTACCATTCATTCTTAAATGAAACATCACCAAAACTGTTGCAAGGCTGGAACGCCTTTCAACAGCCCTGGTGTTCACGTCCAAGAAGCTGCGCGTGAAAGCATGTGTTCCAGCATGACGGAGCGCCACCGCACTCACCCCTGCGGTACGCGATTACCTCAACAAGACCTTCAAGAATCGGTGAACTGGCCGAGGCGGACCGATTGCTTGATTTAACATGTCTAGTTTTTTTTCTATGTCACGTAAAGGCTTACGTCTGCGAGACTCCAGTCGAGTCCCGAGACTACCCGGTCGCCAGGATAACCTCCGCTGCTGAAGCCGTTCGAGCAAGACCTGACATATTCCAAGACGTCCAGCGAAATCTCAGCAGGCGCAACCGATTCTGCCGAATAGTTTGCGGAGGGACCTTCGAGCAGATACTGTGAGGTAATAAATAGTTGTGCGTGCTTCTAGAGCTATAACGAATGTTTCATCCGATGAAGTGGGTCATTTATGCATGCAATCAATCTCGACATGCCCTCCGGAAAACCTCAATTACGTCGCAAGCACGGATCGGATCGCCCTATATTTGATAAAAAAAATAATCGTCATAAAATGGATGTGTTAGTCTAAGCGCTTTGAATGGTCATAGGGATTGAACTTGGATGTATTGAACCTAAAGGCTAAAAGATCATTTAATTTTTGCGATTTATTTTCTTAACGACAATTTTGCAGCTTTTAGCCGGCATCGGAAGTGCTTAGTTTCTCTATAGGAGAACTAGTTGTCTCACAAATCGCATATTTTGTACTCCTACGTCAGGCAATTACACCAGTGTCACAGATTTTAGTAATTTCACTCTCGCTCCAAAATTAAACTTCTTCGAGATCATGTTCTATTGGAAAAAAAATTGCTTTAATGAGCTCTACTATTCTCTATATGGTTTTGTTTTGAAATGCCATATATATATATATATATATATATATATATATATATATATATATATATATATATATATATATATATATATATACGTAACACCAAGCGATAAGATGGTTGAGGCAAGCCAAAACGGGAGTGCCGGGAGCAATGTTGAGATCAATTTTTTTTTGGAGATTTTCCTTAAGGCTATATATTGCCCGTGTACGGTTTTTCATGTCATGGCTATTTTTTATCCACTCCAGGCATTTACCTTGTTTAAATTGGAAACCATGTAAACCAATTAAGAGTGGCCGGTCTGGGTCTCAAACCCAGTCCTCCCGAATGCAAGGCAAAGGCTTGGACACTAAGCCATCTTGCTGCTCGGTTAAATTACTTATCAACATCTTAAAACAGAACACTATATATATATATATACCAATATTATGGTGAATAAATAAATATGTGTAATATATATATATATAATGTTTGAATAATTAAAACGACTGTCGCTGTGGTGAGTCACAAACCATATACATGGGAACCATTTGTAAGACAGATACATACACCCACGAAATGTTCCTTGAAAAGTGGAATTGTTAATCATATCATAGACAATATATATATAAATACACCTCAACCAAATTCGAATACTTGTGAACGGCATTCTCAGCACTCTCAACCAACCGGTACTCAGTTTTTGTCGCGCGTTTTCTTCACTTCACTTCACCTACTGCTGTAGTAGTAATATGTAGTAGTAGTAGTAGTAGCTTCGGATGCTGTTGTTGGAGCTGTAGGCGCGATTAGAGAGCGGAAGTTGTTAGTAGTGGACACTAGCGGATTTTGGCCGAAACTTTCCTCGTTGGAGGAGCGGACATGGTGGACGTATGTAGGAAAAATAGATCGCGTTCTCCACATCAGCTGCCACTGTCTGACAGGTGGCAGTCGAACGAAAAAATCCGCTACGGTACTCTGCTGCACCCGGATGTAGCGCCGAGACAGAAGACACACCACGCGGCAATAGCGGCAGAAGATGTAGATATATAAACATTTCGTTTTTTTTTTTACTATAAAGTAGTTGCTGAAATGCATAGGCGAATATATATTTATAATAATATACCATAGTGGTTTCATCTAGAACTTCTTGTAAACCCAAAAGTAAGTACGGGCGGGGTTCTGATGAACTGCGCGCGCGCGCTTCTACAGCGAAGCAGCTCTTTTTTGTTCAGCTTCCGGGTGCAGGATGGGAGGCCCCGGCGCCACCAACCGTCCGATGCGCTCTGCAGATAGGATGCTGTGTCGTGGATCAGGCAAACGACACCCGTGTGCGTTACAAATCACCCGGCTCCTTCTCTACCTCTCCGTCCATTGCTTCCTCTTGCTCTCTTCTGCTAACTGTCTGCGTGTCCATTTCATAGTTGACTTAATGATGACGATGATGATGATGTGGTTGTTGTTGTTGTTGTTGTTGTTGTTGCTGTCGTTTATCTTTTGAGCTCGATTCAATTTCTCCGATTTCACTATCTCACTTGAATTGACAGTACTTAGCCTCACCGGTTTCACTTATATAATATATATATATATATATATATATATATATATATATATATATATATATATATATATATATATATATATATATATATATATATATATATATAGTAGCAGCATTGCCTGCTGCAGTAGCATAGCATTTATCGATGGTGGGACTGAGAAATCCATCGCGATCATTTACACAGTACTATTTGTTTGCTACTATGCTACTATTTTGATTGACTAACTACTCTTCATTAGTTACTTGCGAGAAGCTTATACACAACAACAACAGTCAATTTAATTAAATACAATTGTTGTTGTTGCTATTAAACTGTTGAGATACTACTATTCGCGATTAAATTGAGTCTGTTCTAGTCTGCCTTTTTCTTCTTTTGACCCGCTGCTTGCTCATTAGTTCCTTCCGTATAGTAGCAGCAGCACCTTTTGACGTGTTTCCGCGCACCCGGGTGTCGTTTTCGACTGTGTCTGCCCGGCTCTTGGGCTCTCGTATCTCTCTCGCTCTCTCTCTCTCTCTCTCTCGCCGCCTCAGGCTTTACCTCTTGCTTTCGCAGGCCTTTTCTCTCCGTTCGCTCGCTTATTCTTTCTCTCTGACATAGTGTGTCGTTCGGCGCTGTCTTCTGCAGCAGCAGCAGCTGGTTGCTCGCTGTGTTCGTGTTCGTGGGTCGTCATCTCGTTGTCATCAGCGACAGTTGTCGCAGTTCCGCCATCGTTTGTTTGTGGAGAACGACGACGTCAAACCACCACCACCACCACCATCCTCACCACCACCACCGCTGCTTTGCTTCTAGCAGGAAGACCAGGACGACCAACAGGGAGCACGCAGGCCCTGAACGCAGGACGGGCGGGCGGGCGTGCGGTCATGCGTCCGTCCGTGACAGAGCAGCCGCCGCCCGAATGAATACGTGAACGAACCAACCAACGCGAACCATAGCGAGCGACGAGTGGTTGGTTGGTTGAGAGCCGAGAGGTATTCTGCCTCGGTCTCGGTTTGTAACGATCTATCTGTTTTCATGTGAGTTTCTGTCTACGGGTGCGACATCAACAACAACAACAACAACAACAGGACACACCATCACCAGAGCTAGTGATGGTGACAGTAGTAGTAGTAGTAGTAGTAATAGTAATAGTGGCAAACGTCACTCATTGACGTGTACAGGTGGATATTATCTCGGATGTCCGGTATGATATCTATCCTAGTATACAGTGTACAGGCCAAGGAGTGACTGAATGAAGTAAGTGAACCCAAGGAATGGAATGATTGTGATGATGATTGTTGTGGTGATGGCGGTGATGATGATGATGATGGTGATTGATGATGACGACGACACCTAAATGAGAAAGAGCGAGATAATGAGGTTGTGAAAAGGGCTCCTTGTTGTTGCTATTGTTGCTGCTGTCGTTGTTGTAGTTGTTGCTGTGTTGCGGTGTGTTGTCATATAGCACTGTTGTTATCGACGACGACAACGACAACAACAACAACAACAACAACAACAACGTTGCTGCTGCTGCAGTAACCAACGTGCAGTCCTCGGGCTGCGTGCAAATGTGTGTCGTGCAGACGGGAAGGAGGGAGAGGCCGTGCTGTATTCGTCAACAAACAGCTGTGTCAGCTTGGCGGTTGTCGACAGCCGGTGGTTAATTGTTGTCAATCAGTTCATCAGTGAGTGAGCGAGTGAGTGAGTTAGTTAGTTAGCTAGTTAATTCATTAATTAGTCTATCTAACAATCAATCAATTAATCAGTCAGTCAATCGGTCATCGCTGAGGCTAAACGACCTCACTGTCCTCCTCCGGGCCCTGCAAAGAATCCGTCGTGGCAATCTGCCACCAGCCACCCATTCACCCACCCACCGCAGCTGGTCCTGCAGCTGGCTGATCGATGAACTCATCACTCATCATCGGGGCTGATCGATTAACGGTTCATCATCGGATTGACGGATGGACGGACGAATGAACAAACAACAGATGTTGTCCGTCATCCAACGTCATCATCAGAAATGCAACAGATCCAATGGATTGGTCGTTGTTGGCAAACTAACTGATTAGGCGTCTATGTATCTATCTATGCATCTGCCTGTCTGGGTGAATGGCCGGATGGCTGACTCGCTGGCTAACCTACACTTTGCCGGAAAGCAGCTACCAGGACACATCCCGGCGGACAGCGGGACGAAGGCAAAGGCCGGCTTCCGTTGACACCCTTATCGTCTCTGTGTACTGTTGCTGCTGCTGTTGTTGTGAGGGTATTTAGGTTGGTAAGCAGGTAGGCTCACAATTACACCCAACAGTCAGCATCATCCATTTATCTCTCTCGGTCTTTCTCGTCTTGGTTCTTATTCGTGTTCGGTCACGAACGACACGCATGTCATTGTCGTGTCGTCTTCTCCTCCTGTATGTGAATAACAACGACGACGACGACAACGGCGACATTGATCTCAACAACAAGACAGCAACAACATCACAGCAACAAAAACAACAACACCAACAACAACAACAACAACCTCACAGCGCCGTCCAGCGCCGCAGTGTGAATGCCATTCCCGTGTCTTACAACTACATGCAAGTTGCACCGATATATATATATATATATATATATATATATATATATATCGATCATGATCGGTTGCTTGACAATTAGGCAAAAAACGTGCTGCCCCACGCGTGTCCCACTTTCGACATTGTATTATTTTCGTTTTGTTTATTCGATACCATGGTGAGAGGCAGTATACGAGGTTGATAAGTAAAAAGATGGGTCAATCTGTCCGTCGCTAATTGGATACGTTTAAGTGGCTGAATTGAAACGAAGCAGATGTGAACAGTATGCTCTTGCGCCGCGGTCTTCGTCTTGTTGGTGTTATAAGTAGGTGCTGACGCCGCCTGCGACAAGCAAGGTTTGAATCCGATAAACAGACAGCATTTAAGTTTTCTCTGAGATTCGTCATCATTCCTTATCGTCGTCGTCGTCGTTGTCGTCATCATTATTACTACCTTACTGGTTCGCCGCCCCGCCATCAAAATTTCTCCTCTGTGTCTTCGATATTGTCGTTGCGTATCGTTACGTAGCAGTAAAAATGCGACCGTTTTCCTTGTCGTTGATTGTTCGAACGATTCATTCGAATCATTATTATATATTCGTTTTCATCAAGGAATGCCAAAATGCCAAGGATTCCAAGGTGTCAAAGTGTCATGGATGACATCCGAAGTACGTGTCAATTCGAATATCAACAGCTGGTGCCGACTAATTATGGCCGCGCGCCGTCTTCTGCTCGACAATGGATTCATTCCGATAGGTTTCGTTAGGTATCTCTGGTTGACTTGTCATTTCCAGATGCTTCGTCATCTACTTTTGTTGTCTGTATATATATATATATATATATATACATACATACATACATATGAGTTGTATTTACCATTCCTTGTGCAATAGTTTTTGAATCAGATGCGCTCGCTGCGCAGTACACATCATATAGCGCGCTGCTGGCTTAGTATATAGTAGTGGATTTAGTGGTATAGTGGATTATCACATTGGTTATATTACTACCTATTTACAAAATAGTAGTAGTTTAGCGGGGTGTTTCCCCATGGTTCCTTACACAATCTATGCTATTTCCCTAGCCTGCGTTTGATTTCAATTTTTCTTGGTTGTATATGTTTAGGGCTGCCAAAAGGTCTCTCTTTCGAAACAAGCAAGAAATATTTGCATCGTGTGTGTGTGTGCATCGAATTGTGTTGTTGTGATTTCTCGCCGGATTTGAAGCTGTTATTGTCCACGTTGCTTAGCGCACGTTGCTTACCACCACGCCACAGAGTTGACTGGCAGACGAGTCGTGCGTGCCGAGAACTTTGTCGAGGAATTTTGCGCCGGTCAGACCGGCTCAATGAATGAAAGTGAGTTCGAATTTTTGCCGTAGGCGTGTTAGCGTTCTCGTATGCTCACTGAAACAATTTGTGCTCAATATACGCGAGATTAGATTAGAGGCCAGTCACTGGTCACTGGCGACTGTAAGCTGAGTTTGATTTAGTAACAGTAAGCTTGCTTTCGGTCGGTCGCAATCCCAATATATATATATATATATATGTATATATATATATATATATATATATATATATATATATATGTATATATATATATATATATATATTGTACGAGTATATCATTGATTAAAGGGATATATATATATATATATATATATATATATATATATATAGAGAGCGTTGTACTAATGTTGTTGCTGTTGTTGTTGACAATATTGAGTGACCGACTTGTGTGGAACTTATAAGTTATATATAAAACAAATATATATAAATATATTTATTTCAGTTCTGATTGTTCGTTTAACATGAACCATTTGGAAGAAGTGCCACTTCGAGCCCGACAAAGTGGTAGGGAAGAATCCGATTATAGTGGGTGTGTGAGTTCCACACAAGTCGGTCGCTCAATATTGTCAACAACAACAACAACAACAGCAACAACATTAGTACAACGCTCCCACTACAGAGCACCTAGTTGAGACCGCGGTGGTGACGAGCATCATGGCGATGGTGATGTATGATGGTGATGCGCCTGTGCTGTGGAGTCAACCCTTCCGCCATTCCTTCCCCCTTGGTCGCTTGCCTCTTCGTTACCTTGTCTGTGGATGCGGGCAGTGCGCACGTGTCGTTAGTGTAGTTACATAAAGGCTTGCAAAAAGGCCACGCAAGCATCATTGTACCACCGCCGACTTTTACAGGCACAATATGCAATGGAAGGAGGGAGATGGTAGTAGGTCGCAGTGGGAGGCAAAACTCACAATGTTATATACATATATATATATATATATATATACAATGTCTCAGGGAAGGGGTCGACATGTCGTGTTCGTGTCGTTCTCTACCTTTTGATCTTACTCGCTCTCCGTGTGTTTATTACATTTGCTGCTGCGGGCCGCTTTGCTGCAATTAACTTATATATATATATATATATATATATATATATATATATATATATATATATGTATATATATATATATATATATACCAATTTCATACCTTGTTCTCTATCTCTAAATTTTTCATCAGCTATTCTTTCTCGATAGCTATTGAGCGATCGATCATCGAATGAAATGCTGTAAAATCTACGAATGTATGGATGGATGAGATGTGGGTGGGTGGGTGGGTGGGTGGTTGGGTGAGTCGTCGAGCGTACAACCCATCATGTAGAGTGGAATGAAGCACAAAATTCCTATGGCTTGCTGCAGCAGCGGCGACGACGACGGTTTCACCCATCCATTCTCTTTGTACATATCCTTCTTATTCTGCTCCATCTGGCGCGCCGGCGGCCGTAACTGTGACAGCAAAGGCTGGCCTAGCCGCCGGCTCAACCATCACGAACATCTAACTGCTCGAGCAACAACAAGCAGCAGCAGCAGCGGCGAAAGATCGTCCTTTGATAGCGTTATCCGCCCCAGACTATAATATATTATATATATATATATATATATATATATATATATATATATATAGCGGCGGTACCAGCAGTAATATAGGTAGTAGTTTCAGTAACACGCGTCGAGCCCGGTCGCGTGGTGGCTTAAGTCTGCGCCTCGCAACCGGAGGAGACACTAGATAGGTGCGCGGGTTGGAGCCCCACCGTTGCACCGATTTGTATTTATGGGGGTCCGTCGATGAAGCAATGTGAAAAACAGTTCCGTGGACTCGGTTAAATCTTGGCTAAGGGTCAGCCCGAAAACTTTGCTTTACTAGTGTCGGTAACACGCAGACACGTTAAGAGTCCGCGGAGTAACAGCAGTCTTCGAAGTATTCCCCTGAGCGGACAGAGGAATGAAGAAAACAATTGTCAGGATCAAGCATAGGTGAAACAACAGTCTCCCCCTCTACCCCCCTCTCTCCCTGGCGTGTTTATTCATCATAAATGATTTACCTGCACAATCATCATCATTCATCACGGTCATGATTGTGTGCCGGCCGAGCCAGCAACCATCAGATATTACAGTTACATAAATATATGATATCACAGTTACTTAGCCATCAGATATTTTACAGTTGCGGCTTCTGAACTCGCTCGGATTACAGTCGTTGCGTGTAGTTAGTATGAAGTATCTCGCTTTCTCTCTCTCTCTCTGTTATGGGTGCTGGTATATATATATATATATATACATATATGTATATACATGTGTATATGTATATATATACATGTATATATACATGTATATATATATGTATATATATATATACATGTATACATATGTATATATATGTATGTTATGTATATATATATATATATACATGTATATATATACATATATACATATGTGTATATATATACATGTGTATATGTATATACATATATGTATGAGTCATATAGCCAACGAATACGATATACGGATATTAGCGTTCTTGTATATTGCTGCTGTGTTGGAAAAGCAGATGGAGGGAGATAACCATTATCGTAGGTCATCAACAAAACTAAACGCTAGGGAGGAACTGGACAAGCTTCTCTGGGTTGTCGGCTCGAGCCGCTCAACAAGTGCTACGTCCCAAAGTTCAATCCAAGAGCGCAGTTACATCGGCGTGGCCGAGTCGACCCACTGCGGCGTGGACTCGCCTCTGTCAACACATCAGATCTGCAATCAGATCCAAATGCCAAATGGAATCTGACTGAATCCGACAGCGGATGCCAAGATGCTTGAGAGGAAGGTCGGCCTTCGGATTGCTCGCTCTGTCTGTCTGCGCGGTTAGGGTTGGCCTTGACGATAGCGCATACACATATGAGTCTTGCTGAGTGTTCATTCGGCCCAATACGCATATCTCCTATATATATTGAGATTGTTGTTAGTCGTAGGCACAACCACCGACACACGGAAGGTTATTCATTATTGGCAAATGTTACAAATGTTGTTATGTTACAAATGCTATGTCCGCCGCGTACACGTAGCGGACGCATGCAACGCCGCGGAGAGTTTGCAAATCATTCTGTTCGTTATGTCATGAGTAATTCTTTGTCGAGTAGTTAACACAGTATATTGGGCGATATGGAAAACGACATTGGACAGATTGGAACTGCTGATGTAGATTCAAAGTATGTTGTACAACATAGATAGCGATAGAAGTGTTGTCTGCCATGTTTTGGAGATACGATGCTTGCTGCAAACTAGGAACAACGTATACCATGTAAAATGTGTTTTGGTATAGAGAGAGAGAGAGAGACAAATAGATTGATGTCATCGATTCCACTGCGTTCCAGGTGGTGGTCGTAAGTCTGACAAGCCACAATGACGAAGTACATGGTGATGGGAGAGATCTCCGCCATGAGCGCGGCTTTGCGACGCGCCATGCGGTCGTCCCATCAGAACGAGAGCCTGGAGGGCCTCATTCGAAGCTTCTCTTCGACTAAGGTGAACTGAATGAAATATATTGAAGTATTCGTAAATGATGGGGACGACCATGCCAATTGGTGTGACGACGTCCCCCGCAAACGTGTGTATCATTATATTATAGCCTGGCAACTATACGCCGTGCGTCTCACACAGTCATTATCCAGTTATGGCAATTAAAACAACACCGGTCTCCCATGACCTAAGTACTTTAACTGCTGGCGCAGAATGGATTGAAGTATTGGCGTAATTAATAGTGCCTATTTTTCTCTTTATGATTATTTAATACTTATTATATGGCCAAGTTCATAGAATGCTATATATATATATATATATATATATATATATATATATATATTATATACACTACATATTGCGTAGTTTTGATCATGAGTATTCTTTAAAATTCTTGACCGCTGAAGCTTTTCCATTGTTTGTTTATCTTATAAGCGGTCGCTTAACAACCATGGTGTACCGACTTTCCCCACTTCATTCACTTTCATTCACTCCGATGCCTAACATCTACGTTTGGCGTGCCGTTGTTGTTAATGCGCTGTCATGCTGTCATTGGCGCGTCCCTTTCTTCATGCACATCAGGACATCCTGAGTCGGCAGAGTGAACTGTCCGATCTCGAGCCGTCCATTTACTTCTCTCCATTTCTCGAGGTCATCAAGTCGGAGGACACGAGTGGCACGGTCACGGCTATGGCGTTAACGGCCGTCGCCAAGTTTCTTCAGTACAACCTCATCGATCATAGGTCGGTAGTTCTGCTTTCCATTGACCCACGCAATCTATACGTATTTACGAGATATATATATATATATATATATATATATATACATATACATAACTCACACAATTACCACATGTCTTCCATTCAATTTTGTTGCGGGGATTGTAGCTATTATGGTAGCGTTACGTTTCCACACATCAAGTGGGTGGGTTCGACAACACGACATACAGCGACGTTTCCCAAAGCACAGTTGGTAGTTCGCGGAAGATTTAAACTTAACTTACTGTGCTACGGTAGATGCGAATTCCAAACTAGAGCGTTCGAGGGTACATTCAGATAAGTTGAAGTGCTCGTTAATTGACAGCTATTATACGTGAATGTGATTTGATGTGGTTCACCGTTCGACGGGACCAGCGACTGTCCTGATGTCACATGTGTCCAAGACAAACAGCATAAACTGTTAGGCATAGGCACGTTTCGTTGTGTTTAGGAGTCATCTAACGGCGGAGAGCCGGCTTTACTGACAGCATCATTATGAGTTCAAATAGCATAACATACTCTAACATGAAACTGCTTCACGACTCGACTTGCAGACTCGAGTCGGCAGCGGCGACCTCGGAGCAGATTGTGCTGGCCTTGAAGAAGATCAGCTATATTACGGATGATGCCGCATCGGACGAAGTGGTCATTATGAAGTTTCTGCACGTGATCCGGAGCTTGCTGCTCTCGCCGGTGGGCTGTCTGTTGACAAACAGTGGCGTGTGCGAGCTGATTCAGGCGATCATTAAGATCATTTTCGATCCGGGCTTCGGGCTGTTGGTGAAGAAGATCGCCGAACAGACGTGGGGCGAGGTGGTGCAGCTGATGTTCGCGCGTCTGCCCATGTTTCGCGAAGACGCCCAGGACGATCTGCAGCTGAAACAGCTGCGCATTCGCGGCAACGGCGCCACCAATATCGAGCATCGCCACAGCCAACGACGCCGAGCCGGCCATGGTCGGCCGAGGAAGATGAAGACACAGGAAGAGATGCCGTTCAGTATCGGCTCGACCCGTGACAAGGAGCCGGGAAGCGGCGGCGGCAGCATCAGCAGTAGACATGAGCATAACAGAGGCGAAACAGCTGGCACGACTCACTTGATTGCCACTGACGAGCACGTTCCGAAGCCGGAAGTTGGCGGCAAGGAAAGCGAAGACGACGACGACAACGACGATGTGGAGGCCGCCGTTCGGCATTCAGGCGAGCCATTGCCGTCTGAATACGATGCCGCCACGATGTCAGCCCAACAGGGTGCCGCTGCGTCGGTGCGTGGTGATCGGCGCGACCCGAGTTTGCCCGACGAGGTGCTCAGTACTGGCGAGGTACAGCACAGCCAACCGCCGCCGGTACAATCGGTTGTTCAACTCCAGCGCGAGGAGGAGAGAACTTCGTCCGAAGACAGCGTTGCTGAGACGAACCTGAATTCGTCGAATGAGTCGTCGCCGGCGCCGGCGCCGCCTACGGTTACGGAGCACGCTAAAGCAACTCTCAACGGTGAAGTGCGTAGGGGCGCGTCGGGCGACGA
Source organism: Dermanyssus gallinae (assembly GCA_003439945.1). Taxonomy (NCBI): domain Eukaryota; kingdom Metazoa; phylum Arthropoda; class Arachnida; order Mesostigmata; family Dermanyssidae; genus Dermanyssus; species Dermanyssus gallinae. The sequence goes on from QVRM01005291.1 coordinate 138,506, forward strand.
TGCCGATGAGGCGGCCGAGAACACAGGCAGACTCAGTGAGAGCGTCGAAATCGTATCAGGTGAATCGATCGACGAAGGTAGCCGTATTATGCATCTGTGCGGAAGCGTCAACTCTCTCGACGAAATCGGACATCATCCAGATGAAGGCAGCGGTGTTGGGGTGTCGGGACAGGTACAGTCGTTTGTTTGATCCGTTATCATGCACGTGTTACTATTAGTATATTACTTCTGCTACTACGTCTCGACGAGTCACTCACCAGTGTTGGCAAATTTGGCACAACGCCAAATTTGGATTTTTCACAATTCGTCAACTCGTTTTTATTAATATTTGATTTCATGAATACTAAAATGAACAGTTTAGAGTAAAGTTAGAGTAAGTTCAGACCACGAAAAATGACGTGTTTTGTGAACTAATGTGCATTGATAATACAGGCATTCTTTCTGCCAACATTTCAAGGCAACATTTCTGCCAACATTTCAAGAGGAATTAAATGGGAGAGACTTATCCTATTGTGTTGTCTTGATTACATTGCTTACTAATATTTTCATTCTTAAACAATTTTACTTGGTATAACTATTCAATTCTACTGTTCTATCTATTTTATTTGTATTGTTGGGGGGAGGGTAACTGATTTTGCCTATATTTGAAATGAAATGTCTTGAGATGTTGTTTGGCAATCTGGTGACACTTGCTGATGTTGTGCCTTTGCAGGAGACTGGTCCGCGAGAACCGGCGACGGGCGACAAAGACTTCGTGAGTTCGCGGGGTGTTCGATTTACGCCAGGCGGGGACCGAGTACCATACGGTCTATCCTCAGTTAGAGAGCTGCTGAAATTTATCTCGATTATCATCTGTCCACAAGAGCCGTACAACAACTCTGAGCAAATTATCCTTCTCGGGCTCGAGCTTATGACAATTGCTCTTGAAGTTGGTGGAAGGCATATTGGTAGCTTTCCGTCACTTGTTGAGCTCGTGAAGGACGACGTCTCCAAAAATCTGCTTGCGGTGAGTCGTGGTTGAGGTGCGTCTTCTCGTTGGGATAATGTTGTTTTTGTCTAGGGTTTGACCTTTATTTGCAGGGTTAAAGGCGATACTGGGCTACATTTCGAAACTAAAAGTTAAATATTTTTGGCAGCTAATAAAGGTGCTTTCTGGATGATTATCTCATTTTCTCGAAATGAATACATGCATTAATCTTTTCCTATGATCCCCTACAGACGTCGCACAGTACGATTGCTCTCGTGCGGCAGGTTTGAGTAAGCTTACTGTGAAAATTAGATTGAGGTGGGTGTTACGACTAGCGATTGTAATATCAGAGCGGTCGCGTGAACTTCTTTAAGAAAGGGTTTCTTTCCACGTCATACAACGTGGTAGCCGATGCATATATATATATATATATATATATATATATATATATATATATATATATATATATACAACCGAGTCGGATAAATGTACTGTTATGACTAATATGCATATACATGACTGCGTGCATTACAGCTATTGAAGAGCCAGCGTATCGGCATCCTTGTGTCGACGACGCGGGTGTGTTTTCTGCTCTTCGAGTCGCTTCGGTCCCAGTTAAAATTCCAGCTAGAGAGCTATCTGCTAAAGCTCACTGAACTCATAACCTACGAGGGACCAAATAAGGTATGTTTATCCTGACGCGCGGTCCTGTTAGCACGTCTGGTAACAATAAGCATACCTTCTTTTAGAATGACTACGCTACATAAGGAACAAGTCATTGGCATCCACCAATTATGCATCGTGTCGTGGTCGTCTCATGACATTAGAGTTGCAGGCTATTTCCGCCACATCGTTCCGCCGAGTAAAGATAGCAATAAAGCAATTGGTGCGGTACGTTATTCGTTCGGGTGCTCTTTTGGATGTTGTTTACCTCTAAATTGTTCGGGCGTGCTAGATCTACCTTTAAATAATCGGATGTTGTTTTTATTCAAGTAGTTCAGATCTGCGCTGTCCAGGCGCACAAGGTGACAAATGCTGTAGATAATATTCGCTATCCGTTTCTTGGGTCTTGAACTTTGAGATTCGTTTCCATTAGTTGACGTTTGGCTTCCTCCTCAAAACTCCCTTTAAAAATTAAGTTTCAATTGTATTCAAAAGTATTCAATGTAGCCACCACCAGCTGCAATTACACTTTCAATTCTGGCGCGAAAGCGCCCGCAGGCCTTCTTCAAAGTTAGCGGGTTGAGATTCTTAAACGATTTGACAATGGCTCTGCGTGGCGCTTCTGTGTTTGCATGTCGAGACTTGTTAGACTCTCAACAACGCCGCATACATAGACGTCCAGGGGATTCAAGTCTGGACTGCTAGGGGGCCACGTCGTCTTGTCCCAGAACGTTGTCATGTTGCCCCGTAGCCAATCCTGGACGAGATTACTGGTGTGGGCGGGAGCGCCGTCTTGTTGAAGGACATATTGTCTTCCATTGGACACTCTATCAATCCATGGTTTTACCACGCTTCGCAGAACACGTAAATACACTTCCTTTGTTACGGTTTCGTGTCTGTCAAAAAAGTGTGGGGGCATCACGTCTCCTTTATTCGACACAACACTTAGGACGTGCACACTGGCAGGATGTTTGGTTCTATGCACGATTGGTACATCCTCAGGGTTCTTTGCGAGCCACCGGTCATTTTTCGGGTTATGTTTTTGGTCAATGGTGAAGATTTTTTCGTCGGAGAAGAATCGAAGATGTCCCGCCATTTCGTGTCTCAAAAACGTGAGGATGAGATGGCAGCAAGTTATCCTCTTATTTTTCGCGGCCTGAGACAACATCTGTCTGACTTTAAACGTGTAAGACTTGTAGCGCAGTTCTTCGTTGATAATCCGACGCATAGAACAATCACTCATATTGCATTTGATCGCTAAACGGCGCATCGATATATTTGGATCCTTAAAAACGCAGTTTTGCACCATTCTACCTAGCCCTGTCTCTTCTGCATATCTGTAGCGTCGGGCAATGTCGTAGACCGTTGCTCTTTTAAATCCAGTGATGTTGACGATTTCGGCTGGCCGATGTCCGGCACAAAGCAATTGGATAACGGTTGTTCTTCGGTCATATTCTGGACCCAGGTTGCGGCCGTCCATGATGACAATGCGTTTTTGTTCTATTGCGAGTGGGCTGTCTGCTAACGCAAATCGATCTGAATTAACGCCTTCCGTCTATGCTGGGTAGCCCGCCAAAATTTGTCTGGATTTAGCTGTTTAACGGACGTTTATTTCTGCAGTATTTGCTACACGAATGTATGTATATATATATATATATATATATATATATATATATGGAGAGGGTATAACATCTAAAGCCAGATTAGATCACATTCTTACAATTTGCGTGACACATGCTTTAGGTAAATGTGCACATTCAGTTTTTGCCATTTAAATATGTCATGTACTAACCAAACGTGCTGGATGTATATGTTTCAGATTAACTATGAAATCAAAGAATTAGCAATCGACAATATCGTTTCGCTGTGGAGGATTCCTGGTTTTGTGACAGAGTTATATCTAAACTACGACTGCGACCTCTATTGCTCCAACCTTTTCGAGGACTTAACACAAACGCTGTCGAAGACTGCGTTCCCAGTTACCGCCATCTACAGTAAGTCACCACAGGTTCCACTTAACAGCTCAGTTGAGTCATATACAACTGTCTATTTATTTCATCTTAAAATCATGGGATTGACACTTGCTCCCACGCACGTCTGTTAACTAATCCTTGTTTCGTCTAAGCTATACGTGGACCATCGTGAGAGTCACTAAAGTGTCGGTGGAATCGGTACATTTAAGACTCGCACATGCCACATTTAGAATTAGCTGTCTCCGCATGGTAACATTTGTCCGACTATAAGTAAATAGCGAAGCTAGTCGTAGACGTGTCGTAAGCACTGATTATGATTCAGACAAGTTCCAGTCGCCTACCTAGTTGGCCCAACCCTGATTCAACCGTTTTGAGAGTCGTTGGATATGCGCGTAATAGTGCTACACTGCAATAGAGGTTTATTGTTGATGATGGATCATTTGGGTCTGCTGTGAGTAGTTCGAGTCAATGTATCGTGAATTTACACTCTGTAGTAGTTGTCCAGGCCAAATCCTGATGTCTCGATGGTGTTCGTGTGCGCGCACGAACACAGAGAGTCAAGTTTTTTGAGGCGCACAGGGTGAGGCGCAGCGATGGTGACACTTGCGTGCGTAGAATCTACTGTTTCAACATTTAACTATATTTGATAGTGCTGATAGTGACGGCTCTGTTCTGGTTGGTGTGGTATTGACGTCTAGGTGTTCATAACTTGTCACTGGAAGCTTTGCTGGCGGTCATTGACTCCGTGGAGACGCACTGTCATTTTATGATGGTGTCGTCGAAAGACCACGAAAACCGGGAGCCGGCGGCAGCAAGCAGCGCCGCCAACAAGCCGTCGGAGGCCATGCATCCGGCGCAAGCCTCTGGCCAACTAATACAACAACCCGTAGCATTGTCAGACTTACAGCTGCGTACTTTCGCGCCAGCCACTGGTGGGATTGCGAACACTGCAGGCTATAATAGCTTTACTCCTTCTGCTTTGCCGCCGCCACCACCGCCACCTCCACCTCCGCTGCGCAATTCCAGCGATGCAGTTCCAGGCGGTAGTGTCGATCGTGACGACATTTTGATTATCCCGCCACACGAGAGGGTAAGCACACTTATCGCATGACTTGAAGCGCGAGATGCCAAGAACTCAATCTTAGAGCTATGCAGAGGTCAGATGTATGAGCTATACATTGGTGAGTAGAGTGAAACGAAAGCAGTTCCGATGAAAATGGTTGTAACATTGCCGCACATCTACGAGAGTACACCAGCCGTTGCAAAAATCGATCGTCGATCAACCTTCTCCCCCGTATAGTGGCGCCAGAGTGTATCAGAGTGCTCTTTCACTTCAATCAACTTTTGTTCGCCTCTGACTCTTCAGGAAAATTTAGCGTAAAATATTGTTTGTACAACCTATGTATGCGTGCTAGTATAGTATCGCCAGTGCGGGATAATTTGACTAGCTGCTGACCACATCTGTAATACCAACATGCAACATTATTGCAGAGGACCTCCTTTAGCGGGGTATGTGCGGTATTTGTTTTGCACGTCCATAACAACTGTTGATTTTGCTCTTTATTGCTTTGCTTAAAGGTGGTGGCCATTCGGCACAAAAAGCGGCTTCTACAACAAGGCACAGAACACTTCAATCAGAAACCGTCTAACGGTGTCGAATTTTTGATGGAGAATGATATCCTGCCGAAGCCGTTTTCTCCGGAGAAGGTCGCCGAGTTCCTGCGAACCAACTATCAGCTCGACAAAAACAAAATAGGCGATTACATCTCAAATCGGAAGAACGTTGATTTGCTGAAAGCGTTTGTCAAGTCGTTCAATTTTACGGACACCCGCATCGACGAAGCGTTGCGGATGTACCTCGAAACATTCCGTCTTCCGGGAGAAGCACAACCTATATCACAAATTCTTGAACATTTCGCCGAACACTGGCATGTAAGTTTGCGTTATCCAATCGTCCTACACCCGCGATTGTTTCTCTCTCGCTTTGTTTATTGCTGTCTGTGTGTATCGATTATGTTTGATATTTGTGTTCTTAAGCCATATATACTTCACATCACAACCGAATTGCACGTTGTAGCGTATGCGCATGTCCCTAACAAACGGGGTTCACATTTCAGACTAGCAACGGGGAACCATTTGCCTCACCGGATGCAGCGTTTACCCTGGCATATGCCATAATCATGCTCAACGTAGATCAGCACAATCACAACGTCAAGAAGCAGTCAACGCCGATGACCGAAGAGGACTTCATCAAGAACCTCAAAGGTTATTATTTAGCGTCGAGTTTATTTCGTTTTGTAAAAAACGCACGCCATTCCTCTAAGAACGGTACTTTACGCTTGGCAAACGCTCGCCGAAGCATGGTAGCATTGAATGCTGTTGGCAGAATTTTGGTACTTTATCTAGCTTACGATTGTATTGGCTACTACCAGAGCCGGGTGGGGAAGCATTTTTTCATCCATCATCGGTTTACATTGCATTGTATGGACCTTGACAGACGATTGCGATTGACAAACCTGATGAATGATCGATGACTGACCATAATGCCATAGATAGGCATTGTTGCAAGTGCCGGTTCCAAATCGAGTGGCTGTTGCTATGGTGTGTGTTTTCTGTTAGGTTCACGCATCCTGCAGAATGGCCTCCTGCATGCTGCAGGTACTGTCCTGTTACTCGTTACTTGTCTAGAATCCTCACGCCCTTATCTCATGCCTTTGAGCAAACACTAAAATGACGTCACGCGTATTACGGGCCTGCTCTGTTTGCTCATCTTTCTCTAGTTGCATTAATACTCTATATGCGCACGCACTTACATCTTGTATTGTATGTATGGATATGTACGAATGTTCAAATATGTGTACTAGTATGCTTCTATATACATGCATACATTGTTTACATTTATACATTGGTTGCATACGTGGATTGTGTTTGTGAAGATTCAGTAACGAAGTATGGTTGTCCTATCAAAGCGGACTAGAACAGGGTTGCGCGGGATTTTTGCGTCTGCATGTAATACACGATAGTAGCGGCTCTCAACTTATACGATGCGTAGCGCTCTTAGCGATTACTGTGTATGCGAGGGTAACTATTACGTGCTGGTTGTCTGTTTTTCGGCTAATCATGATTATAAACAAACGTGTGAATTTCGAGCAGGCGTGAACGGAGGGGCGGACTTTGAACGTCGTCTTCTTTCGGACATCTATGACTCGATCCGGACTGATGAAATCGTCATGCCCGCTGAACAGACGGGAATTGTGCGCGAAAACTATCTCTGGAAGGTGCTCCTAAAGCGGGGCGCCTCATCCGAGGGCAGGTACGCACTGGTACAGGGCTAGTGTAAAGTATTTAGTTCAGTAAAGAAACACAATACGTTTATTAACAGATTATTAATACTAAACAGTGCATACTAATTACTATTCGTATGAATGTTATTATTTGCTTTTGACATATCTGGGTATAAATAGATCAAAATGGTAACGATTACTCTACAACCTTACAAACCTTATCATATTGCTAGTGGGTTGAATCGGTAGAGCCGGTACTTTTTAAGGGGAGATCAGAGTAAGTGTCTTAAAAAGTTTTCAGGAGAAGATCCACATACTCGAAGGTGTGTTAATACCATACGCTTTGAATGGTTTGTGAGTAAGGTTTGAATTAGTGTTATATTTTAAAGATGTGTTTTATATCGTCAATGTGCAAAACTTTTAACTACTCGACATAATATAACACAAGACAGACTAAAACGTCTCTAGACTAGAGAAGGAAAATAATGCTTGCTTGTCCGGAAAGTGTTTCAAACTCCGAAAGGAACCTACGTATACAACATATGTTAACCGTGCAGATCGATTACAACGCGCGATATGAAGTAATCCGTTAGGCCCAGGTAGTTTTATGCAGTACGATGCCCGCGACGTAAGTGACCTGTTATTGACCTAACATATTGGCGGAAAGTAACATACGTCTATCGGATATGATCACGTGTGAGTGTTCTCTGGATTGCGTGCAGTTCAATGATGACGCTGAGATATTGGCTTTGGCTGATAGCTTTACATTTATTCGCCCGACACGTGATTGATGCACTGTTTCCGTTGTGTCGGTGGTGCTTTACCATGTCGTCGTTCGTTTCAGGTTTACGGAGTGCAGCGGGATTGGCGGTGGAGTTCTTGACGACGAAGTGTTCTCGCTGGCATGGTCCCCGACACTGGTCGCTCTCTCGTACCTGCTCGACAAGGTCGTTGACGATTCGCTGCTCACGCACAAGCTTATGGCGGGCTATCGTAAGTGCGCTACGATTGCGGCTCACTACGGACGGACCGAGGTGTTCGACCATCTCATTAAGGCGCTGTATAAATACACCGGTAAGCGTCCCTCATCTGAACAAACGCTCAGCTCGGCTCGTCGTTGTACAAACAAATCAAACACGGCTAGATTCATTCGACGGTTGAAGCACAGAGCCAGTCAGTGGGGCCATTGTGCTTAAAAAATTGCTCGATCCTAAACGTGTGCCCGCTTGCAATCATGTGAATCCAAGCCCGCCCGTCCACTTTATCGATGATTATTACTTGTATTACTAGTATTGTCCGCATCGTTATCAATGTGGCTAGCATAGTATTGATACGAAATACATTTTCAAATGATGTATATTTATATTATGGGAAATGTCTTTATCCTCGGAGTAGATAACCGTCATTATAAACAGAAATCGTTGTTGAACTTTGGTTTGTTTTTGAAGTGCAACTTCAGTCTCTTGGTTTAAATTTAATTAAATTGGATTTGCCTTCACAATGACGCTTATTTATAGTTCATCTGCCTGGGCTATTGGCTCGTCTTAAAAGCAGTTTGTCACCTCTTGGGTAAAAATATTGTCACGTTTTTTAATGTTTCATGTAAATTGTACCAGTGCAATACTTCTAACTGCGTGGTGACACCCATTTTTTGGTACAGTTCATCTGACATTCGTGTACGTATACATACGTGCACATTAGACGGAAAGCCTTAATCACCCATCAGTTATTCAGACCGCAGGAAGGGCATGTAGCGCTTTTGTTTTCTTTGCACGAATTATGTCATTTTACAGCATTATTTGTTTGCACTAATGTAGTGCTTCTTTGATTTTTGGAAGACCTTACAGTGCGTGCTTTGCTATGATTTGCTCTTTATTTCGTTGTCCTTAGTATTTTTCTTATTTGAATTAAACCAGGCAAATGTCGAAACACTATATATATATATATATATATATATATATATAAATATATATATATGAAAATACGTAATAAGTACGAGACGACACTGTGGGTTTATTTGGAGCATTTCATAGAGTTCTGACCTCAACTATCCCACCATTTCAGTAGCCGAAGGATTCCTAGTTCCCACAATTCCTACGGCTGTAACAAGAGTCCAAGCTCCACTTGTCCTTCAGTTTGTCGTCCGAGTTGAGGCGTCTACTTTAAAATGTTTTTAGCGAACCAAACTGATGGGAGTCGCAGGCCAACATGTCAGGGCTGTAGGGCATATGTTTAAGCTGCTCCCATGTAAGCTTGGACGTGCGTTTTCATAGAGCAGAATCACCCCCCCCCCCGTGAGTACCCCAGGCCGTTCGCTCTTGATGAAGTTGCCTAGGCTACAGAGTGCCTCACAGCCGCGATTCTCATTCAAGGGCTGTTAAGGCTATTTACCTACGAGAAAGGAACCGGGCTGATCGGTTAATGCCCCGCGCTTAGTCACCCCGATGGTATCGATCAGGGTCGCGATGGTATCGCCTGCGGCCTTGGCTTAATAAGCGAAATGAGCCGAGAGTGGTAATTTGTCTATTAAGCAATTAATCGTTCTCCTTCTCTATGCGCAAACGCCCGTGTACGACCGCACCGGGCACTCCATTCGCGTCCTTATAAGTCTCTCTAGACGGCGTTTCGTGGTTTTTAATTTCAGCATCCCATGCCGCCATGGGGTTGGGAGTGCCAACTGTACATTTCTTTCAGAGGTACTGTTATTAGGTGTCTACGTTGAATTTGCTTTGCCAATACCTCGGTCCGCTACAAAGATTGAGCTCTGTTGGGCGGTTTTAGTAAACAGGATTATAAACCAATACATAACACAATAACTAACATGCGGCGGCGTGGTCTAGGGAACTAGTGTGATAGCGGACTAGTCATGATTGTCGTGCACCGGGTTGCCGATCCCTGTTGTTGTTCGAATTTCTGTAAGCTATGCTCATTGAGAATAGATGATAAACCACACCGCCAAGAGGCAGCTATATACATTTAACAGCTGAGATCCAGCGCCCATCGCAGGGGGTTCGGTTGTGCTTGGTTGTCCTTGGATTCCGTGCAAACTTTGGGTTTGTGTGCCAACGCATCACAGGGTGATTTAATGAGAATTTAGTGTCATATTCGAGATATGAAGGCTGAACGAGTTGTTGACATGTGTCGTTTTTGTTGTCTACTACTCTAGGAATTTCGTCGGCGGACCCCGTGCTGGGCGTTCTCCAGGCGCTCGGCGGAGACCAGCGTGCCCAGCTGACGGCAAAGACGATGTTCACGCTCGCGAACAAGCATGGCGACGTGATGCGTGAGGGCTGGCGCCAACTCGTGGACTACACGTTGATCCTCTATCGGGCCGGTCTGATGCCGGCCAGCGTCACAACGGCCGGCGAGGTCGAGCCGGAACGCTCCGTGTCCATTGCCCGGAGTCGGCCTAAGCCCGACCGGGCCGAGCAGAGCGGCGGCGGCGGCTTGCTCAGCAGCCTAGTGTCGTACATCACTTCGTCGGAAGGCCCCGCGCAACGCGAGCACGAGGCGAAGCTGCGCGCGGTCGCCAAGACGTGCGTCCTTAACTTCCATCCCGAGTTCATCTTCTCGGAGTCGACGTTCTTGCGCACGTCGGCACTCGAGGAGCTCGTCCGCGTGCTGATTGCCTCGTGTCCGGCGCCACCGTCGTCGTCGTCGCCGTCGCTCGCCGTATCGTCGGCAGCGTCGCGGCGTCCGGCCCCCGGACTCGACCTGGTAGGCGGCGGGAGTTACGACGAGGAGTCGGTCATCTTCGCACTCGAGCTGCTCGTAAAGGTCGTGCTCAAAAACAAGGATCGGGTGCACAGGATCTGGGAGCCAGTTCGCGACCATCTCGTGGCGCTGGTCATCGGCGCGGCGGCGGCCAGCGAGTACCGGCGACTACTCGAGCGAGCCGTCGTCGCCATGCTGCGTCTCGCGCTGCGCCTCTGCAACGGCGACCAGATGGGCTCGCAGGCGCTGCAGAATCTCGCTATGCTTCTCCTGCTGAAGCCGGCCGCGGTCAAAGCCGTCGCCAGGCAGATCGTCTACGCAGTCCACACACTATTTGGCACATCGGCCAGTTGCCTCACGAGTCGCGCCGATTGGCAGATACTGTTCGCCCTGCTTTCGGTTGCCGGGGCCGGACTCAAACCGTCATCGCAGGCGCTCATGCTGGACAGTGAACTCGTCGCCAAAATGGCCGCCAAATGCGCCGAGCTTAAGGTAGTGCCAGTTTTAGCACAATTCCGTGTCGTAGTCAGTCTCCGACGAAGTTTATTTGCAACTGACATGGTCGGCAATTGACATTTTTGTAGACATATTGAACTGCCACAGGTGCGCAGGTGTGAGAGAGAAGACATAGTATAAGTGATCAATCATTAGATGACAACGTACTTTTAAAGGTAATAATACACCTCTTCGATGGTCTTTCGGTTGTGACGGTTTGTCTCAACAACGATAATAACTAATTGCATGGAACGTTTTCTTTGTTGCGACTTGTGCTGCACGCCGCAGAACTCAGACAGCCAGTCATTCGACAGCGGGGTTCAGAGCGATTCCGAGATGGGGTCGTTACGGCGAAGCACCTCAGCCGTGTTGGAGCCTGATCGGGGCTACACCTCCGATAGCGAAGTCAGCACCCGAACACCAAAGCACTATTTACATCATAATAATAATAATAACAACAGCTGCGCCAGCAGCATCACGAGTAACAACAACAACAGTAACAGCAGCAGCAACATCGACAATGCTGCTGGTCGTGGTAGCCATAACGCGCATAATAACGGAAGCCACGACAACAAGCGACACTTCAGCACAAACATTGCAGGCAGTTGGATATTGGTACGTATATTAAATCATCACCCATGAGTCGTAAATTTGAACTTTTAAGACTTATCCATAACTATCAGTATATTAGTGGGATGTTATAGCTACACTTGACATTTTTCTAACATGCACTATTTCTGCCCTAACTCTAGCCTATCAACTAGAGGAACGTATACGCTCTTAGACTACAAGCAAATATATGTTCGTTTTTACGCGGAAATTAATTACGCGATTATTCCTTCTGCAAGAACCTTTCTCAGGAGTTGCTATATCAACTCACAATATTATATTGTTACTTGATGTTGGTAGTAGTCGTTAGATATAACACTTAACGCGCTCCCGCCGTTTAGCTTGTAAAGTTCCCGCGTTGCCGTTTAAGGTGTAACCTACCTTAATAAGTCTAACTCATATTATTGTTTTAGTGGACTCTTTGTCTTATGCGATGCAGGTTATATACTCGAACGTCAAAGGAAACCAAGCACCTTGTGTCCGATGGCAATACGCACCCTTCCTTATATATATATATATATATATATATATATTATACTAATCGTTGGATGTTGGCAGGTTGGACAGGAAGACGGGGGCTCGCCGGTACGGGCGGGCGCCGGTGGCGCCTATTCTGTGAACCAGTATTCGATCAGCCTGCCGTGGTGCGAGCTGACGCCGCACGACCCGTTCGCCATGACAGAGGCCGCCCATTGTCTCACTCAGCTGGTGAAGGAGTCCGGCAAAGGACCTAGTCACGCCAAAGGTCGTGGTGTTAACGGTGTCGACGATCGCAACGTTGAAAGCTGTATTCGCTGCCTTCGAGTATTTGTTGAGGCCAGCTTGCACTCAAGGGTAAGCTCTCCAAAAAAAAAGCGTGAAGTGCGCCGCGAAGCAGCTGAGCGGTGCGTGTTTGTTGAAACGTCTTTTGTCTGGTCTCGCTTCGGCCTAAATATTAGGTGTGCAACCCCTGTCGGCCACACTGTACACACAATTTTTGATAGATGTGTCATACGTATCGTGATACAGTCCCGCTAGACCCACTACCAATAACTCAATCAACTTTTTTTATTGACATTTTTGTAATGACCGACTGGTGTCAGAGCTTAGCCTATTGTAGTTGCTTAGGATATTATTGCCTGGACTGTAGTTGCGTACCTATTTGTGGAGGGTCCCGCTTTCTGCCCGCATGTTTGTGACAGGTGTTGTTTCCAATACGAGTGTAACAGAACGGCGGAACTTGCTGACCCCGATTGCCTACAACATCGTATTTTTGGTTGACTTAGAATCCTGGATTTCTTATACGGCCTAATTGCGTATGTATTTAGTAGACGTTTTGATTCTTATTGCACAAGCTGCGCGTGCTGGATCAGTAGTAGTAGTAGTAGCAGAACGGTTTGTGGCACGCATTTAACGGCAATGCTGGGTTGCGTCTGCAGGGAAAGAGGCACCGTGCTGCTAAAGGTTCGACAAGAGCTCCGGCAAAGGCGGCGCGCTCAGCGTCACCCACGTCGGAGTCCGATTCGGATGGTGGTGAGGGTCCCGCCGCGCCACCTGGGTATCCGTTTATTGCCGTCGAACTGCTGAACGCAATGTACTTGCTACACACGTCGTGGAGTCAGATCTCGCACCGCTCGAGCGAGGATGTCTCTAAGGAGAGCGGCGGTAGCGGCGAGGAGGATAGAGATGACCGCAATGACAGCAGCGAACACTGGACCCGCTGCTGGTGTCCACTACTGCAAGGAATGGCTCGATTGTGCTGCGATACCCGTAAGCAGGTTCGGTCTCTAGCCTTAGGCTATCTGCAGAGTGCACTGCTTGCGAAGTATTTGCAGACGTTGAAGGCCGAACAGTGGGAGGCATGCTTTCATCAAGTGCTGTTCCCGCTCCTGCAAGCGCTGCTCGAAGGCCAAGTGTTCAGTGATGTGGCCGTCGCCGAAGAGACGCTCGTACGCGTGAATACGTTACTGTCAAAGGTCTTCCTCCAACATCTCTCCCCGCTGCTGACTCTGCCAACGTTCACAGCCCTCTGGCTGACCGTTCTCGACTTCATGGACAAGTTTATGCGCCTCGACCAAGCGGGCGACCTGCTCGATGCGATACCTGAGAGTCTCAAGAATATGCTGCTCGTCATGGACACGGCGGGCGTATTTCGAACGACGAAGCCGGACGGCACAACGGTGCCATCTGAGCTTTGGAATGTTACGTGGGACCGCGTCGCTCCATTTCTACCCGGACTACAGAATGAGTTATTTAAGAAGCCTGAGCAACCGGTGGTATCTAAACAAGTGCCTGATTATGCGGAAGAGCAACAACAACGGCATTCAGGTATACACATAGATGTATTCTGTGATTTGACGGCAACACCGTCTGGGTAGGCCTTTGCTCGGGCAGGGATGTCTAGGCTATGCTCATAGTTGGGTGCAAATTAGAAATTGGAATATATATATATATATATATATATATATATATATATATATGTGTGGCATTGTATACGTACATCCCGATGTTAACATTTCATAGTGCAGATAGATTGTTTCTACCGCTATCAACGATCATGTTTATGATTAGTGGGAAATATTAGAACAAATAGCCTCAAGTAGGCGCTTATATTCTAATATACCTAGATATTATAAACAGTGTTGCATTGACTACGTCACTGAATACAGAACAAGAAGTACCGTTTTTGTATAGGGGGGGGGGGGGGGAAGGGAGATTTACTAACGTCCTAATCAAATCTTTGCGTGATGTTTAGGCTCTGAGGTCGCGGCGCAGCCAAATGCAGCCAGCACGCCAGCCTCCGCTTCGAACGCAGAAGATCTGGAGAGCGAATTGCCACCAGTGGTGAGCCTTGAGGAAGCGTTGAGGGCACCGCGAAGAATTCCTCTTTCGATTGGGGGGATTCTTCTTCAAGAAACGCCACTCATGCCAAGTAATAACTACGTGGCAACGTATGCGAGGAATGGCGTTAATTCTACGTTGGTCGAACCGCCGCCATTACAGCAATTAGAGCAACAGAAACAAGCATATTCACAGCAGCAGCAGCAACTAGTCTACAACAATAATCACTACGGCTCTGTCATTCAACAGCAACAGGTGGGATTGACACAGCAATATTCGCAGCAGGACTCGTGTCCTACACAGACGCAACAGTTGCAACAACAGCAGCAGCAACAACAACAACAGCACCCATCACAGCAATCTTCTCAAGCAGTTGCTGTCGCGCAGACGTTACCACAGCAAAGTTCAGTTGGCCATAACGTAGCAATGGTTTCACCTATAAGTTCTATGCCATCGTCTCCCCAGCATGCCTCATCGGCAGTACAACCAACACCTGCCCAGCAATCTCTGGATCGGCGTCTCAGCTACGAACAAATCCAACTTCACCATCAACATCAACAATACCAGCAGTTTTATTACCAGCAACAAGCACAGCAGCAACAACAACAGCATCAGCAGCAGCAGCAACAACAACAACAACAACATCAGCAGCAGCAGCAGCAACAACCACAACAGCAACAACAACAGCATCAGCAACAACAACAACAACAACAATTGCCGCACCAACAACATCATCAGCAACAACAACAACAACAACAATTGCCGCACCAACAACATCATAATCAGACGCCGCCTCAGTTCATCTACCACTCGGCACAACAACAACAACAACAGCAACGGTTGATGGCACCGTCGAATGTCGCCGGGGTCGCCGGTAGCCTCGGCAGCAGTGGGAATGGCAGTTGCACTGCTGTAACTGGCGTCAGCACCAGCAGCAGCAGCAGTATACCGGTGTACCCAGGCCAAGCTGTCGGACAGAATCACACTGCTGCTGCTGCTGCTGCCGCGTCGGTGACGCCGGTCGGCCAATCGGTTCTGCCACAACAGCTGCCGCTATTCTACAGCACGGGCGTAGCTACTCCCCAAGCAGTACCTGCCTCGCACATGTCTGGCCAACTGCAGGGACAGTTCTACTTGACCGGGCAGCAGCAGCCGCCCCCTACAGCCGAGCGCTATTAGTTCGCGCTCGATCGGAATCATCGATCGATGCAAGGCGTCAACTTTATCTGTCCAGCGGCAGCGGCAGAGTGCAGCGGAGAGCGTTCGCTGCAGCTGACGACGCTGTCCGGTGGACGACGAACAGGCTGCCGGACGGAACGAAACATGACTATGGGCCATTTCAGTGGCGCATGGCCCGCTATCACTCGAACCCCTGTTGCCGAGCCCTATCTATCTAGCGAGTGGCAGTAGTAGTAGTAGTAGTAGTAATGGTATTGTGATTACTGGACTCGGTGGAATTGGACGGCCGGGACAGGTCTTGACTGATTGATGTGTCGACGCAGTAGTCACGAACAACAAAGAGTCCTTTTAATGGCAGTAAAGTTGCGCTGGGAATTGACGAAAGAGAGACGGGTCAAGGGGGAGAGGAAAGAGTAACGAATGGCCGCATGGCCGCCGAATGTTGAGGTTGGGGTTGAGGCACCCCGCATTATGCATCTAGTTAGGAGTCGTGCTAGTTTTCCTACACGAATTACATGACAACAACCGAACCGGAAGAAGGGGTAGCGTTGTTGTTGCCGTCTCAAACCGATTCGTCTTTGCCGCCTGCCGAAGTCCGCATATTGGGTTGCCGCTTGATAGATGCGGTACAATGTATTTATTGGTCGTGGTATCGAACTGTGACTGAGGCGGTAGCGGTGGTTAGGGCACAGTGGTGATAGCATCCAGCGGAGAACGCGTGTGTGTATGTGTGATGAGACCAAGCATCGACAACACGCTTTTCTACGTGGTAAAACGTAACGGTATTGCTTAGCCTAACTGATAGATAACTACTGTGAATAGCAACCATTTGCCGTATCGAACGTTGTCATATATAACATAACAGCGACGGCCATAGCGACCAATTCGGATTTCGAGTCGGCGATGGCGAGCGTCCTACATTACATGACGCTCATCGTCATCGGGCGAACAACGCATAGCAGTTCAAACCCGAAGTAGCTTCAATGTGTACTGTGTGGCGTTACCGTACACGCCGCTATGTGCACAGAGTATTGTGTGGCCGATGCAATAGTATTCTGCTGCTAGAAGTACAGAAGAGCCAAGGTAACATTGGCAGATCCGCGTGGACTATTCGGCGCTCGAGCGAGTCGGAGTCACCAAGCGCTCCAGCCAGCAGTGAATCACAACGATCCTTTGGATCCCTTCCCAACGACGAAAACGTCGAATTTTTGGCGGAAAAGACAGTGCGGGACAGATGTAGTTAGTCAGTCAATGAGGGTAGGCGTTTTTAACGTGTGTATGAAAGTATCATTGAGCTTGAATGTGGCGAAAGAAAAACATGATAGGACCCGCAAAGTGGAAGGAAGACGGATGTTTTCGCGTAGAACACCCCCTTCCACCAAATTGCGGTATATCAAGGCTAACGTGTAAATTATGAATGAAATCGATTTAGTACGAACATTTTGCTGCATTTTACTCCGTACCCAATTGCTTCCGTCCTCATTGCTGCCAATGGATGATTCGTTCAGCAGTGATTTATACCGTGATTAATTTAGAGGCAGCATCGTCTATTCGTGCATCTGCTCGCTCTCCTATTTCGTTAGGCATTTGTCGTGCTCTAGTCTAAGGAATAGCATAGAAGCGGGAGGTGTGTAAGGTACAATTGACATCGTAGACGTCTTGTGGGCAACAAGAAAGACCAGGACTGTGAGTAACGATCATCATCGTTCAGCAGTTGCGCTACGAGTATGACGACCTTGCATTTGACTGGAGTAGGTTAAAATATTTCGACCGCGAGACCGAACCCGAGTTTAGCATGCCAGCCCGATGCAGGTGTTCGTTACAGAGTTACGAAGAAAACTAGACTGAAATTTTAGCAAAATCTATCTATGTTGCTAGTCACTATTTTCGCCTGACAATGTCAATGTGATCCTATACTGACGAACACGATCCTGAAGAGTTCGATGCTAATTAAGGATGTTTCCCAAGCAATTATTGTAACGAATTCCAGGCTCTCTCCCAAGTTCTCGAAGATCGTGTTGGAAGGATCGAGAATATATATATATATACGTATATATATACGTATTTTCGTCAGTGATTATAGTTGCAACGGAAGTTGATCTTTAAACCACAGTTACAGTGTTATGGATACACTACGGACAAAGGTGTTTTAAGTGAGAATATATATATATATATATATATATATATATATATAAAGCACAAAACGACAAGACGTGTACTTTGCAGAAGGTGATATACTATTGATGAACATATGTTCAATAAACTAAAACCAACACCGGTGGTCCTTTGATATGTTATTTCACTGTGTTTTTATTTTTTTCTGAATAAGCATTATCTTTTTTTTTGGCGAATTAGGTATAATGTAAAACACCACCGATATATATATATATATATATATATATATATATATATATATATATATATTTATATATATAACAAAGAATTTATTAAGGATGCAAGAGGAGCGACAATTGTCTCCCGAGAACGTGTACACTGGGAATATTATTCAATCTCATCTGGGTGGGCTAGGACCACTTAAGCAGTGTGCCCCGGATGGGCGCCGCGTTCCCGAGTTGGACGTCGAGATCTAGGCGTTGTCTTAAGAATCCCGCAGATCTCTTGTCTCCGGTTGCGGGTTCAACTGCTCACCGACCCTGTGGAGGAGTTTGCCTGGGCTGCCCAGGGTCTCGAACGCAAGCGGCTGAAACTCATGTGGATAACCTATTGAGGCGTATTTCGCGAGCTTCCTCGTCTCAGCGATTACCAGCATGGTCTGCCGAGACCACCCCGCCACCGACCATTGAAGGTGCTAATGAGTCGGTGATTGTGGCGTCCCAAACAATAAATATATATATATATATATATATATATATATATGGGAAAGCGGATTTACAAGTTCCAGTACTTTAGATTTGAATGAATAAAATTGAACCGACACCACCAGGGGTTCCGGTTTGTTTTGCTTAGAAAGGCCGTTCACTAACCACACACGGGCCAAATTTCGCGCCCATCGGTGGCGGCGTTTATTGTTTGAGTTTAGTTCAAAACTGTGAAGAAAACGAGGTTCGTTGATTTTTAAGCAGACGAAATGGTGAGGAAACTAATCTGCACGAAGTTTTGCGTTAAACACCAAATTATATGATCTAAAATGGTGGAAATGCTGCGAACTGCTTATGGAAATCGAGCAGTATCCCGAAACACCGTGTATATGTGGTACTTTCGTTTTCACGCACCTGAAGAGACCGAAGATGACCTCCGTTCGGGAAAGCCTTCGACGTCAATAACAGAAGAAAACGTTGAACATATCGTGGTATCGTAGTCAATGATCGCCGAATCGGGAAGATAGCTAGGTAATTTGAGATACTTCATGGATCAGTTGTAACAGTCTTGACCGATATTTTATGCGTCAAACGGCTGGCAGCCAAGCTCGTTCAAAAAATTTTGAATTTCCAGCAAATTAACGCTCGTCGAGAAAAGTACTTACGAGCCATTCCTATCTAAGCACACGTACAGAAGAAGCGTTGGCACATTGGCCGCATTTGTTAAAAATCAGTCAATTGTTACGTTGACTGATGAAATCCGTTCTTGAACACATTTCATTGTAGCGCCTGAATGCCTTATCATTTCTACGTGGCCTTTGCGCTTATCTGCTTATGTTATCGCAAAGCTTTCGTGTCTGTTTATTTTCACAACAAATTTGCGTCTAGTTATAAGCTGACCTGCCTTCAATGACGCTTTCATTTTCCCAAGGCTAACATGCACTCCGTTCATTTTCATTACACTGTGCCTATGTACGAGCGGTTGTTTTTCAAGTTATGATCGCTTAGCTTTAACTCTTCGGCACTTCTCACAACCTCTCGTATGTTGCTTTTACCAGCTTTCCTCCGTATTGTTTTGTTGTTGTTGTTTGTCTGCTGTCAAAACTGAGTAGTTGTTCTCCTGCTGAAACTTTGACTTTGCCACTATGCATGATTGTTATTCCGGCTTGATGTTTGAGTAAAAATGGTAGCATATATATTGTTAGTTTAATTATCTTGCCTGTTTGGGCATTAAACGCATGTGATGTCAAAGCTTGCTGAAACTTACAGTATCACACTGCGAACTACTACTACGACCTATCCCCTAAACGATTACAATTACAACGCAGGTCTAATAGACTGGGATAACCTTTTATGAATCATTGGGAAGAACCGCTCACAAATATCTGTGAGGCATTGACAATATTTGGCTTTTTATATGAAATCTATATTATTTAAGATAATTTTCGGTTTCAGTGATTCCAAAATTCCAGTTTCTGGTTTTCTTTTAAAACATAATTTTACATCAGTTAAGTTTAAAATGGTTGTTGTTCACTCAACTCGTCATTGTATTTGACTGTAAATTCGATTTACTTCAAATTGGTCTCCTTGGAATTGAAGCAAACGTTACCTCAAAAATATTTTACTTACTGTTGACTCTAACTTTTCTACATAATACTTCTCCATATCTTCCGACATTTGTGTGCTTTAGTCTCTCCAACGGAATCCTTGATAAAGTTCCAACGAAAAAAAAAGCTCTTGGTAAAATTAAGGATTAAGGGGTACTTCCCGAATTACCGCTTAATTAATTAGGCACCGTACCACTCGGGTCAAACTTGATGTTTTTGCATGTTAAGGAATTTCAGCATGCAGTAAGCTCAATAACTTCTCGATAGATAACGTTTGAGCCGCTGTATCCAGCAGCGTTAGCGGTATTTTACCAATGCATTGCACGATTTGTAATTTCAACAACTGAATTACAAAAAAGCAAGGCGTCATCGCGCCTAATTGTTCCGATTAATTCTATTACCAGTGACAGCGATCTTTCCTTGCTAGGCTTACACTGTTCGTACGGGCTGCCAACTATGATTGCATCGCTTGTCGAAGTTCTAACAGAGGCAATCTTAACACGTATTTCTTGCGGTATAGCCTATGCGCTCCAAAGTGCGTTATTTGTTTACAAAGGCGTTTAATTCACCGGGCATTCACACCACAGTACCAATATCATATCACAGCAAATAGCAATTTTTACACTTTTAGTCTCTCTCTCCCTGCATATATATATATATATATATATATATATATCGCACTCATTGCAATGCATATTCTTTCCATCTGGCGCTTCTGCTGTATCTGTAGCTTGCACTGTTACTGAGTCCCAACTTGTTTTATATATATATATATATATATATTTAAGGCGAGCACTGCCGAGTGTGCAAACGTATTGTAAATGATTAATAAATCATCACAATATGTTCTATATATGTATATATATATCGGCGGTTGATCTTGTACCAGATGACACGAAAATATCACGTGGTGTCATTCGCCACGCTTGGCTGGCGGCTATCCATTGATGGAGCTGTGGCCCTTGATCGTGCTTTTGCGATCTTTACGAGTTTGACCCATTTTCGACGACTGCACGACGAATGGAATATGTCTCTTTTGCTACGCCGTAGCGTTCGAAGAGGCATGTCCGCACTAGAGAACCAAAAGAACATCGCCGCACTGACTTCGCCACACTGTCGTCGAAGAACGACGTTAGATCGAATCGAAGTGCGTCTGAAAGCACGCGCTCCTGCGCCGACCGGATTTCGACTGTCTGAGTCGTCCGGATCGTTCACTCGTTTAGCACCAGGCGTCTCCAAGGCACCTTCAGATACCGCAGCGTTTACTCCTCATCCTTCTCGTAGGCACTTTTCCATATATCGGCAAAGCAGACCGCAGAGTGAAACCTGAAACACGGACGTTGGTGGACTTTGCCTTTAAAGCTATATGTATATATATATATATATATATATATATATATATATATATACTTAAAGCTTACAATTTGTATTTGTATGAACTGTTAGAAGCTTCTCACCTTCAGTTACGACCGAAGTTAGTAGTGCATCGATAGGTAACTGTTTTACAATAAACTCCAATCAACAGTAAAACTATCAGCTTTAGAAAAAAACTTGTAGACGCCTGACTTCAAGGACCGAGTCGCGTGAATCGAAACATCTTCTTGTCAAATCTGTATGTATTTCTTACAATAGAAAGAAATCGCACAGTGTCAAGTCCGGTGAAAAAGGTAGGGTGCTTCACCAGATGCGGGTAGAAAAACCTCAGTGTTGTCTGTATGGTGTGCTGCGCGTTGCCTTGGTGGATGAACCACGAACGTCTAACACATGCGTTAGAGCCTTTCCTAGTGAACGTAGCAAACACTTTTGGTAGACATTTGCAGTATACCAATCGTTCTGACCCTCTCCCCCGTCAACGATCCGCCTCTTCGGGCTGAGAATCGCCGTAAGGCATATCTCAACACGCCAAGGGCCGGACATGTTGAAATACCAACAGCACAGAGAGCCTTACGTAAGACAATTAAAGAAAGTCTACTTAGTTGTAATAACCAATGGTTGGTTTACATATTGTGCGTGGTAAAGGGAAAACATAGGATAATTAAGAATATCAAAGTAGACCACCGGAAACAATTGTGCGACTAGGTCGAAGAAAACCCTTGCTACGAACGATGCATGCGTAACAAAATGCGCCACGCATAGCCGCCACTATCAGTAGAAGTAGCCCGATCGACCATAACTACATTTCCCGAAGTAAGCCTAAGGTGATGCTCTTTGAGATGATGTATGAAGAGATATTAGATACATGGAGTGCTAACTAAGCAACAGTCATCGATCAGCTGAAGGAAATGGGTGATATAACTATGACCCGTGATACGGAAGAGGACTATTTCTTATTGCAGCACGACAACGCGCCTGCCCACACGTCTGTTTTCGCTATAGCCAAATTACGCGAACTAAAGTTCTAAACCGTTCGCAGCATCCCCCATATTTTCCGGACCTGGGCCCGTATGACTATTATCTGTTTGTTAAGCTTACATATCTCTCTGGAAAGAGATCACAGAGCAAGGATGAGATCATACGCGCGCTAGAGGTGCACTTTCGGATCAAAATTTCTGAAACTTTCGGCTCGTGGTATAAAGGTGATTGAGGGTCGGAACAATAATATGTACATGGTCGCTATCCGTCTATTGCTTCTAGTTTATACTATATTCAAACTTTTTGATATTTATATATATATATATATATATATATATTCGCACTTCGCAAAAAGGACTCATCGATTCGCCCGATCGCCTGTTCTCTCACGATACGGAGGATTGCTGCACAAATAGCCTGTCGTGAGGCCAAATATCTTATCATGGAGCAGCTTGGCCCGCACCAGTTGGGTTTTGGCTTAGCAGGCGGGGCGGAGGCAGCTGTACATGCAGCAAGAGCCTTCGTCCAATCAAGCCCGCCCCGAACGGCACTCTTGAAGTTGGATTTTCGAAATGCATTTAATACTATTTGAAGGGATCATATACTTCGTGCAGTTCGTGATGCAGTACCGGAAATCTTCAACTTAGTGAATCACGCTTACAGAGAGCCATCCGTCCTGTTGTTTGGGGCCCACACGTTGTACTCGGCATCGGGTATACAGCAGGGAGACCCCTTGGGGCCGGCTCTATTCAGCCTGGGTATACGTGAGCCGGTCAACTCAATACAAGTGCCTTTCAACGCCTGGTACCTCGACGATGGCACACTCCGACCGATGGAGGGCTTACTCGAGGAAGTGCGCAGAGTTCTTGCCTTTGAGACAGTCAGTGGCCTGGTGTTAAACACGGCCAAATGCGAGGTGTTCGCGCCGGGGACAGACTCGGACGACCCCACATTGAGTGCCTTACTTGCGTTACTACCGGGGTGTAGAGTCGTGTCTGAACACGAAGTTACGCTCCTTGGCGCACCGCTTCTACCATCTGCACTGTCGAGTCTACTCGACCCCATGATGGACAGATTGCGGGCGATGCAAGAACGTCTGCCTCTAGTCGGAGACCCACCAAGAGCTTTACCTACTCCGCTCGTCGTTCTCCGCGTGTCGCATCGTACATATCATACGATCCATGGACTGTTCGGGTACATTCAACCAGCTTCTCCAACCATTCGACGACCAGGTGGTGGAGGCCCTCGAGACGGTTTTGGGTCTGAACTTACGACCACGAGAGGTGCGCCAGGCGGCTCTCCCCACCTCCATGGGCGGTCTTGGTCTTCCCTCGGCCCGCTCCTTGGCGGGCCCTGCCGTGGCCGCCTCGATGCACGCTACGTCTGGTCATTTCCAACGCCTGCTCCCGCCCGGGGCTTGGGCATTGTTTGAGGCAACTCGCGACGCTATAGCGGCTGGACTCCACGCTTCACCGCCTGATATGAATAGACTTGCCTGCCAGAGGGCCTGGGCCGAGAAGGTTCACGAATCTTCGCTTACGAAGTTGCTTGAAGAATGCGGTGACGACCAGGATAGAGCGGGCCTCCTTGCCGTCGCTCGCCCAGGAGCGAGCGACTGGCTACACGCACTCCCCGCTGACTTATTGAGTACACGCCTTGACGACCAATCCACCCGGATCTGCGTTGGCCTGAGACTGGGAGCCGATTTGGTAGAGCCACACAGATGCACTTGTGGCGAGCCTGTCGGACGCCTGGCCAGACACGGCTTGTCCTGCGCTCACTCGGCGGGCCGGCGACCACGTCACGCCGCTCTGAATGACATTCTTGCAAGGTCGTGGCGAAAGGCCGGAATCCCTTGCGTCCTGGAACCGCCTGGTCTTTCTAGAGACGATGGCAAGCGGCCCGACGGCCTGACTTTGATATCTTTCTACAAGGGTCGTTCCCTGGTGTGGGATGCGACGGTGACCGACTCTCTGACCCCCTCCCTTGTCGGTCCCGGCGCTTTTCGCCCAGGAACTGCCGCTTCACGCGCCAAGACATCAAAGATAAGAAAGTATGCGAACTTAGTCCGGGCGTACCACTTTTCACCCTTCGCATTCGAAACGCTGGGTGGCCCTGGGCCCCTCACAACGACGCTAATTTCCCAGGTTGGCGACGCTTTACAGCAGGCGACGATGGACAAGAGGGCGGGCACTTTCTTCTGCCAACGGCTTTCCCTAGAGATTCAGAGAGGCAACGCGATTTCGATGCTCGGAACTATGAAAGACTGGATGGACCCGCGTCTGGTCGGATGGGTCCGGCAAGACTCCCACTCGGACTCGAGTGATAGATGAGGAGTGAGCCATCGGCACCGTGGATTTAAACATTCACATATATATATGAAAGAATAAAGGAATATATATATATATATATATATATATATATCCGTGCATACATGTTTCATCTCATTCATTTGATGCAATATTTCGACAAGCCTATCTAATCAGGGGACCTCAAGGGTAACGATTTTAAATTCTATGACAATCGGGCAAGTCTTTGCTACTGTAAACGAACCTGTAGAAGAGCATGAGAGGAACGGTTATATGACCGATATAAATCCAACGATCCTGGAAAACATGGGCGGCCGCGAGAAAGTCGTCTGCTTTCTTCTGCTCGAATGTGTACACGAACCACATGGCGAGGTTGACAATAATCAGAAACGTTACCAGTTCTCGACCTGGCTTCTCGTACCTGGGAAACATTAAAAAATAGCAAATCAACACGCGTGCGTTTATATATATATATATATGTATATATATATATATATGTATATATATATATATATAGGGAAACAGGGTGAATATACCCTTTCAATATTATAATAACACATCTTTGTCAATATTCCTACTAACTCCTTGTTATCAAACGATTGCCAGCCGAAAAAGTACAGATTAAACTCCTCATATTTACTTTAGCCCCTCCGGGCCTCGCCCCTCGAGAGCGCGTCAAGAATCACTCTCGCGTTACCGCGCAGAGCTTTTAAGACGATGCGTTGTCTCAGGAACTGAACGTGATGTCTTAATGATCATGAACGAACAAATGGTGTGCTCATTTCCCAAGGCGTAACGGAGTCTTGTCTCGCTCGGCTTGGAGTGCAACACCGCCTACCGTGCGAAAAATCGCCGTATAGCGTGCCGGATCAAAGTGGTCCTCTTTACAGCACGTTTTCTTCTTCACACACGTGTCAGCTTGACGCGCATGGCAAAGTCGGCCTGTTTGAGGGCTCTAACGAGCACACCATTTACGGCGTAATAAAAATAATAATAATAATAATAGTTTTTTTCCTTTAATTAAGGGTTTATTTTATCAATATGTACATGTATCACAATTATTAATATAGGGCTACAAAAACGTTTTTTCGGTTTTGTCCGTAGAGAATCATTAGAAAAAAACGGAAAAAACTTTTTTTGTAGACCCAATATATAACTTATATAACATCTACATCTAATAATAGTAATAATAATAATAACGGGCAACCGACGCATTGCGATGTTTCTGAGGCAAACTATGTCATGTATGGCTAACACCAAAAACTTAATTCAACACCATTGATAGAGTTAAACACCAATAATAATTATTATTATTATTATAAGAAATAAATGAAATGCTGAAAAAATTAAATACAAACATTATAATGAAAAATCATAATAATAATAATACCTCATTTTCGTCGAGTGGCTGCACCGCCGAAGGCCATCGATCAGCATTGGAGTTTGCAGTAGAACTTGAATGAGCTGCAGTAAAGCAAAGCATGCTCGCGCCTTTGAGCCCTGTGCAAGTATATATATATATATATATATATATATAGAGAGAGAGAGAGAGAGAAAGAAAACACATACGTATAAATTGAATTACTGTGCCACGTTCGATATTCGTTGATCGTTTATCCTATGTAGTGCAGATGCATGGATACGTTACGATAAAGCTCGGGCCTCAAAGTACAAGTCAAGAGTAAGAAAACCGTATGTATGTATGGCTTTACTCTTCATTTCTTGTGCGCTTTTTCCTGTAATCGCCTCGAAAGCAATTTCCGATGTTGTATGATCGAATCGTATATACATACATTTATGCACCCGTTGGCGTACGTGTATGCAATGAACCCACAGACGTATTGTGGATGGCGATGAAGTGGGAAGCAAATGTATAATAATAATAATACGAGAGAGGAGTTAATCATGATGATGATCAAGTTGTTCTGTTAAAAAACTGTACGAAGCCCAACCAGGAGCGAGTGCTCGGCATTGGCATGAATAACATTGACTTTCAAGAGCCACTGGACTAACGAGATCACTGAACAGACAGAAAAGCATTCCTCCAGCAGCGGCCCTTGCCGATCTCCCCCGAAGGAAGATGGGACGGGTCGTCGTCAGCTTCACCTTCACCTTCATACGCACATGTTCGTAAGTGAGTTCGGCGATGATGTTCAGCACGACGTTGACGACAAAGAATGGAATCGGTATCACCAGCAGACAATCGTCGAGGAACGTGATCGGCGCCGGATTGAACGATAGTGAGCGGGTCTTCACGAAGGCCACGGCGACCGCCACCAACGAGATGCATATTAGCATCATGTCCTGTAACGAACGACGCCAACAACGTAAGCGACATACTTATAGCATTAGCCGTAGTAGAAGTAGTAGTTAAGTCAAGCGTCCGGTGGCGTGGTGGTGGCTTAAGTCTGCGCCTCGCCACCGGAGGAGACACATAGGTGCGCGGGTTCGAGCCCCACCGTTGCACCGATTTGTATTTATGGGGGTAGTCCGTCTATGAAGCAATGTGAAAAACAGTTCCGTGGACGTTAAATCTTGGCTGAGGGTCAGCCTGAAAACTTCACTTTACTAGTAGTTAAAGTACTATTAAAGAACGGTTCCAGCCCCTCGCCTCTTCCTGAGGCCATTTAGGTGAGAGGTTTTTATTAGGTATTATGCCAACAACATCGGCATCGAGTCCCACACTACCCGCTTTGGGTGTGCGTAAAAGCATTTTTCCCTCGAGAAAATGGATGGTAAACCATGAATTACCGCTAAGAGTCAGCAGCCATGCTGCCACACGGACCACTGGGGAAACTCGAGATACGTTAACACGTTTGGCCCTTAGGTTATTATTATTATTATTACGATTATTATTACTATTATTATTGTTATTGCAATTATTATTATTATTATTATTTCACGCTATCAACAAAAGCAACAGGTACTAA
Source organism: Dermanyssus gallinae (assembly GCA_003439945.1). Taxonomy (NCBI): domain Eukaryota; kingdom Metazoa; phylum Arthropoda; class Arachnida; order Mesostigmata; family Dermanyssidae; genus Dermanyssus; species Dermanyssus gallinae. The sequence goes on from QVRM01005291.1 coordinate 166,227, forward strand.
CAACGGAAAATTGGCGACGAGAGCTCCAATCGGAATTCGTTGAGTGATATAACCAAGTAGTTATAACAAAAATGCATTCGATCTGGAAAATTGCAACAGTGATCGAGACGGGACACGCGACAGTACCAACAACAGAAGTACAAACTGTCCAAACACGTACCACCATATTGTAACAATTCTTCAGATAATAGTAACAATCATCCCCGATTATGACGATAAATAACACTATAAAAGAAAATATAACCTTACACAACAAAGCTTGTTGTGTCGTACAAAGGACGATTGATATAAGATGCAAACAAACAGTTTTTTTTTGTGGAGGAGGTATTAAATGCAGTTACGCACTATCGCTAGGAGTCTCTCTCTCAAGCAGTGTGGGACTCGACCACAACGGTTGGATGTTATTCCGTTGAGACCCATACCCACTAAACGTACCTGCCCCCTTAAACTTCACTCTCCGATGGCCCAGATCTTCATAGAACAGCACTATGGACAATCAGGAGAACCAAACAGGTGGCAATGATTCTAGTGACCAGCATATGGCGATTTGGTCATACGATACGCAAACAACCCATTGATCATGATTTATTCAATGTAATCAATCATTCAGGGTGGGAACATGACATTTGAGTCCCTGCGAACGTGTGCACCGTTACGGGGGGTCCAGTGTAGGGACCAGCCATTTCTGGAGAGTGCCCCGAACCGAAGCCGCATTGCCCCGTTGCACATCCAGCGACAGGCGCTGTCTGAGAAAATCACCCGCTCGTTTGTCTCCGCTGGCTAGAATCAGGCGTTTCCCGACCTTTTGCAGCAAACTTCGAGTGGATGGACCGGGCCCGCCAAGGGTCTCGAAGGCAAAGGGATAAAACTTGTACGGGTACCCGATATTCTGGTACTTTCTAGCTTTGTTTGCCTCGGCGAGAGCCGAAGCATGACTAGCCCGGGCCGCGCCAGCACTGATCATTGAAGGGGCTAATGAGTCAGTAACTGTCGCGTAGATGGATAGAGCGCTGACTTCGAACCTTGTTGTCCTGGATGTTGGGAAATGTTTTAGCCAGCTAGCACGCCTAAACTGGCGTAGCGCGCGTTCATCATTACATGACGACGGCAGAAAGAAGCATACCGTTCTCGTAACAACACTGCAGTACGGGATGGTGTTACGAGTGGGTTATGACGCAGAAGGGTTGGCGGGAAGATATAGTGTTAGGTTGTCCAGATATTCCAAACACTGGATATGCGACGGTAAATGCTCGTGTCCAATATCAAAATGGCGTACAAGAAAGAGAACACACAACCACTCCAACGGGCATTAGATGGGACGGGAAAGTGTCATTAGGGCCGTATTCGATGTGTACTTAGAAAGTGCAATTGTTTAGGAATACCTGAAGCTACGGTGGCATTTGCGACTTGACCCGTTAATATTTTGTATCCAATTATTTCTCAAAAAAGGTAGAGTGTTCTTAATCCTGTCAAATGCACTGCTTTGGTCCATGTAAATTGCTTTTGCCATTTATGAGCAGCGTTCCGTTATGCGTCGTCTTTAGCAGCTTGGTGCATGTTAAACAATGGGGAGAAATTGCTGAACAGTGTCTACGGGATAACTAAGCTGAAGCAAAATCTCCTAACGGAGGACACAGAGTATTATCTTGAAAATACTCCAATGTGTTCAACATTGTGAGACTGGTCGCTAGTTCTTCGCGTTTTTGCATCGGGCCTTTCAAAAGTTTTAGAGTCCGTTACAGCGTTCAGGAAAAGAAACCATAGCAAAATACTAACAGTTATAGATGCATCCCATCCAATCCGAGTAGATTTTCGTTTTAGTATTGCAGTGTTCACTATCCCCACCCCTGGACGGCGACCTTTACGAGTTCGCCAGTCTCTTGCTCAAACAACACACGTCCTCGGTCGGGCTCGCGCCAACGACTACTAACTAACTCATTTATTTTCATGCCTCTTTATACAATATATCACAGATTGCTCGGGCCTCCAGTGACTTCCCGCGTTTTCGCTTCTGGGGTCAAAATACTTTTCGGGCTGACCACCAGCCAAGATCTAACGTCCGCGGGACTGTTTTTCGCATTGCTTCATAGACGGATCTCCATACAAACAAATGAGCAACGGTGGGGCTCCCCCGGTCGCGAGGCGCAGGCGAATTTACCTGGGGTGGCGGCATTTTCTATTTGACGCCATGTCTTTAGCGCGCTTCACCATTGCCGCACGCCACGTGCTGTCTATGCGCGCCCTGCTTATCGGCCGCTTCTATCCTAAAAGCATCAATAAAGCTAACGCTAAACCGATCGCAAATAAGGAAATACGCGACGAGAAAGCACGCAAATGACAGAGACAAAACAAAGGAAGAGAGTGACGGAGAATTAGTATTTGTCTAGTTAGCTGGGTAAATACAGTCAGTAATAATCTTTACAATGCAATCCGTTCTTGTGGTCGACCAATTGTCTAGAATTAGAACATTGTGAGGCTTCAAGAAGATGGAACAAGAATGCTCTAGCAATGAGAAAGAAGAATGATCGGACAGCTATGAGTCGGCATGAGGTGTTTAGGTTTCACTCCTCCTCCTCTTTGTATATGTGTGTGAGTTTAATTTCGCGTACAGCCATGTAAATCCTGGGCAAAGCTTATGCTCTTATCATTATTTGCCTTATTTCATTCTACCCTCATCGAATAAATGATCCCCCACTCAAACTATGCCGGCACACCCAATGCACTGTTTATCTATCTATAATCGCGTACTATACTTGCACACCCCAACCTTAGGTCCGGCACATATAGACAGGGTTTGGAATAACCGTGAGGCATATTTTCTCTATAAGCATCGCTCAAGGAAAACTAGATCAACAACCGGGATCGAACCGGCGACACCCCGGTAGATGACAACTATAACTAGCGTTTTAGGCCTCCCACTAGACCACGCCTTGGATGCCTAGTGCGCTCAGGTACATCTGGAGTACGGCATCTTGACAATTTCCCCAAGGTCCTCGCCAAACACGTTTTATGTAATGTAATGTTGTAGTGCGGCATGTGCAAAATACTGCAATGTGTTGGCTTTTGGAAAAGTACTTTGGGTCGAGCAAAAACTTTTCCGAAGGTTTTCTGGTGAGGCTCATCAGAATATGACTGCCATTTTCGGAAGGTCTTTATAAGGAAACGTACTCGTCGAATATCAGGAAAAGGTTGCCAGAGCAATCAGAAACCTTGAAATCATGGGAGGGAGAAGGTAATGCACTATCGCTTTTTATTGTGACATCTGTGCTCCCAGTTTTTTCCCGACCGTGGTCGAATATGATCCTTTCCGGCATTCACATTGTCTAAATTGGAAACTATAAAATTCAATTTAGCAGTGGCCGGCCCAGGTCTTAAGTCGCTCACGGGTAAACTAGTTTGACTGCAACAACACCAAGGAGAAAAAATGGTCCAGACGCATTGATAATGTGCACCCTCATGTGGCCCCTTCCATCCTCCAGAAAAGAAAACACACAAAGCACATACCTATACAGGTTGTAGAACTCGTTGAAACAAGTCTTTTTCAATGCAATGGGACGCAAATACCTTGTTTATTTTACAGTTAGCTAATCGCCCATTATCCATGAAGCCAGGGCGCCACTTATATGTTTAACCAAGGCCGCGCGGTTCACTAAGCAACACTCATCACGCCAGGCCAAAGTTAAATTATAGGCGTCTCACGGCAATTCCAAGCCCGCAGGGGACGAAAAATAGTCTGGAATTGAAAACATCCCCCTTAAGAAATATGACAGTGAAAGTACTAATTTTTGTTAAATCGATGGCGATGGCCAGACATTACTTCATAAAATGCGATATTGCAAGAGATCAACATCATTGCCTAACGAAAAATTGTCGTATTGAAAAGAACTTGCAACACGCGAGATCCGGTGACGACAATTGATGTATCTTTGACGTGCAGTACCTTAAAAAAATGCGCTTACGTTCATAAAGCAAACACGCAAAAAATGCGCATTTAATAGGCTTTATTTTGGTGCGCCAAAACGAAAGTGGTTCGATCCGTGATATAGAAGTTACCGTACGTTGTTTATACGTACCCAGATGTCGGATTCCCATAGAGTTCCACGTTACCAGAGGAAGGGGGGACGACGTTAGCGGCCGGTGTACGAACTGTATCTGGCTGTTTGGTATTGGTTTTGTACCAAAATGATACCCATTAAATGAAAGGGCATTCTTTTCCGATGAATGCACTTTTTCAGTTGTCAGAAGCAGAACTCAGTGTACGTGTTCCATGTGGAATGTACCACCCGTCGCTGCTTGCAACCATCGATTCAAGAACTTGCATACCTCCAGGGATACGAAGATAGTCGTTTGGGGTTGTAGAACGGAGTTCATTTGCGGTCATCAATTGCTTCTCATGCGGCGTCTTTGTAGACGGTGCATGGTGCCCGATTAACTGAACCCCATTGTGTACCCGAGGCACAGCCTCTCAGCGGGCTTAAGAGCTCCGGCCGACTCATCTGCAAATCATCGTTGACCCTTTGATGGTAAGCCACTGAACAAAGAGAAGCTTTGACAGTTTGAAGTAATGTTGCCGAAAACAGGTATGTGGCCAGTATCGTTGCAGGTTGCACCAGTAGTAGGTGCCGATGATACCGGGACACTATAGAACGTACAGCCTGCATCTGAGCAAGCACAGATAAGCAGGGGTCTTGGATTTTCCCGCAGGGGTCTTGGATCGACATTTAAAGAATGGCAGTGCATTATCCTTTGTATCATTGATGTCAATGTAATACCCACGAATAAAAACAAAACTGCTAAACCATAGAAACATATTCATAGAACGATACCGAGTGGGAGATATATAGTGTTTTGGTAGCTGATGCTGCATCCAAATGCGAAACAACCCTCTCAATTGAAGTGCCACACTGTGTGGATCTGCAGGAAATTGTTTTGAGCCTATTTTGAGTTGTGCGCGCACGTCGACGTTATGGCAACGGGGTAACAACGTATCCGCTAAGATTGGAATCATGTTCTATGCCAATGACACGTCACTGCCTTGTTAATGTATCAAAAGCCTCAGCTGGCGCTTTACAATACTGTAAAACATTTGAGCTATTTTGTCTCGGCTTTACTTTAGTTTGTCCCATCGCGCCATTAGTATGCTCATCATTATCTAGAGAACCCTCTCTGAGTCATTGCAATTACTCTGAGTTGAAAGCAGTACATTTTGAGCACCTAATTAGACGCTAGATTCAAGTGTTGCGGAATGCTGCACCACGAGCAACTTTTGCCTTAATTTTTGATCAATTGACTGTATGCCCCGATTTTGTCCCGCCTAGAATCACTTTAAAGCAAATAAACTCGAAGGTTGTTTTTTGCGTCGTAAACAATTCGCACACCGTATTGTTGAAAGCAAAAAGAAAAGGAATCCCGTTGAACCTTTAGTGACAAGGAAGAGTTTACCCTTTATGAGTTAAAGGATGCCATTATTTCCAAGGAAGTTAACGTGTGCATATTATAAGTGTTCATTGCTACTTTACATAAGCATATGAGACACACAAAATAAATATAGCTGTACACTTACATATATTGTTATGTTAGAGATACGGACAAAGAATTCACCAGTTGGATGTAACTGTACAAAACTTGCCTTTCTCTCATTTATTATTATATATATATATATATATATATATATATGTATATATATATATATATATATATATATATATATATGTATATATATATATATATATATATATATTATTTATCACCGTATGTTTTTTACACCAATTACTGCTATTATTAATATTTATTTTTGTATTAAATATACTTTTATAAATTATTTCTATCACACTTTCAACAGCATCTCGTCATTCTTTCACCAACAGCATACTACGTTCAGTTTCAGTCGTGTTTCACCGTTTCTGTTGTACCCTTGATGGTTATTTACATTTAATGTTTGCTTCGCGGCCCAGCAAAGCGCACGATTGCCGCATATCACTGCCTCGACAGAAGAACTCTCGTAGCGGCTCGGTAGTAGCCACCGGCGTGCGAAACTTGGGTGGACTGTCAAACTTGTGTACTTTTCGCAACCCTATTAGCTAAAAAGTAGAAATGACAGTTGACCAATCAATGTTGAGCTTCTCGATGAACTTCTCGCCCGCCCTTACGAGTCGGTCTCTCGATGGGTATGTGTCTAACTTCCTTCTGCTAATCATGAACAGGTTTTATCGATTGACATCTATTTGACACAGCCGACGTATTTGTCCAAAATATAGCCGAGATATTAGACCGAGAACAAATACTGGTGTACCCTAGGCGATTGAAGGCAGCCGAGGTCGAGTTTCAAACAGCCGACTTTCTCAATGGCCATCGTCTGCTAGCATCATGTAGGCGTGATGACATAATGATGGTGAAATGGTGTTATCCGACAAAAATCAACAATCGATAGCCGAACAACTCGTTTTTCGTTTTCCGTTCGTCTTCTTATTTCCTCATATTGTTGTTGTCGTTGTTGTTGTTGTTCGTCTGAATGGTTCGTTCGGAGAAGTTTTAGCGGTGGCTCGAGTATGACTTGAGTGCTCTGCTCGTGACGAAAGACTTCAATCGAATGTGCTATTTACAAGCCGCTTCGCCGTTCTCTTTCTATCTCTGCCTTATTTTTGAATCTGGCTTTATTGCGCGGGCCAGCGTGCAAGGCGTGCGCTTAAGACCCCCCGGCCCCCCCCCCCACGTTTCCCCTTCTCTACCCGCGCGCCTCCTCGCGCCCTAAAGACCACCCCACTGGGGTCCACCGGGCTGCTGGTCTCGGAGCGGGTCGTCGACGGGAATCGTGTCGTCTTCGTCGGAGTCGAGCAGCTGCTTGAGGAACTGCGGCGTCTTGATGACCCGGAAACCGTTCGGCTGGCGCGGAAACACGTCCTCGAGAAAGTAGTAGACATGGCCGACGCCGATGCCGATCAAGTCGACCGTCCAGACGTTGTTTAGCAGCACGGAGAACCCGAACAGCACCCACGGTAGGTAGGGCGCCTGAAAGTTGACGAGCCCGAACAGGTTGAGCCGAAAGTGCGGGTTTCGGCGCGCCCAGATGTAGACGAGCATCGTCGTGAACGCCTGCCCGAGGAACAGCATGTGCACGAACAGCGCGACGACCGCCGTGCACACCCCGCCCAACAGAAACATCCACACGAAGTCGGCCGTCCGGCCGCGGAACGAGCCCTCCTCGAGCATCCGGCAGTAGCGCACCGTGAACAGCATGTTGAAGAAGAAGCTGAACCCGAACGAGCCGAAGTACATGAACGTCGTCAGCAGACGCCAGACCTGGCCGCGCAGGATGAGGTTCGGGTTGAAGTAGAGCTGCAGCGGCGACGCCAGATCCAGCTGGACGGCGAGCGTCGTGAGGAAACACGCCGCTGCGTACGTCCGCGTCACTACCGGCATCTGGTAGAACTCCTCCATGATGACCTGAGCCATGGCGGCGGCCGTTGAGTGACCTGACGGTGGTCACCGTGTGGGTAATATGCCGAGATGGCGGCGCTCGTCGACGGCGGCAAGATAATGCGGACTTCGTCGAAATTCGACTTCGGACTTCGTTGAACTCTTAGACTTCGGACTTCTTCGAACTTCGTCGTTGACTACGTTAGGCGGGCGCAACAGGCCAGTGAGCGACTCGTCTCGTTTTGCGAGAAGAAACCAAGATATCTCTTGGTATACAACAGCACCAACAACCACCACCACCACCTCACCTCATAGGTGGCACCTCACAATGTTGATGTTGTTATTATTGTTGTTGCTACTGCTGCTGCTGTCGCTGTTGTTGTCATCGCCGTTGTCGGTGAAGGCCGCGTGTCATTATTGACGCTTCCACCGCGACCGCTTGTTCGGACACAAAACTTGTATACCTTCGTCACACCACTCCCGCAAGGCGACGCACGCAAGTCTTTCTTTCTTTCTTCCAACCTACTGTCTTACAGAACTAGTAAAATCCGCAACTGGCAATCGTGCGTTATTTATCGTCGATGTCGTCGTTGTAGTTGTGGCAGTTGTTGTTAGCCTCGGCGCCGTTACCGCCTCCTGTCTCTACCACTACTACTACAACAACAACAACAACGTCATCTTCTACTGTACAGTGTCGACACGTTTACGTACAACCATCTTTCTAGCTCTCAGCGATCATCTACCACGTCTCGTATCACACTCAATCAATCAATCGATCAATCAATTAACAACCAATGAATGCATCAGTCACTCAATCAATGGGTCTCAATCTTCTGTGCTGCACATTCACGAACAACACGCACACACACACAAAGGCCCATATTGAATTGGCGTTTCGTGTACCGCGATCCAAGAATGTTGTTCTACAGAGCTTGCTTGTTCTACAGATGTTGCTTGTCCTACAGATATAGCTAGCTTGCTATACACGTATGTGCATGGTAGAATGACGTGTCGCTCGTTGCCGTTGTCGCTGCTCGGTTTACAGCTCGCCCAGCTGATTTATCTCCCTTTCCTCTCTCTCTCTCTCTCTCTCTCTCTCTCTCTCTCTCTCTCTCTCTCTCTCTATCTCCCTTTCCTCTCTCTATCTCCCTTTCCTCTCTCTCTCTCTCTCTCTCTCTCTCACTCTCCTTCGCTCTCTGCCGACGTCCTTCGCCCTCTGTTTCCGGCCGTCCCTTGATAATCTCGTTGTGTCTCGGTTTTTCGATCTCTTTCCCGCCACGACTCCTCACTACTAACTGTGAGTAGTCTTGGGTGTTTCGATGGAGTCGTCGGGCTGTCAGCTTGCCTTGGGCTGGTGCCTTTCGCCTTGACAAGTCGTGGATCTGTCGAACTGCACTCGAGCGACGTGAGCAAGCGACAGGCGAACTCACAGGCGGTCGGTCGGTCGGTCGCCTGTGAGAGAGCGGAACGACACGCTACGAGCAGAAGTCGGCGATAGAGCCCGCACGGCAACTCTTGTTTGTTGACGACTGCTACTTCAATAACTACTTTTTTCCTTTTTTTTCTTTTATTATTTTTTACTGCTACTGCCACTACTAGTCTGATGACATGACCAGGCTAACGCTGACAACAACCGCACGAGCAGCAACAACAACAACAACAACGGCAATGAATCCGAATGAATAATGTCCTTATCCTTATGATGATGTTTGCCGTCCCAGTGATCTCAACAAGTGTTGTTCACCATCACCGCGACCACCACCGACCGAAACACCAACATCTGGCTGTTGTTGTTGCTGTCGTTGTTGTTGATGTTGATCATAATCACCATCATCAGTAACGTTCGTCACCAATCATACCACCATTATGGTCGGTTACCACCCGTTAATACTCCATTGTCATCATCGTAATACCAGGATTAACAGCTCCACAGGATCACAAGATCCATAGACCAGCCTTCTTCTTCTTCTTGTTCTGGTTCTTTTCCACCGCTAATACACATTGGCAGTAACAGTGCTAGCCGCAAAGTTGGATTAAAACTGCTGATGCTGTTGTTGTTGTTGTTGTTGTTGCTGCTGCCGCTGCTGCCGAAAACAGCAGCAAACGATGGAAACGTCGAAAGAGGACAGAGCGGGTGGTGCCGCCGAATCGTCGAAACCGGGCGCCGGTACCACTTTTACCACCACCACAACAACAACAACAACAACCACTTTTTCCTTGGTAACCGCCGCCGTCACTTACTATACTAATAGGGGTAGACAGCTATTCGGTTGCTGTTCTAATTGTGTCGTCGAACAACAGAAGCTGGCTGTCACGGCGGAGGAAAATAATAGTGATGATGATGATGATGATTATGCTGATGACGACAATATTCACTACAGGAACAGCAACAATAACAACGGTAAAGAACCAGCAACAGCAGCAGCAGCGGCAATGACGTCAACAGCTGCAGCTGCAGCAGCAGCAACAACAACAATAATGGCGACGACCACCGCAGCAGCAGCAACAACAACAACAACAATAACAACAACAACACAAACACAAAACAATGACAAAACCTCCTACGGGCGTGGAAGGAGAAGGGCTACCAGCCACCTACAAGCCAGCCAGCTGAAGTAGCAGCAAGCTGATACGATAATGGATGAATGACCGACCAGATAGATCATCGTCACTCGACGAGACACAGATGTTCTCATTGTTGTTAAGGCGGTTGTTGTTGTTGTTGTTGTTGTTGGCGGCGGGTGGGATTGTCGTTGTCGTTGACGTCGAAAACCTCTGTAATTTGTAGCCGTAGTTTCATAAAGTGTGGGGGGGAAAGGCGATCTAGTACAAATCACGACGACGACGACGACGACGATTACTGCTAAAGGGTGTGAGCTGCGTGACACGACAGGTAAACGGCCGGCGGAGGGAAGAAGGAAAGAGCATAGGGAAGGACGGACGGAGAGAGAAAGGGTCGGTTGGTCTGTTGGTCGACTATGCGCTCAATAGCAACGCGCGTTTGCGGCTGGATCGGCAAACAGCAACAATTAAACAGCAACAACAAAAATGGAACAACAACAACAACAAACACAAGAACAACAACGACGACAACCACGACAATAAACTACAACCTTACTCACACCAGCAAAACAGCAACAACAGCTGCTTGGCTAAACGTATCGTATCGCCTGTTTTCCTCATCCCTTGACCCTCCTATGAAGCTGTCAGCAGCAGCAGCAGCAGCCACAGTCACAGTAGAGTCGTTATTAGCAGAAATAGCAGCAGCAGAAACGCTACAATTGATCTTTGCTTTCGTTTTGCTTCTGGAGAGCGCGCACTTTTCCTCCAGTGTGGCTGTTCTTGTTGACGCTTCTATTTTTCCCCTTCTGTTTAGCTCTCTCTCGCGCTCTCTACTGTCACTCTCCTTCCACCCCCCCCCCCCTTTTTGTTTATATACATATAGCCCTCTCCCTTTCTCGCCTTATTTCCTTCTGGCCCTTTCCCTCAGTGTGTTGCCCTTTCTCTCGTCGGCACTGTCTCTATCTATGGGAAGCGCGCGCCCGTCAAGGGTTGGTTTCTCTGCCGTGGCTGATTAGGCCGGTAATCCGTGTCGCAGATAACGAGAGGTCACCCGCCCGTTTGGTCACGCTGGCTGGCCGGCGCAGCTCCTGCCGCCGCCGCGACTGGTCAAATCCGGAGAAATATAAAGAGAAAATACGTAAAGTTTTCGGGCTGACCGACCCTCAGCCAAGATTAAACGTCCACGAAGCAACGTTTTTCACATTGCTTCATAGACGGACTACCCCCATACGGATACAAATCGGTACAACGGTGGCGCTCGAACCCGCGCACCTACCGATGTGTCTCGTCCGGTTGCGAGGCGCAGACGCTGGCCGCTGTAGGGTGCGGGATGAATTCATAAACAATTGCCCACAATTGTCAACTAGGTCTGTTTCTTGTTGTTGCTGCTGCTATTGTTGTTGGTGGTAGTGGTGTTTCTGCTACTGTTGTTTCTGCTTAGCACATCGGGAACATATTGGAGGCTTGGATGGTAATGCACCATCTCTTTTTATTAAGACATCTTTGCTCCCCGTTTTTTGTTTGTTTATCTAATCATGGCCGATTATAGCGCACTCCGGTATTCACGTTATCAAAATTGAAAACCATGAACACCAATTTAAGGGTGGTCGGCCCAGGTCTTGAACCCACCTTGACCTCCCGAATGTAAGGTGATTGCTTTGCCACTAAGACACCTTGCTACTTAGTTATAATAATAATAATAATGATAATAATAATCGTGTGATTCATACGTGTTTTAACGCGCGAGTTGAATAGAACGAACAATATCAACAACCACGAAACGACTAGCGACATCCGTCTGCTAGGTCAAGTGTACAATATCATTTACTTAATCTGCTGCTTCTCGCTGCTGCAGAGTTTTTGGCGTTTTGATCGTTGCGCCTGAGCTTGCGAAGCTAACAATAAGTAGGAAGCTAACTAAGAAGTCACGAATCTATTTGGATGATATCATCCTTCTAGTAGTAGTAGTAGTAGTAGTCTTGTCGTCCTTGAATTGTCCTTTTCCTATGATTAGTCATTAGAACAATGATACAAGACAGACACGACACAAAAACACACACGTCACGGGCTCAGCGACCAAAATAGTGTTTGCCGAATGGGTAGTTACCGCCGTTAAAAAAAAAAAAAAACACGAGCTACAACATTGGCTAGTCTAGACAAATGCGGCCGCTGATGATATCGGGCCGGCGGTGGCGTCTGCTTGAAATTTGCGCGGGCCTACGAGCTTGATCTGTTACTGCTTCGGTTGGCATCGGTTGACTACAACACCATTCATTAGGCATTCATTACCCACTACGGTACAAGTCTGGCGGGAGTGGGGGGTCAGGTAAATCCCGACGATCGTTCCCACGTTTGTAGCCTCCAGCGTTTGTAAGTCCCAGACGCTGCTACAGGTAGGTCCCAGTGACCCCATCTGCATTAGGCGCCACCCAAAAGCTGTCCATATAAACAAGAATCTAATTCCCCACGTCTTCGAAAGATTGCGTGCGCGAATTAAAATGAATTATCGAATATATAAGCTTGCAGCTTGTATATATATATATATATATAATGATTTATTAACACTCAGCTTGGGTAAATTGTATATATAATAGTATATATAATGAGAATGTACGAGTTATAGTAAATTGCAGTTTCGTAAATAAACAAATTCTTAAATCTGAAAATATGTGTGTTGTATCGTCACCAGGACCCACTAACAGCGAGCACTTGATATTTTTTTTGTGGAAAACTGGTGTTTATACGGTTGCACTTGTACTGTCAACCTTTACATATGTATCGAAGGTGAACACGTTTAGTTAGACAAAATTGTAATACAAAATGGTGAATGAATGAGGACTATATATATATATATATATATATATATATATACATATATATATATATATATGTATATATATATATATATATATATATATATATATATATATATATATATATATATTTCGATGATTGATGGATGACTCAAGGCTGATCAGAGTTAAACTTAGAAAGTTTTGTATTTGCAGAAGCTCTTATTGCGTTGTGCCTGTGTTTTGCCCCCAGTTTGCAACGCGTGTTTTTTTTTAATCTAAAATATTTGATCAGTAATTTACTTAAACCGGTGCGACACCGTTCCACGCTCGAGGTACAATAGCAGTACATAGGTTAAACGGTAAACATGAAAGCGTTCTTGAATCTCGTAGCGTATCGGAAGAAGAAAGCATTTTTAACGGATAGAACTAATACATTTATCATTCCCTATCGGAAATCATTCGTCAACCATCAAAAGCAGGGTCAAATAAATTGCCTCATCGATACAGTGGTCCGCTCTTATGCTCCACAGTGTGCAACAAGCACTTGACGGGTGCCAGTATAAAAGTAATAAATAGACCACCTTCCTCAGATCTGGCGCTATGCCTTCAAGGTCGCCGTATAAACATTGTCAGATAACTGATGAGCTTTTTATTTATTGCGAAGTGTGAACGTATATTGAAATACGTCGGGTGCGGAATAGAGCAGAAAAAGGCTAAAATAACAGCAACTATAAGCTTTTCTGCCAGGCATGTTTGTCCAAGTCAAAATGTTGTACAAGTCCGATATTCAGGTTACTTTGTCGTTTTGCTATAATTCTAAACCAAATCTGCAAAACGCAGGAAGAAAGATCACTTCCAAATAGTAGTAGTAGTGTCGCGGCGGGATAACGCCGAGTGAGTGAGGCCTAGTGCTGACGATTCGCACTGGACAGAATATGTCCTGTCGGAGAGAGGTGTAAATGCGTTTCGACGCTCTTGAAGTAATAGGAACTGCATGCACTATTTTCACTGTAGATACTCTGAAACCTACTGCTATTTAGTAGATTGGAAAAAGCGCCTACCTCATTAGAAGCGGCATAAGAAATCCCATTTACGTACTTACAACAGTGAACTTACATAAAAACCGAAACTCGAGCTGACGACAAGTTCACTCCGCAACAATGTTTAGTGCCGTAAAGTCTCGAATAAGCACATTAAAAAGCTTTCAAAGTTCTATTAGTTGTATCTTACGACATATTGCGTTAAATCTAATGAAAACTGTCTCCGGCTAACGTAAATTGAATATTAGATGGCCTAATCGTTGTGTTAAGTAATATTTGGACTGACGCAACATTTGTTATTTTTTCATGTACAATCGGTGAATCAATGTAGAGCATCCAGTAGGTTATTAAATAATGTCGAGTCGCACGGTGTCTTCAGCAGCCATATAATATTATACCTATCTCGACGGATTCTCTGGGACCTGAGACTTAAGGAACTAATTTCAAGATGCCCCTCCATCAAGCCTGAGACGGAGGGGCTACTCATCAGCCGAATAGGTACTAAACGCGTCTCAAAGACCATCAGTCTTGGCTTATCGTAAAAAGATTCGCAAAATTTGTCTCGGATGCGAGAGTAACCGCCGCACAAGGTCGAGCATTCTCAATGGTTAGTTAAATTCAAGTGAAGTAATCTCAAGAAGACGCAATACTGTGGCCACTCCCTACAAGGGGCAAGGAAGACAACGGGATTTGAATAGGTTTGTGAGTCCCACCCTACGGCTGCTTTAACAACGATGTCCAGTGTGCATCATGTACCTTACCAATAATAATAATAATAACAATATAGATAATAAAGATAGTTTCTAAAACCACGACAACAGCAAAAGCGTACATCTGCTCCGTTAGGCCTTACTTTAACGCTGTTTGGCTTACGCGGGCGCGTTTCGTACACTGCGCCATTCGCAGTCTATAGACCGCGATGTGCGCGGAATGTGCATCTAAACAGGAAGCCATGAACACCTGCTTAAAAGTGGCCGATATAGAAATTAAACCCAAGGTCTTCCAGACGCAGGACGTCTACGTCTGGAGAAGAATGAACATCTACAACAAAAAAATATACGATTTTGCTTCGATTGTTTTTCATCAAAGATTTGAGGATTTAATGAGACGACGAGTTCTATTGTTCTATTGTCTATGCTTGCCATGCCGATTCTTAGCTAACATCAAAGACCGTAAGCAAAGATTCGGAGGGTCTACGTTTCATTCTTATTACTCATTCGCTTATACGTACTCACCAAATTAATTTTTCCTGTCAACCACTCAAGTTGGACTCTCCCTGGACTGCGTGTGCGTATGATTGCCCCCCTGGGACTGCATCTTACGTAAAAATTTCCGAGAGCTACAGAATAGATGTTTCCGGATTTTAAATATATATATATATATATTTGTTCCAGAACCTAATGGGTATCGGCCACTTTTTGTGGAACTTCTCTCCGGCCCCGTTTGCGGAAAGGTTGTACTTCTCGTTAAGTATATTTTTTTTTTCGTTTTGCTTAACGGCAAATACTCGTAACATCAAAATTCTTGTGGTAGAGTGTAACGACCGATGCACACAATCCATATACGCACACTTACCTGAAAATTGTAGATGTTGGCTGCAATCGAATAGTTCTTTGTAGCACTGCTGTTGGCGAGCGTGTCCTGAGACGACGTGGCTGAGGCCAGCGCTGCTTCGTGTCGGGCAGCCAAATTTGCGGTGAGCACGAAGAACAGAGTCACGGTTACAATCGAGAGCAACAGCACGGCGAGTCCGGCAAAGAGGCCGGTCTTTGCTGAATGACAGTCTGCCGATACGACCAGGTGCGAGCGGTACGTTAGATCAACGTCACCGTGCTCGTTTTCCTGAAACTGCACGCACGAAAGGCGGCGATAGTGCCAGCAAGGCCAGAGTCAGAATAGGCCATGCCAGATGACGTCAATCAAGGCCATCTAGGTTAGACAGAAGCATCGACAGAAGCAGTAACAAGAGCACCACCATCAATCAAACGAGAAAGAAGAAGACAACAAATTTTCCTCTCTTTTCTCTATAGCAGCAAAAACAACAACAAGTATGTAACAACAAGCTTTTTGCGTCGTTGCGATCTCTAGAGCAACTCTCTTCCGTGGTAGATTGTGACAACTCAAGAAGGTCCTGTGTTAGGCATGCATACCCTTTGATTGTGTATTTGTACGGTCATGCTATAAGTGAGCGTGTGTCATAACATATTTGATACATTATTTATACGGTTTTCCGACCAAAATATTACCATTCCTTTAAACATTTTTAGAACATTTGACTATAATTTCTATTGAGAATTTGCAGGAACTTTCCGTCCCCATATGAATATATAGTGTTACATAGAGACATTAAATGAGCACGTTATCCAAGATCGAATGGTTGCACGGTGTACATCGCTAAACCGCCATGGCCAAGCAACTGCAGCTGGCCGCTCGGATCCGCAATCGGATCAGAAATGAGTAACACCGTGTTGTTATGACACCGTCAACCTGTGCAGCTTTCGTCGTGTACCTCTTAATTAAGGCAGTTAGTTTTTAATTGTCTGTGATGCTGAACGAAGCGATGACGACCCGACAATCCAACAGCCTCATGCCGGAACATTCCCAAATGCGTTAGAAGTTCCGGCCAGAGGTAGTCACCAAGCAGCCTTCATGTTTTCTATTTGAACGAGTTCAAAACGGAAATTCCAGCCGAACAATAAATATATCTTTGTCGAAGATCCACTATCTCTTCCTTTCACTCTATTCTCTCTCCTTCTACACATATATATATATATATATATATATATATATATATATATATATATATATATATATATATATATATATATATAGTGCGTCAAACCACATATCAGTGCAAATACTTAATTAATTTGGCTCCCTATATGTATATATATACATATATATATATATATATATATATATAAGTTTTTAACAATTAGTTAATTTATGATTCAATTTCAGGGTTACAAGGATATGTGATAAACTAACTATACAAGGGCTTGTGAGGAGCGCTGCCAGTCGAGCTTATTCTCAAGACAGCCCCTCCTTGCGTTTGTTTTATTTTAGTTTATAAATAGACTGCGAAGGAGAAACTATTTAGTCAACTAAGAAGATTGATTAAAGTTGATTGAAGGTTACGACACATATGAACACAACTTTGAACTTTTGAAATCATACCGCCAACTCTCAAATTAACCGGCCGCTGAACCACTACTAGAATATGGGCACGCCACACCAAGTGTCTTAAGTTGGCATGTGCGTTCCATAGCCTCTCTCCCTCTCCCTATAGAAAAACACGTGTGCTCGACATACACAAAACAAATGCCGCCGCGGTTATTGTCTTTGTAAGCCGCCGCGGCAATTGTAATCAGGTGTTAAATGCCACTTGTTTTGTGCAGTGCTATATATATATATATATATATATATACATATATATATATATATATATATATTTATATATGTATATACGGATGTTTACACGTGTGTTACGCCAGGTTCGTAAGGCATACGATTATTTGCCGCGGTTTCAAGAGTCGCAACCCGTCATCCTTAGCAGTGGTCATCAATACATCGAGGGCAACGAGATTCCGTCAGCTGATCCCTGGCTCTGTAGTAGTTAGTTGGCCAAGCCTGTCTCTTTGAGTCCGCACGTATCCTTCTGGTTGTTTCTGTGTTTCTCCAACGTTGTTGTGACGCTTTCTTTCCGAGTTCACAGCAATGAGCGTGTGCGAGCTCGGAGCTTCCACTGTCGAGACCGCGGAAGGCGCTAGGATGCTTGTCTCGATTTGCTGAGTTGTCGGCGAGAACCGGCATCAGTGCCTGTCAGGGCCTTCCGCTTGTCACGCACTTGGGCGTCTTCGTATCGCTTTGTCGCGGGCCGAGGGGGTTGGTAAGTTCAGCTTAAGGCCACGTGTGTATGTAAGTGTCTGTTGATATCTGTGCATGGATGGGTGGGTACGTTATGGCTGCGTGCCGTATTGCCGACGAAGCCCACAACAACTTCAATACGTGCCGGGATAAAGACGTTTTTTGCTGTTTGAGCTGTGTGTAACAAACGGTAGAGTGGTGCCAGCCGTAGAAGAAGTTTCCCCGAAGAATATATCATTTGGCCTTTGAAGGCAGTGTCATTGTTGTATTACACGGAATATTTACATGGGTTTGAATTCAACTGAAAATATCCAGGGCAAGTAGCACTTCTTTTGGGGCCCAACGGCGGATGTGAACACTAGTGACCTTAATAATGGCGTGATAAAGAGTGGACTTGACTCAATAGCGAACAAATGCGGTAATATAGTCTCCAAAAATGTAGGCGTTATCGACCTCAAACGTATCGTAGAATATATATATATATATATATATATATATATATATATATCACAACGGCGCAAATTTATTAAATGAGAGGGTTAGCGTGCCATTATAAGGCTTCTTTCGTTGACTTTGATTTTGTGAGAAAATAGCGAATATAAGGTTGTGATTTGACAATTTGCGCATATGCAGTTGAGTCGCCGCCATGAGTAAGCAAACGGACTCTGACACAGAAGCAAGCACCAGAGAGTCTATAGCGAACCTGCTGGATTTGTTAGATTCGGAGTTGTCCACTCTATCGGCGTCGGGCGTTCGTCAAGTTCCGCTGTCCGCTTGTACCAATGTGGGACAACGCGGCCGATCGGCGACAGCTGATCCAGCTCTTGCATACCAGTTAAGGCCGGGAAACTGCGGGGAGAAGCTAGAAGTGAGGCCGACAACGTTAGAACACCACCACCGTCAAGATCACGTAGGAAATGACCAAGCAATCGAGGCGTTCCGGGACAGTCAAAAGAAAGACTTTTGTCCCTTGACACCGACATCTGGCGGCACGTTATCGTCCGCAGATGAACAAGGCGATTACATGCTCGATGCGCAAAATTCCTCGTCGACTGAAGGCATTGCTCTCGAGATACCGTCTGATAGGGCCGCCGCAGCCTACAAGGCTAATGGCATAACGCAGCAGTCTTCACCTTCAGACAGGTTTGGGGTGCACAATTTGTCTTCCTCCCTCGAGTCGGAGGAGTCCGCGGGCCATGGCGAAGCAGTTCTTAACCTCGTTCCCGAGCCTTGGCCCCAACCGATGTCCGTTGACGGTGATGGCCAAGCCAGCAGCTTCACTGAGCAGCACGGTACGTCTCCGGGGCGTTCGACGCCTTACCTCGACCCTCCGACGCCGGTTCGGTTAGAGGCCCCTGTAGACACCTTTATTCAACCTACGAGTCCGCCTACAGTTGCTACACTGTGGGGTGAGGAAGCCGTATCATCAGAAGAGGGCGCTGAGGCCATATCTGAGTGCGGTGACTCGATTGAATCCGAACCGGAGGTTGTTACGGAACGCGATGCCGGGTTTAAGGTAAGTGCGTTTTTTGGGGACTAATTTGGGTCCGGCGTTGTGCGTTTGTACCAAATGACTTGTCGGTACACAATAATAATAATAAATTGGGCATTCATGTAGATGCTAAATAATTAATATATTAGTACTGTGATTCATGTAAATAATGATAATAATAAACCCTTGTTCGAAGAAAATATTATTAATAAAATTACTTAATTCGCCAACAGTCGTATATGTTATGAATCATGTAACGGCTGGACATGAAGTAACCCTTCGGCAAAAATCTTTGTATGCTTACGAAATTTGCCGTTGTAGCACAGATGAAGCCCACACCCACGCTTTGCTAAAATATGTCATATGGCCGAAGATCTTCTAAGCGTCGGTCGTCTCGGAGGTGAAGTTCATTTTCATTACTGTCATTTTTAATCAAAGTATTTTTTGATTAAAAACGACAGTTCAAAAAACGGCTTCTTACAAAAAAAAGTGACTAGTTTCTCTTAAGAGGAATTAGGATGGGAGTAGTGTACTCAGGGGTACTCAGAGTGTAAGCATATGCGCACGCCAGGCTTATAAATACTGGTCACTGCAAAGCCTACTACAATGTCTCAAATCCATTCTGTCGTCCCAAATATCTGATAAATGGTTGCCCAATTTGTATGGCACTTGATTGAACCATGAACTGCTCGGGAGCGGGGGGAGGGGGGTGATCTCTGTCGCTCGGCCCTTCATGCGGCTTCCGTAACCTTTCCACCCTTCCAGGTTAACTGGCTGGCCTTACGCGATGCAGGATCCGGCCGCTTGCTTTGGGCCACAAAGGCCGACCTTGCGAGTGGCGACCCGGAGCTTCGAGTCGTTGCCAAGGTGCCCAAGGGCATTCTCCATCTGGACGCCGTCAACCGTGAGCTCAACTTTTCGACGGCCGAACGCCTCGACGATTTTCGCCTTGAGCAGCGTGTGCTGTTTAAGGGCCGCTGCCTCGAGGAGTGGCGATTCCAGCTCGGCGCCATCGAAGCGGCGTCGTCCCAGACGTGGACCTCAGTCTTTCACAGTACGCCCGAGTGCCAGCTAATGCCGTTCGAGGCGCTCAACGGCCACCTCGTTCTGCACACGTGTTTTCTGGACGGCGTTGACCTGCTCGCGGTTTCGACGATCGAGATTGTCTACGTTTAGCTCCGGTAGCGCCGGCAGCAGACCGGGTCTCCGACTACAACTGTCCGCAGACGTAGAGTTTTTTTGTTTTTTAGTACATATTTATTGCAACGTGGATAAGGAAATGTCCAGTGCCAGGTGTCGCTGGTAAAGTGTTCGTCATTTGTAGGAAGAATCGCGTATAGCACAGGAGACCTCGAGTTGCTCGGGAGACGCCCGCTGTGAGCAATGGTGCCTCGTTGCACGTTACATCGATTAAGTTAGGGAGGCGGAACTACCGTATCTACGGGAAGATATCTATAGCTCGGAAACTTTTACACCGCTTAAATCTAGCGGTAAAACGTAGGAAAGTGCCAAATGTAGTAGTTATTCACTTATTTACTGTACGCTATAAACCATTGTAGTGTGCATGCGACCCACGTTACTCTTGGAGCTATTGGCTCTTGGTGTATGTAAGATGTGAAGCTGGTCGGGCAGAAACCGCCGTCTTCGAGGCGGGACAATACTTAATTAGCTAAACAAGTGGTTGTTGCTAACGTAGATATTTACAACAATTGATTGTGGTGCATCAATAAATAGAAGCTAGAAAAAACAGAATCTTGTGTTGTCTTCAAGCTGACTGGGTAGTAGTAGTAGTAGTAGTAGTAATTAAGGTAATAGTAGTACAAGTCTGGCTGGGTAGTAGTAGTAGTAGTAGTAATTAAGGTAATAGTAGTACAAGTAGTAAAAACGCTAGTGTGCAATGTCAGGCTCGCCGAGTCGGCGAATAGTAGATGACCGGGTAGAGAGAGATACGTCTGAGAGACTGCGTGGCAATCCATGACAGTTCATGTGCAACGCCGGCACAGTTATTGCGCCCGTTCGATCGAATTAATCGCTTGTTTAAGCCGGTGGCCTACTACTGTGAGTAGTGGCTATCACTCCCGCCAAGCGGCAGGATCATCTGCAGCGCTATCGAAAGGCGTATTCTTGTGCGTTCTTCCTGACACGCCACTTCAAGTCGTACCCCTTGAGTCTACTATCAGATCTCCACACACAACCTCACAGTGAATGTCTGCGCGTCCAGCTTAAAGGTGCTCCGCAATCTGCTTTAACCTCAAGTTCAGCTGATCTGCGCTCGTCCGAAACTGCTCACGAGACGACGATGCTGCGTGACCCTGCTCTTGTGCGACATCGCTCTGAGAACTACTTGGCCCCGCAATATATATATGTTACAACAAGACGCTGGTGGGCCGACTCCCCTAGCAGCAGTCGCAAAAGAAACGCAAAGAAACTCTCACATCGGTACTACGCAAAAACTTTAACCGATTCTGAGCGGGACATGAACTCAAAAATAACCTCTATGTTTCAACGTTACCCAGCCGACTAAAAAGTACGTTGCACAAGGACTCTTCCATGGCCCGTGTAGTTCAGCAAAAACTCGCTTTCAGAAACGCTTTCTCTGCGCAAGGGTTCCGCTAGCCACCGACACAGTACCGCCTCCCTCCGCCGAAACAAGACTGGGGCAAACATCCTCCAAGCCCACCTGACGTATTCTTTTCTCTGTCTCCCGTATCTTCCGGGCGAACACATGAAATCACCGTGCCTGTGATGGATGTCACCAACGCCATCCGGAGCTTTCCCAGCAGCTCGGGCGGTGGACCCGACGGCTTTTGGCCGCATCATCTGAAAGACTTTATCAGCGGAGACGGCAAGGAGAACCGACTGCTCTTTAACCTAGTACGCTTCGTCAACCTACGTCATACTAGTAGTAATCAGCATGATTTCGTGTTCCCTGTCTTACTGGCTTGCGGCTTCGAAAAAACAGTGGCATTTGAGCCAATATCGTTGGCATGACACTGTCGTCGCATTGGTTGCGGGATTAGGGGCGGAGGTGGCCGTTTAGGCAACACGGGCATTTTTTACCACAAGATCACGAGCATCCCAGGCAAGCTAGACTTCAAAAGTCTTAAAAAAAAGAAAAAAAGCTTAGAAAGTGCCACCTGCTTAGGGTTGTTGGCTTTAACGTTCCGCTGTCTCGCTGATAAAATCCTATCTAATGTTTCCAGTGTGAATAGAATATACGATTGTAAGTTCGACGTTGAACGCTATATATATATATTTTTTTTCTGTACCACTATGCCATTTTGCATCAAGTATGTCACTGATATCCACGCAGTATTGGACAACCATTTCAGGCATTATTATTCGATAGCTGATCCAAAACAACGGCTGGAGTGGTATATGTTTCAGTTTGCAATATTGAGCATGTGCAAGGCAAAGACGAAAGGAAAAAGAGTTTTTCGACTGTCTGTGTTTGTATGCTGTATGGTGGAGTGTGTGCTGGTAACGTGCGTCTGCTCCGCTATTGAGCGGCCACAAGACTCGCGAGCAGTGTGAGATGCTATGCTCAAAATGAATACAAGTAATCGTACGGAGAGATATCGATTGGCATCAAGTGTTATTTCCTGAAGTTTGCATCGGCCAAAGCCATTGAAGTAGTATTAGCAATAGCAGCAACAACACCAACAATAGAAAGAACAACAAACACAACAGCGGTATCATTACCGCCGCCATCGCGATCATGACCATAGCTACGACGGCCATTTTAATAATTGAGTTTAATAACTTTTATAATGATCGTACTAATAATGATCTTAATAATGACGGTGGTGATGGTGGTGGTTGACGATGATGATGGTGACGCCGATGCATCAATCGATCAGTAAACAAACAAACATAAAGGCAGATAGTTGTTTGGCTAAATTCGAATCATACTTGTTTGGCTAAATTCGAATCATTGTAACGGCGGTAGTTCGGTGGCTTGGTCTACCGTCGCAGAGGCACAGAGTCACCATTGAGGGTCTGTCGAAGTCGTCCTAATGACGTTATGGGGGTGGCTGTCCAAGTCAGGTAAGTGGCGCCAATTTGAACGCCGTCCGGCGCCTTTGCTACCACTATTTCCGCGACCGTCTCTTCCCACTGTCCGTTTGGTCTTTTGCTTGCCCCGTTGTCAATGCTGCCTAACGAATTCAGCTCTGATGCAGAGAATCATCGCCTATATCGGGACGGATACGATGCTATGCCCACCAGACAGACCCCCGACGTCTGTTGTGACTGACCAAAGCTTCCGATTCACCCGGCCAGCCAGCCAGCCAGTCTAAAGTTAAAAAGCATTTTTTAAGCAGGTTCTTTTTAATTCTAGACCATGCTCCGTCCCCAAAGGGCTTGGAACTCACCGTGAGGTATATAGCTTCAATGTACCGAGAGCCGGACATGTTGAAATATTTAGGGTTGGGTTCCCCAACAGTCCGTGTGGCAGCAACAAGGCCGCTAACTCTCAGCAGCGGTATGGTTCAGCCAGCGAGTTACAGCTTACGTCCCACGTAAGGTACGTATGTAGCTCTTTTCAGCGGCTCTACTGATTGCAGCGCCATCAGAACCAGCATTAACCACAACGACAGGTTGATGCTGCTGCTGCTTCTGCCGTAGAAGAACTGCTATACAGCTGCAACACCAAAGGCAACAGTACAGTAACAGCAGCAACCGCAGCAACAGCAGTTAGATGCCGATTTACAACCACACCAGGTTTCCTGCCAGCCATTCGCCACCGTAGCGGCAGCAGTGGGTTAGGTCGGGACGTTAACGCTCGGTTCAAAAAAACGCTGCGGCGTTGCTATGCCTAGGATTGAATTAACCCACTAGGTGGACATGGGCATTTATGGAACAGCAGCAATGAGGTGAGCACTGGGTGGATGGTTGGCGCTAGTGGGGTGAAAGATCGGCATCTAGCTACGGCCTTTTTTTTCTCAAAGATACTTTTCATCTCTCAGTACTCGTGAATAAAGCTTTGTGTTTCATTCATTTATCATCATTCCCTTTGAAGATCTTCCGCGGTATTTTCCTAGGTAAATATGCTCTCGTAAATATTGCTCTCTTCCAGTATCTGCCATTCGGGTAGGTCGTTTGGAGATAGCCGTATGCTCCAGTCGAACTGAAGTAGTCTCTTATTTTCCGCCTCTAAGACGGCTACTGGTTTCGATCGGTTGACTCCCGGGCTCTTCGCAGCTTTCCGCAGAAACATTTGCACATGTTGCTTGGTACTGGTAGAATTGCGTCTATTTGTCTGGACACTTAAACGTATTTTTCCGAATTATTTCGGTTTTTATTCTTAGGTTGTGCAGCCTCAATGTGCTTCCTTCGTTGTTTTTGTTGTTGTTCTGCTGCCGCTAACCTAATTCATGACTTATTATAGACTAGACTGCTACCTTATTGAGTCGTTATACGTTTACTTTCGATACCTTTCTATTCCTTCGTATATATATATATATATATATATATATATATATATATATATATATATATATATATATATATATATATATATATATAGTTATTCTCTACACTAAATAATGCAACAATATTTAAAAATTAAGTCTAGTTGTTCCTTTGCTGCATACCCTTTCTTCCTATAGCGTACGCTCTTTGGACGTTCCGGTCGTATTGGTATTTTTTTATAGTGTTTTTGGATAGTATGTAAAAGTTGCTCGGTGACTGTTTATCTAGTTTCTGTTTGTTGATCTAATGTTCGCTGGGTAGCTCTAAGTTTACAAGAAGAGGCAATGCTGGCGACTACAATGCGGCTATTCTTCTTACGGTTTGTGGTATAAATTCCATTTACAGATATTCTGGATATCTTTGTCTAAGCTACGACGCCGTGCTAGCGGACAAGCAAAGTCGTGAGATCGAAAATGCACGTTTTGGTGATTCGCTTTTCATGGACGTCGACCCACTCAATACTGAACTTTCCATTGAGTTCAATGCATGAACTAAGCGTGTTCGAACGCTCGTAAATATAGATGACCCTTTCTGTCTGTATGACCAATGTGAAGGCATACGACTGATTGTGCTTTAAGGCGCCAAAGTTGTATGCACAATCAATGTTCGGTTGCCAATACTAATGCCGGCATGCGGAACCTGAACCTCAAAATACCGTCGCACATTTGGCATACAGGACTGGCAGGAATGGTCGTAAGCGGGAGCCAAATTAAACAGGACAGAAACCTTGACAGAAGCTATTGCTGCAGCTGCTAGTAACTAGATTGACACCAGACACACTGAGCTAAGCTAATTGTGCGCCTTCAGTGAAACACACTACCGCCCTTCGAAAGATGTTGGCTCTGGCAGTCAGGGTAAATTAATTACCGCCAACACGGTCGTTAGAGACTGGTCGGAGTAGTTGCTTAGTTCCATTAGTTTTTCGTCGAACTGATCGGACCGTTGTGCCTCGACTGAACGGTCAAACGATTAATTATTTGAATAATTATTATTCGGATGGATGTATGATGTCGCATCACAAAGTGGGCTATCAGACTCGTAATCGACGGCGCCAAGGAAACAAAGTTTTAGAGAGCGTTGCGTATTTTCATCGATGTCGCCTCTTTCTTTTACCGAGAATGATGAATGCGAGTACCATAGAGGAATGTGGCATTGCGTTGGAGGCCACTGCGTGTGTATCAGTTGGAGTGGCGCGTGGTAGCATATCCAGTAGCAATCCAGTAAGGATCATGAGTTCGAAAGTTGTCTTGAACTGAAATGTCTGATAGCTCCGCTCTATCGTATTTTCAGCTCGTTTCACTTGTTTGTTTAAGTTCAGATATGAAACGCGCGAGCGTGAATGCTTTCTGCGGAGATCTTAGTGATTATCAGATATTTCGCTCGGAAGGTTCTGGACGGTGAGATAATAGCGAGCGAAATATGGCGCCGGTTTCGCAGGTATCACACACGGCATGGATGTTGATATTTGTTTGTCTTTATATATTTTTTATTATATATATATATATATATATATATATATATCTTTCAAAGCGCTTTTGTTTCAATCAAAATCACTGTAGTTCACTTGTGTTGCCTTCTTTACCACTCTTCAAAACATTTTCTAAACGCATCTTTCGGAATCAAGTTGAGTTGTTCCTGTGAATATGAGGTCATTTTCTCTTCTCTATCGTTTCAAACGTTGATCCTTTAAATTAAATCAAATCGTTTGTCCGTGAAAACAGGAAAATGTCGCTCGGAGCCAGGTCCGGCGAATAGGGAGGTTGCGCAAATATTGAAATCGAATTTTTCAGCAAATAATCCAAAATCTGTAACGATGTGTGTGCCGTGGGGCCTTGCTGGTGAAAACCGTGGTTTGGGAGGTGGTCGTCATTGGAGAGGCTGCGGCGGCAACCTTCTTGGCTTTTGTCAAGTGTCGCGAAGTGTTATATTTATCTATCTACTTCTCTTTTGCGTCATCATATTCTTCGTCTTTAGGCACAGTTCGCGTGCCCGCGGCAGTTCAGCAAGCCGCTAACGCAGATAGGTGTAGACTGCGGGTGATCGGCAGCTTAGTTGTCGGGCATCCGTTTCGGTTGCCTCCGTTACTTTGTAAGGTCAATGTGTATTTTCCTAAAACTTGCCAGATTTTGTGTTTGCTGTGGTGTTACCGAGCTTAGCAGAGATGCGATTTAACATAACGGGATAGGCACCCGTGGATCAAGCATCACTGGGAATCCACTCGATCTAAGGGTTTTGCCAATAGTGTTCTTGATGGCAGCATGTCTTGCCGCCCAGCCACCGCTACGGATGCATAATAATAATAATAATAATAATAATAATAATAATAATAATAATAATGTATATTTATATATATATATATATATTAGTAAGCGAGAGTCGTTCCCTACATCGGGCCTCTCTGCCCTACGCGAGAGCGCTGCTAACTCTGGTTAAAGAGCCGCGACCACCACATAGAGGCCGGTGCCCCTATCGAACGTCACTCTAGACGAATAGCCTAAGTGCTGGAGTTAGATGAACGATCTACCGTGATATGCCACTACTTCATCGGTAAAGTAGGTTTCCAGCGCTACCTTACGTGTGAATGCGGCACCGTTTCTTCTGCGCAATACACCATTAAGGTGCGCACATTTTTGGGGCCGAATTGCCATCGCCTAGCTCAGGCACCGGACTAGTGCAATACCAAACGGTAGAGCTTCCAGAAGATTCGCACAATTACAGCGCTGTGTGCGGGTCAGCTCACTCAGTAAAACGATGATGATTTTCCAGACTAGTTTGTCTTGGGTTCCATGGGACATCAACTCGGAATTTAAAAGGATTCGAGTTACTTTTTATCAATTCCTGGTTCCCGGAGCTTTTTTCGTGAAAAGGCAAACAAGGTAGATTTTGGTGTGCACTCGGGTGTACACTGGAGTAGCTCAGTATTGCCCTTCAATACTCGTTTGCCCCACGCGTGCATAAATGCACTCGCCCCTCTATTGAAAGATCTACTATTTATTCTGCCATGTTCCGGTAGAGGCCACTTTACGCTGCTACACACATTGCGGTCAAGGTGGAACCGCCCGAAAAAAATAGTAGATCGTATCTGTTTCGCCATCACAATTACCGATCTCACTAGGCGGTGCGTACGGTGAAGTGAGAGATTAAGAAAAAGTTTCTCTGCATGTACTGCTACAGTCAGCACAAAGAATACACGTATGTGTTTAGGCATACTTAATGAGTCGCATATCCTGGTTTCTTACCAACCGCGATGGCTTTCCGGGCCACCTACAAATCTCCTCTTCAAAAGAGAGAAAATCTACCGGCCTAATGTCTAATAATAATAGATGCCAATATATGCGGCTAAAGTGCACCATTAGCTTTGCATACGTATTGCGGCTCGATCACTTTTTTTCGCCTAGAATTTGTGGTTGTTGTCGCTGCTGCGTAGTACGATCTATAATATGATCTTGATAATCATTTGAATGGTAATAACAAATAAAGGAAAATAAGCCTCCGACCGAAGAATCGGTCGAGAACCATCGTATAAGGACGTGTCCACAATTTAAGGCTATTGAAATCTCGCTGCTATGGTGGGCTCATTCTACATAGCTAGTAGTTTATAAAAAGGGGATACAAATCAAACACTCGTACGCAGTATATGGTACAGTTGGTTGACGTGTGCTGTAACGGCGTAGGTGGTTCCCAGGCCGAGGCAGTTGAGCTATAGCTTATCTAGCAATATATCGAGTTCATCGACACGTCCAAGGTAGCAGGTCAAAACTGCTATGACTAGTTGCTCACGGTTGCCAGCTACCGTGGTGTCGCCGGCTCGATCCCCCGTTGTCGATCTCCTGTTTTCTCTACGCGATGCTCATTTGAGAATAGATGATCTAATCTATACGCTGCTAGAAGCCAGCGAGGAATGCTGCGACAAGGACTGTCGGGGAAACCCTAGTTATCTCCCGACATGTCCAACGGTGGGGCTTTACAGAAAATTTCCAGGAAATTGCCATGCAATTCCGAGAGCCTGAGATGGTGGCGGAGAACAGGGGCTATCGAACGTTGTAGACAAAACCTTCCATGGAGACCCATCCCATGTTGTACATGTTAATGGAAAACCTACTATAGGCGGGACTTATAACAACTGCTACGAACCTTCGCCTCAATGTGAGCATGGCTGGAGTGGTGCGAAGCCGTGTTGCCGATGTTCGTCCATATGATGTACCAGACGCCGGCCATGATAATGCTGAACTCGATCGTGAATGGGTAGAGATAGGCAAGCAGTGGCAGGTTACTTAATGGTCCCACGAGACAGTCGATAGTGGGGTCCATCTTTATCGTCATCATCATCATTCGGGCGAGCGGGCAATATGAGCGAACACGTTGGCGCGTACAGAGACACACATTCACATACAAAGTAACATGAAACGCGACAAAAAATTAATCTAATTACAATATTGCATGATTATATTCACGTTTTTGTCGATAAAGATCTAGCAAAGTCCCATGTCGGCAAACATTTATTAGCTATAGGCACAGTTGGGTTGGTTAACACCTGCAGATAGTCTAGGCAGTTTTGTGCACTACGGCCCAGATAGATCTAGATGTCACCTAAAAGTATCGGACCAACCGGAATAGAAATTCCCCTACTGGAAACTTACAATACTATTTTACTGCTCGATATATATATATATATATATATATATACATATACATATTGTTTGAAGGTTTGGCTGAAGACTAGATCTTTTCGGATGGCTCAGTTTGCCCGACGAGCATCGAAAAGCCGTTGAAAAGTAGGCAAATGACAGCACGTTGTTATGGCTGCAGACACTGTAGTCGTTCAACGTGAACGGGATACCCCGCTCACAACCGATGTTATCTATCGTTTAAGGTAGCAAAAATCCAAAAACCAATTTTTTACTAAAACCACCCGGCTAAAATACAACCCAAGCAAATCGCCGTTCGAAACGTACCGATAAATTTGTAGTAGATTGAACGCAAATTACTACTCTGATTACCATAGTGACTAGCATGACATTATAGCTTGCAGTGCGATCTCTGTTATTAGGTCCTTGATGACGCCTGTTTGGCATCACGGCGATGTCTGGTCTGGTCTGGCACTGTACCTCAACAGCAGACGTTTGGATCGATGCTTCATAATCGTGGCCATCATGTGATGCCTGAGCATCGAGAATGATCGTACGGAACCACGACGTGATGGACGTCGCCATGAGGTGCATTAGGCCGAACCTCGCCAGCGAGGTGCAGTGATTGATAATGATCTGCAAGGGAAAGCCCGAAGCAACAACTTGATTATGGCAACAGCGGCCTGAACAGCCTGACGACAATCGTTGGAATAAGAACATCTACAACAGAAAGAAGTTGTGGAAGAGACGCGGTTGCTGGCGACTCGACTATGCTGATTCGTGAACTCGATTCAGGCGCAATTTATGTACGCGCTATATACATATATATATATATATATATATATATATATATATATATATATATATATATATATATATATATATACACGTTCTTACATCACAAATGCATCTTTAGCTACACAAAAGTAATGTTGTTAGTTAAAAACAAATACTTTAGAATACTTATGTGTATTCTAAAGCAGCCTTGTGTACTCACGTGCGAATACTTGAAGATTATGAAAAGCTGATAAAAACTGTAAATAGGTCGAAGAATGTGAAGCATCAATAGTCCTTCCACACTGCAGTTGAAGTTGGTCGCGGTTGCAATCTAAAAGTATAAACATAAGCAATTAGCTGTTCTTAGTGCATGCACCCGTTTTTGTGTTTTGATCTACCGAAGTTGACTAGATTTATTCATTCATTCATATATATATATATGAATATATATATATATATATATATATATATATATATAAACAAACATATTAAGCAAGAATGCAAATAAGCTTATTAAAGTACCTGAAGGCACAGAACATTTTAAACTGCACATTCTAATCTTTACGATGAAGCTCGTGAAAGACGTAGAACAAACATTAGATTTGAATGCTAAGTCGCCCTAGAAGGTGTTCGGCATAGAAACTCTTAACTACCGTTAGGACTGTTGCTTTTCTACAACGCCTTGACAGCCAAATTTTACAATTGACAGACACTCGACTTAAGCTAAGATATCTCAGACCAAACAAAAGATGTACTCGGTAGGTACCCCGTGATTTGTCATAGATCTAAAAATGGCGTGCGCTTCACCAGTTCGAGAATTTTTGATAGCATTCGACAATTGCTGGCTTTATTTGTTTTCGAGAGCCGTCACAGGGCATAAGACTTACTACATTTTGATGACCTTCTACTCAAGTCCAAAATCTAGCAGTGCTCAAGCGTTGGAGCACTATTACGCACAATAGTTAAGCGCGAGCAGTCGGTTTGAAAAGAAAGTTATTTTCTAGGAGTTAAATTGTAGAAATGATTGAACTGGAAGAGCTGGTATAGCGATGAGCGATTGGTGTACTGTAAAATGCCTACAAAAGTGTTTGCTACGCTCACCAGGAAAAGCTCTAAAGCGTCTCTTGGGCAATGTTTCGTCTACCAATACAACGCGCCAGCCCATTGCAAGGGCTGAAAACATTGAGGCCTTTCTCTCCGCATTTGGAGTCATGCTGTTGAAGCACCCAGTTTATTCACCCGACTTAAGACCGCGCGATTTCTTCCACTTTTGAAAAATTAAAAAACAAGGCATGATAGAAGGACATTTCGTTTCACGCCTATCGGTACTCGAATCCATCTGAATGGACCAGCCTTGATCAGCATAAAAAAACAAATAAGATAAGACACAGATGTCTCAATAACACTCCATTCTATGTTCATAATTATTTTAACAACCTTAGCGATGACCAGGGCCTCGTACAGAAGGTGGCCGATGCAGAACCCTGCCATGCCTGTCTTGAGAAAGAACGACCCGGAGTGACGCCCCTTTTGAAAACGATACTCAGCGCTGTCATCTGAAAGCCAAACGTACACAGATCACATAAGGGACACACATACATGCGTAAACGTATACATTTAGAGATTAGATAGGATCCATCTAAAGAAGAGTGTTTCACCGAGCTAGTAAGGGCAAATCTAGTTACAGATAGTCTAAAAATAGATTTCCAAGACTAAAATTAAGTCAAGCCTTTTTCGTCGTACCGCTGCATAGTTAGTATCTGCGCTGCCCAATAAAATAGCTGCCACAATGAGCAAAAAAAGCGATCGTATTTTAACTTCAGTGCAGTCTAGACGAGTATCTACGATAGATTGAGCAGGTAAAGTACTTGCAGGTCTCGTCACAGAGTACTTTTGTGTGAGAGGGGCTACCACGGGGGGCTACCACGTGTTCATCCGCATGCATGTTCGTGATATCTGTCGTGGAAAGTGGACCTGTAGTCCGGTTTATTGCGGTATAATTACCCCCACACCACAACAAGCCAGCCTCTCGCCAAAACTATTTCAAATTTTTATTAACTGTGTGATGGTGGTTGTACATAAATCGTGATTTCAATATTATATAACGTTTTGTTTGCCACTGAATAGGTCAACTCTTCGTATACTTGTACTATCAACAAAGTACTTGAATTTTCTAAGCTAATTCGGGTAGAACCTTTCCGGTTTTGTTTGGAAATGTCGCATTTTTATGTGGTTCATTTTGACAACAAAACCTGGTGACAGCATGGAATGATACATACAGCTTTCCAGTACGCCACCAAAACGTGTCATTTTTTAATGCGTTTGCTTATGCACTCCTGGCACTTTCAACACAAGAAATATATCCTCACATCCGGAAACGAACCTTCGAGCGATTGAGGAGTATTTTCGAACTTTGGCTAACGACTGGAGCTAAAGATAGCACTTGTTAATACGTATGGCGTAGGATTACGCTAGGTGTAGGACTAGATTTGTCTGTCGGTGAACCAACACACCAGCCTCGAAATGATTGGCAGTAGCAAAAAAGTGGCCACTATTGATTATCGACGCACCAAATACAGGTGATGGAGGCTCACGCGAAAGTCGCTCGTGGGCTCGTCATTAAGTATACAAAACAGGAGAACAATCTGCGTGGGTTAAACTCTCAGGTGATCAGGCACGTATTTCAGCACGTCTTTGAATTCTGGATTTGATTACCCGGCGCCACCAAGCGGGCTCATGTGGCGAAAGACCGAGAGACTAGTAGTTTCTATTAAATATGATGAATTACAGCTTTGCTAGCGTAAGGATTTGCCAGTTATGGCTCTAAGCCTGCGCATCAATCATAGTCCTCCGAACTTGCTCAACCCGTTCTCCAAAGCATGCAAAAACGAAGTAAAACAATTTTCCGTCTCCTTTCTCCTTCCAATTATGAGGAGGTCGTCTTTCATTCCAAGGAAGAAACTGCAAGCGTTTTTGTGCATTCCATTATATGACAGCAGGTGGCCTCTCCCGTAAGGCCTAACCGATGTGGAAAAGGATGAGCACCTAAAATGAATAAAAGGTAATTCGCTGAAATTTGCGCCAGACTTGGCAGTTCGAGTATTTTGCAACTTCCTATTGTATTTGCCCTGTTGCTTCTCTAAGACAGACCAAAGCTGCTAGATGATAAGAAAATCTGCGTGCTCGTACAAAAAAAACGTGAAAAGAATGTACCAATACACATTCTTTTCACTACTTCTGCAAGTGCGGTGTGTTGCTTCTCAATACTAGGTTAGCAAGTGCACAAAGAGGCATCTATCTGCAACGACAACGACAACACCAACAACAAGGCAGACAATGCCAGTGTCATGGAGAAATTATCACCAGTGGAGCTGTAGTGCCAAATAAGGAATATATGTTAGGGTAGATATGGTTGTGTGCATACAAGTGCACGATACGCACTATCTTATCAAGGAGGTTAGCAGGCTTCTTGCCCATTGCTTATCTAGCAATCATAGAAAGATACTGCCCACATCAGTGCATATGACAAAACTGGCTTTTTCAAGTCTTTCCTTGTCTGTGTTTGAACTCGAAAAGAAATGAGAACAATGCCTACAATGCTTTATCTTCATCGGCGGGTCATCTGCTAATTAGTACTCATTGATTTCTGTTGTTCAGGAACTTACGGCGTAGGAGCCCGCAAAAAATAGAAGCGAGTGGATTACTATCGTTTGCCGTGGGGTTTCTATAGACGATGCTTAAATGGTCGCTTGCCAGTATTGCTGCAATTACAATTTGGGATTTCTGCTCTCCCTTCTATGTGATAGTTTTTGTATTTCTTTCATTATCATTACGTTGCAGCGTGTACTCGTATGTGTACTCGAGCTGGTCTAATTGCTGATGTGATGAAAAGCTAACTCGGATGCACTCATAATACTTAGGTAATAGAGACAAAGGCGCGTACCGCAAAAGAGCAACTGAATTTAATGTTTTGAATGTTTTGACACGCAAAATCAGCAAAAAGCGACGGACGAAAAGCACATTCCAAGCAACAAGAG
Source organism: Dermanyssus gallinae (assembly GCA_003439945.1). Lineage (NCBI taxonomy): Eukaryota > Metazoa > Arthropoda > Arachnida > Mesostigmata > Dermanyssidae > Dermanyssus > Dermanyssus gallinae. Next base: position 200,313 of record QVRM01005291.1, read on the forward strand.
GGAACCGACAACGTGAGCGTTGCTGCAGCCGTATATACCGTCCATGTTTTGCCAGTGTTCGCGTTCGATACTGTTCAGGACGATCTCGGTTGTGACGGACACCTGATCGGCGTCCCGAGCGGCGGCCTCGAGCTGGGCGAGTCTCGCCGAGATTCGCTGATCGATACGCCGCTTGTACATAGCGACGTCCACCTGCAGGAAGCAGAGCCACGCAATGCCCACGATGTATGTGGCCGACGAGAAGATCTGAAATCGTTTCGATCGTCCTGTAAGCAGTCTCACTGGCAGTGTGTCGTTATGAAACTCTCGCCTGTCTGAAACTAAACTAAAGCTGCTCTGCTCCCACTGCTGACAGCTTCGTTTAGGCAAAATTCACTGGCAGACGGGCGCGTCGAGAAGAACTAGAAGTTTATGACTACCTACTCCTGGCACCTGGCAATGGCAGGAATCTTTTGAGTTAAGGATATCTTAGATCTTATCAAGTGATCTTTTTACGAACGACCCTGTATATCACACTCAACCAGAGTACGATAAGTTTATTTAATGTTTTATATGTTAATAGTCAAATAATAGTTGTTACTGCTACGGCATTTCTGGCAGTCCTTCCCCCGGCGATGGAAGCGATTCTATGGAGATACGCTGCTCCAGGTACTCCGCGGTTCGCGCATCCTTTGTCACAGCAGTTACCCTCTTTCCAAGCTCCTTGACGGTCGCCTCACCCATTGGCTCTAGCGTTACCACGGCGATCGGTTGAATTATGTACTGCAGCGAGAGCTCCCTGTATTTCGACAATTTGCGAATTTCAGCAAGAAGTGCGCTCGCGCCAGCTTCCCGACTTGTGCGCGCAATGTGACTGTTGGCGAGTGTACATGAAACTGTCGCGTCCCACACTAGCAGACGACCTTGTTCCCATGGTGCTAGGGTTTTTCCATCCGTAGAAGGCTGTTGGCGCACATACCGAGGGGCTCTTTCATTGAAGGAATCTGGGCGCTCTGCAGAGCACGGTGTACAACATCGTTGATGGCGAAATGTCGTAAATGGCGACCGGCACTGAACCGACAGGACAGCGCATGTTCCGCTGTAGCGGTAACTTTAGACCGACACAGGTTGCAGACGTGCTCTGCGCAGACAGCTTCCCCAAGCCGCAGACCCAAGACGATGCGGAATGTGTTATTGTCCAGCATCGTCCCCAGTTGCGGCGAAGGGAGGACCTGCAGCCACTTTCCGCTCATTGGATCAAAACAGGCCTTTAGGCGAGCTTTTCCTTTTAAGTCTAGGGTTTGTGCTGGAAGCGCGTCTTGCCTCTTTTTTACCACCAAGTGGTCTAGTGCTCCCTGAGTTTTTCGCTCGCGGGGCTCTCCCCAGCAAACTCGAAACTCCTCCAGGGCCTCATCGGAGGCCCTGGCCAGCTGAATTGAGGTATCTTCAACTCCAATCGAAAGTATTAAATCCTTAAATGTTGTCAAGGATCCCAAGTAGCACGATAATGATACATCCCTAGCACGGCGAATCCCTAAGCCCCCCGCGCTCACAGGAAGTGATGCCTGGGCCCAGGATGCAGATCCCAGGTGAACGTTGAGTAGCCGTTCCAGTCCCGTACGCAGAATGTCGTCGAACTTGTCGAGAAGGTCGATCCTTTTAAAAGAAGGTGAACAACGCAAAATATACGTCAAGCGAGAAGTGGAGAGACTTTGTCGCAAGAGGTATAACGCCGGGTGGGCATCTAGGGTTTGAAGTCTGCTGCACCATCGGCTGACTTCAACAAGTTTTCTGCGCAGTACAGCCTCGCGCATCGGTAAGGGGGGCTCCCAGAAGCTCGATACTGTCATCGGCTGCTAATCGAATGTCGGGTAGTATTCCCCGCAAGCTTGAAATCGGCTCGTCGCGGTGCTCCTCTGACAGTAGAAAGATTTATTTGCGTTGAGTGTTATGCCGGAGCGCGCTTGAAATTCCTGAACAGTCTTGATGTCTGCCTGCATCGTTGCCAGGTCACCTCCCAGCGTTGCGGCATCAAGATACCACGATCGAAACTCCGATCGAAGCTTCGCCTGTAGTTCCGCAATAGAGATACAGAAAAGGGCTGGCCCACACGGGTCGCCTTGTTGTACCCCACACGGGTCGCCTTGTTGTACCCCACACGGGTCGCCTTGTTGTACCCCACACATCGATTTGAGCGTCTCACCTTGCCACAGAAGATTAGTGGGCAGTCTATACATCTGGTATACAGCTGGGTAAATAGCGGGTGTCGATCTTTTTACAGCATTGAGTAAGTGATCTCGACGAAGCATGTTAAAGGCGTTTTGAAGGTCAAGCTTGACTAAAGCTTTTCCTAGTCCTCTGTTCGATTTGATGAAAGCGGCGGCCGCATGCACAGCCGCTTCTGCTCTTCCTTTTATCCCGCACCCTAGTTGCATGGAAGCCACTAGCTCGAGAACAGCCGTCATAGCTTTCTTCATTAAAATCTTTCCGATCAGTCGACGCAGGGTAAGCCCCACGGCGATTGGCCGAATACCACCGTCCTTTTTCGTAGAGCGATTAATGTTGCGCCGTAAAAAGTAGATAGCGTGAACTCTGGAAGTCGCCTGTTGGCTGCTAGATTAACGAAGTGACGTAACGCTTGCAACAGGGGGTTGCTATCATCCTGGCGACAACCTATGAGATCTTTCAGAGGCCGAGGGCAAAGACCATCCGGGTCGCCACTAGAACTGCTTGGAAAACTTCTAATGGCGATTCGAATCTCCTCAGTCGTGACATCAATTTCAGACGCTGGGGGTACCGGCGTCGGCGTTTCAGGGTACGCTGGATCCGTGGGGTGTGCAGGGTGCTCTTCAATAAACTTGCTCTAGTATTTGCGTCAATTGGGGCAGTCTGATCTGTAGAAAGCAGGGTCCGAGCAGCGGAAGAGACGTCTCCTTTGACTGCACGATCTTTGCTCTACGACTGGCGTCGTCAGTACTTGTAGCTCGCGAAGGTCGTCCACTGGTTACGTGAGGATTCTCTTCCAGGCGCGCGCCTCTGCGAAATCTAAGTAAATTTTCTCGTAGGACCGAGGTGAGCGTGCGTCCCTTCTCCTTTTTCACCGGTATACTAAACATCATCGTTGGAAATTCTATCAGCCGTTCCCAGCTGTGTTGGCTGGCCACCGAGCACACCTCGTTGATAGTTTTTGACAGTTCGACGGCAAAATTTTCTCTTAAACTTCGGGGAATGCACGATATCATCTATACTTTGGAATTAATAGCGGCAGCCTTTGATACGTACGTTGGAAAGCTATTTTCTGGCGGGTTTGCTTGAGAGTGTGCGTTGGTGACGGAGAAGCGATTTGAAGAATGTGTCGACGTGGCGTCAGTGTGAGCTGTTGCTTGTGGTTGAACGGATGAAGTAAGCCAGCGCCTTATATCTGATTGACCATTTAACATGATGGTGCTTGCGAGTTTGTCCCCTCAGGCTCTCCAGTCGAGGCTCGAGTCCTCGCACTGGACTCCGCCGAAAGCAGCGGCGCTGGCGGACTCGGGTTGAGTACAGCATTAATGGCCTTCTCTAATTGTTGACGTAGATTGGAGGCTAGCGGCTTTGCAGAAGACGCCGAAGATTTAGTCAGCGACTCATGTGTGCCGAGCAGCCCCGGAAGGACGGATGAGACCACCTTTTCGATGATCTCTCCAATTTGCACCATCATTATTGCGTCGATTATTTGAGGGATGACCTTTGCGGATACCGCCATGACCATTGCGTCTAAGCTATGGCCATGTGCCGTATCGCTTGTGGTACTGGCCGCCGTAGAGACTGGTGCTGCTGGCCCAATGTTGACTTCGGCTAGCGAAACGCTTGTTTTCTGCGGTACCTTGATCCCATTCTGTACAACCGCAGCGAAACTGCGTCTGTTAAATGACTCTGACGGTTGAATCTCTGTGATTGGAGCACAGAGTTTAACTGGCGCGGTATCCGTGTTTTGCTGAATTACGCGAATAGCAGATTTCTCAAGAAGCTCCATGCGATTAAGCGACGGGACACGATCCCCAGGTGGCCTCATGGCCGCCCTTACATAGGCAGCATCGCGCTGCGTCTTTGCAGTCCTTTCGCAAATGGTTAGTAGACCCGCATCGTCTACAACGAGGGGCCTTCAAAGGACAGTCAGGCTTTATATGATCTAAACTGTAACATCGATAGCACTGTAGAGGTTCCCGGTAGAGAGTAACGCCATGGGTTTTAAGGCCCAAGCGAACCTCCGTCGGAAAATGATTGCCCGAAAATGTCAGAATGACACTGTCCGTCGCCATGACGAATCTGGTTCTGATGTTCTTGGACCGGACACGAATAGCATCGGTGACGCCGAGCGGCCCCAAAGCATTTACGATTGTTGCCTCAGTTAGCGTGGGGTGTACCCCGTATATTTTTCCTTTCAGTGTTGATCTTGAGTCACTAGCCCTGGCGCTTACAGCCACCCCGCCTAGTGTCTGCAAGCTGAGCAAAGTGGCCCGGTCTTCAATGTCTTCTGCAACCATATTTAGTTCCCCTGCTCGAGAAAAGCGCGGTTCTTCTACCCTGCCTTTAATATGCTTTACGATATCGTCACATACAGCATTAAAGTTTGACTTCAACATGTTATCTACAGCGGAGAAAATGATTGCCTCGGCTCTATCCTTCGCGCAAACAGTTGGGATGTTATTCTGTATCGTAACTGGATTTGCAACAATTTTCCCCTTTGGTCCGACTTTATTCCACCCTTCGTCAAGTGATCTATGCAAAGGTTGGCAGAAATGGGTTGAATGGTTTACAAACAAGATACAGAGTAACAGCACCAATCAAGTAATTTCAGTATTATTTCTTAGAGTTACAAAAATACAAATAAAAGTTATATATATACAAATTCATTTGTATGCGTATTCTTACAAGGTTAGACAGCTACCTAAGTGGTTAGCTACTGTTGCAGAATAAAATCTAAAAAAAACTATCCTAGCATGATATTTGTAAGAGTGCGGTATCTCGTTTACCAACCTGATCGACCAATTCACTAAAGTACTCGCCAGGTAGCACTGCGAATATGGTTCCCAGTGACACGATGAACAGCGCGTAGATAATGCTCATTAGCGAAATAAGGTTTTCTCTGTGAAACAGTGTTAAACAAGAGTGTTATGATGTTGGTAGGCAGAATGATCAGGACGGGTCCCTCTATTTGAACTAGGCATAGTGTATGTTTTTGTCCTAAAAAGGATACCTTGCATTAACAAATGTCGCCTATAATTTGATTTCTCGGTACGCTGCTCTTCACGATATGTTCTTTTTCCTGTACAAGACAGCACCAACTTGAGCAGAGCGTGTAACGACGAATGAAAAATGACGATGACGAATGAAGCTTAGTTGTGACCGGAATAGTCGGCCTAGTTTGTGGCAGGAATTTACACTGTGGCTTGGAGTTAGACAGCAAATCTCGAGATAGGCTCCTTGTTGTGTATGTGTGATGTGAGTAACAACCTGCTGTTAAGTGTCTTTATGATTTACAGCTTCCACTATTTGCAAAGCTGTACAGTCTCAACAACCGAAGTTGCCTATGAGCTCACAGTAATGAACAACACATGGTGCGGAAATGTTGCGAAAGAAGTCGTCAAGGTAGTGCACACTCCGAGAACAGCAACAACAACAGCGGTATGGCCAAGTTTTGCCGCGAGAGCGTTCGTATATATATATATATATATATTATATATAAATATATATATATATATACATGATAGTGGTAAAGTAGCGGCAATAACGGCAATAATAATATTATATATGCATATATATATATATATATATATATAAATATATATTAAATATACATGATAGTGGTAAAGTAGCGGCAATAATGGTACCTAAAGGAGAAGACTTTAGAAATTTAGAAGGATAAGAAAATAATGTAGGCATAAAGGTTTAGAAATATAGAAGTAAAAAAAAATATTGTGTTAATTAAGCTCGAGTTTAAATCAACGGGCGTGCTGCGGGACAACAGTTTGATGTGTATTGGCCTCCTGCGTGGCAACTGGTGGTCGCTTCCTCTCTCTTCCTCACCCCCCGCTCTTTCCTATCCCCTCTCTTCCTTAACCCCCTCTCTTCCTTACCCCCTCTCTTCCATCACCCCCCTCTATGCCGTACCCATTCTCGGTACGCACCCTCCTCGCGTTACTGCACCCCTCTCGTCCGCACCCCCCCTCACCCCCTCTCTTCCTCACCCCCTCTCTTCCTCACCCCCCTCTCTTCCTCACCCCCTCTCTTCCTCACCCTCTCTCTTCCTCACCCCCTCTCTTTCTCACCCATCTCTCTCTTCCTCACCCCTCTCTCTCTTCCTCACCCCTCTCTCTTCCTCACCCCCCTCTCTTCCTTACCCCCCTCTCTTCCTCACCCCCCTCTCTCTCTCTCTGTAGCGTTGAACCTCGCTCGGTGCCATGGCCCCTACTCAAATCCTATCAGATCACTTGTCTCAATGGACTGTCAACGGAAAAATAGTAAACGACGAAAAACCTACAGCACTAACCTCGTCCGATCTCTCATGACGCTCGAGCCAGTCGAGGTCGTGGTGACGTTGTGTAGCGGCCCCCCGCTGCCGCCGCCGCCACCGCCGCCGCCACCACATTGCCCATTGTGCAGCGAAACGCTGTCACCAGGGCCGGCCTCGCAGAGCGGAGTCAAACCGGCGACGGTTTTTGACGACGAAGCTGGTAGAGAATTTTCGCTCGCACGACGCGCGAACATCTCATCAGGAAGTCCGGGCGACAGGTTGTTCAGATCGATACCGCTCGCTGACAGTCCGCCCTGAAAGATTGCGCCGGAAAGCTGTAGTCATTACATGCTATCACGGAGGTCGTTGTTGTTGTCGAGAGGTGTAATAGTTAGTACGGTAGTTAGTAACAACCGTGGTCCTCATGTCAGTGCAAGCTGCCGTAGCCGGAGCACTCCATCACTGGCGAAATCACTCGCCAGTTGCAAATCTGCTTATTATTCTTACCGAAACTCTCTGCGACTTGCCTGCGTAGGGGGGAGGGGGGGGTACTTTTACCATCCAGTTGGTCTGCACACCACCAGCTGTATGTGATACGCTTCGTTAACGAAGGCCCCTACTGTAATGATACATACATACACATCTTTGCGCAACGGTAATATAGCCTAGCAGGGAGAACAACTTGGTAGAAAGGCGAAAGCAAGTGATACGTAACGAATTTAATTATCTACTAAAGGTTTTGGTAGAAGTTCACCAACCCAAGCCCAATACCGAGTCGGCTGTTCTGTGTGCGTGTATTTATAATATTATTATACTAGAATATTTATAATATTTCTATTATTAGCCTCTTTAGTGCAGCTACAACTTTCTACTTTTACTTTATTCAACCTGCCATGCCACTAAATAAAGTAATACGAACGTCGACGAATATCAATTTCATCAATTGTGCAGAACTGAATTTTCGTCTGTAAATTTCGTTCGGGACCTTGGCATATGGGTATCAGCCGGCATGGATTTTAGTAGACCCGTTGCTCAGCTTGTAAACACCGCAGCTGTACTTGTAAATACAATATTCGATTGATTTGCTACCGAAGAGCGTCCACGCCTGTACGGGAAAATCCGTAGTTTTCCTAAATTGCTATATGATTTTTTTAGTGTGGGAATCATACCTCCGCAGAGATATCGAAATGGTTGAAGGCCTTCAACGATGCTTTTTAGGATGTTCCCGTTAGAGGTGTTTCATCGAGCTGGGCTCCATAAATCTAACCCCCGTGTCTAATAGCGCTAGGCCAATTATACCGCTCCCGCGTCATCGACAAATGCTTCGACTGCCGACCGAATACTTTGAAAAGTTGTTCAGAAGGTGAAGAGTGGAAATATGTTCCTAAAGCGCCCTATTTGACTGGCGTATAGGAGGACGAGTTCACGGGAATACTTTTCCTACCGGATAATCTACGCAAGATGCTGATTGTCGACGCATCATCCACTAGAGCGGAGGCACAGTCGTAATAGTATTTTTACAACGCGACGAGACTATAATACCATTGTAAAAATGCCTCTGATCTTACATAACACACGATCGTGACACCATTTCTATTATAATACAATAATCGTGCCTTTTAACTAACACTCCTTTTACCCTGTTAAGAATACGCTTCTATTCGCTTTCAATATAGGTTATTGTGTTTGCATATCATTTATTTATAAAACTTTGTTAAGTTAGCACACTGGAGTGAACAATTATCTTACAATCAAACTAACTCCTTATCTTGTGCATTTTGAAGAATCAAAGGGGTTTAGGGATTCGGTTACAGTTGGAACGTATGCGGCGGCTAACAAAGAAGGGGGACCCGCTCTTCTGCTCAGGTTAATGTCTAGAGACGTGTAGAATGTGCAGATCTGAACAGGCATACGGTAATATAGCGGCGATCGAGTAAGGAGGAGTCAACTAAGACGCAGAAAGGTTAAGCATGTTAGACGGTGAATAAGGTTGACGCCGAGATTCCTCTTCTCGGTGAGTGCAACTACTACTACACCGTTGCGCCTAACGCTTCTGTGGAAGAGCAGTAACCTAGGTGTTTCGACCTCACGGTACAAGCGGCTCCCAGCTTGCGGCGACAGGTGGTGCATTTTCCTCTTCTGAGCTACTCCTGAGATTTGCATAAAAACCGGTATCTGCTTGTAACTAAACCCTCGACGTATGCCGTCGGGCGACTTAAACGGTAATACTTGAATAATTGCTTACGAACAAAGAAGTGCGTCGTCTTCTGTGTCATCGGTAACTACGTGATTGATCATACGTATGACGCAGGTGAAGTTTGGCGCAAGGGTGACGCGTAAACTCTTTGTTTGCAAAGTGGCGAGCAATTGTGAGTCGCTACAGTCCCCTCCGTCCGAGAGGTGAAGGTTCGGTGATGAAGTATTCCATGTCCTCTTGTACTGTATGATAACTTTGTACTGTATGATTCAAGTGCATACTCCTACACAGTATATACGAGTTATCGATGAAATCTTAGACAAAATAGCCCCAACTATCGGCTGACAACAATATCTAACGCCAGGCTAAGTAAAAAATGAATAGGCCTAATGTTGAAATAGGCCTAATGTTGATGTTCTACTGGTTATGCTTTTCGTTTGCATAGACTTATAAAAAAGTATTACATAGAAATGCTGAATGTTATCGGCAGATTTGTTTACATTTTCTGGCAAAATATGTGCATCGAAATTGGCTTTCATCACTCTCACAATGTGTGCCCAAAAGCTTGGATGCTATTAACCGAACACATTAGCTTTTGTAGTCTTGTGTTTATAGATGTTCCAACTCTTATTAAGTTTATTCCACTCTAAGGTTTCATTCAAATATGCGCCTCGTTCTTTCTCACTCTTTTTTCTCATATTTACATTTTTCCTCTTTATATGATTTTATTATTAATGTACAAACACAGTACTGGTAGTGCGTCTCGCGCAGATTGTTCACTTCCTCCTGTAGCGTCGTATACCTTTGTTACTGAGTATTTTACCATTTGCATTAAGCTGCTGCTGTTGTTGCTGTTGTTGTTGTTGATGCGTTTGTTGTTGTTGTTGTTGTTGTTGCTGGTGTTGCCGGCACAGATCGAGGGGCTCTGGCTTCGCGTTCCGATTTGGTTAGCGAGTTGGTCGGCCGGGGAAGACATACGTCGAACAGGCGTGTACGTTACGCTAAGGTTATTGGTGCTGCTGCTTCTGTTGATGACAGCGCCGCCACCGGCGGTGGAGTTGGTGGAGGCGGTCGCCGCTGCCGATGCCGCAGCCGTCATCCTCGCCTTGCATGCCGGCCAGCCCGGGTTGCTGGCTAATCGCCGTCGACATCGCGCGTAAACAGGCGAACTTGGCAAAGCCGTCAGGTCGATGCTGCGGCCACGCTTGCGTCTGCCCCCGTCATTCATCAGCAGTAAACACACATAGACACAGAAACACATGTATAAATGCATGTAAATTTATATATATATATATATATATATATATATATATATTTATGTATAGTAAAGTCAAATTTTCGGGCTGACCCTCAGCCAAGATTTAACGTCCACGGAACTGTTTTATTTATATGTAGTAAGACCATCAGTAGTACTAGTAGTACACAGAGATATCCCAGAGGTAACCGAGGTAAGTACTCGCTGTGGGAAAAAGTCTGAAGACTGGTAGGACGCCAGACCCTGATTGCATAGCACCGGCTACAAAGGTACTCTTTGAGGCGTTCCCGGACGTACTGGCTGACGTACTGACCACACAAGCATTCCGCACTCCGCACTCCGGCTGCTTTGCCCTGGCTTGGACGAAGGCCGATCTTGTACTTACCTCGAAAAAGAATAGCTTCTAAACAACAACCTTCTTTCGGCGACACAATACGGGTTCAGAAAGGGCCGATCAGTCTTCTCGGCCATAGAGACGGTGGTTGCCTAGGCGCTGGCATAGCCTGCCCTGGAGGTAATTTTGAACACGTTATTCTAAGTAAGAGAGTACCGCCGTATCTGTGCCGCGCAATCCCGGCCTATCTGAGCTATATCAGTTACATATGGTCAACGAGGGCCTCAAGTTCCACATGACGACAAAGCTTGGTCCAGCTCCTCATTCCATAGCTTGATTCCTGGCCTAACACTGGCGCAAAATATAGGTGAGGGCATCCTCCCAATTGGGTCAAGGAGGTGCTCTCATTCTTGAGACGAATTCTACGAATGGCCAGGGCATCAAACTCTTCTATGAAATGAAAAAAGGAGTAGAACCCTCGACATTTGGTAGGCTGATTGGGACTCCACTGAGTAAGAACTCTGTTTTCGTACATCTTGGGTGGACCGGGCAAGTAGCATCTTCATACTGATATGTCGAATGTAGAAACATCACGCGACCACGGAAAAGAGCTTGGCATATAATTTTCTATAGGCCACCTGGACAAGAAAATGCTCGTGAAAAGCTTTACCTGTTGGGAGATTGCCGGGAGGCTATTTCGACACGTGGCTAGAGATGCGGCAAGTGAAAATGCCAGCCAGATTTAGAACTAGGGATTATTATCTATCTATCTATTAGGTATATAGCCACTTAAGCCTAAATCTACGAAGAAGGCTGCTATCTGGATCACTCTTATCATTCGGCTAATGATTTTATACGTATCACAAACTATGGCATAATTTCACATCGACTATAGGAACACACGGTACTAAGATTACAGAATAAACAGAGGAAAACCGATTTCTATGAACCCGCAAGGTAAATAACTGTAATCTTAGCTGCGTGTACATGTTTCACAAAAAGCGTTATAAATGAAGCGTTTCTACTTGTTTTATTCTAAAAAAACATACAGTACAGTTTTACATTTACAGATACACACAAGGACAAAGACAGTTAGTATGGGTCTTATTTAGTGCAACCAGTGAGTTTGAGAGTATTCGTGCCATGTGCGTTTGTAGGCAGAATTGTCTGCGCTTGTCATTGACTCAACAATACCCCCAATCGTAACGCGATTACTGTAAAACAATTTTTGGCAGTACAAATGGGGCTGGCACATGCAAAGTATGTTTAGGGTGTGGCTTAAATCTTTAAGACATTTTCAAATGCCCTCCCTCCCTGAGCATATGAATGTTGGAAAGCTTTTTGTTTAGGCACATCTATTTCGATTATTCGCCAAACAAAACTATTGATCTCCTCTGTATGGGCGACAGTCTTGAGGGTTTCTAGCTCCTTAGACTCTCTATGGTCGTCTGATATCTAAAATATTTGATTAGCCGTGATACGGGCCAGCGTAACGCAAAAAAATCTGATAATTCGACGTGCTAAAAAACGACGATTATAAACATAGTCTGTGCGCCAAATCGATTTACAAAATGCACCCACATATTCGTTTTAGGAAGTGCGCTTGCTCAAGAAGCCCAGATAATGCTGTTGATGGCGATGCCCGTTGAGAGCAATAAAGTAGCTTGTTGACTCCGAGTTTCTTGAAGAGTGCAATGCAAGAAGAGTTTTTTGTGTTTATTTTTTTGTTTTGTTTATTTTACAAATAGTGTCAAGTAATACCTCATTGCGGTTGGGGTTAAAATTTATGACTTCATTACCTGCCGGGGTTGAAATCAGCTTGCGAGATCTTCGGATTGGAGAAGTTTTGGTTCGTGCCAGGCCTCTCCTCCAAACCGTTGCCGCCAAAATCTGACTGGTAGAATTCGTTCTGCAACGCATATCAGCAGAACAACCAATAGAGTCATGTCGTAACGTGGTACTCCTAAGTCTAGCCAAGAAGGGCCCCATTGTAGACCTGCATTCACATTTGTTCAACTGCCGATAATTTAGTTAAGTTACTAGACTGTGTGGTGGCACACAATATACGACACAATGGTACTTGGCATTAAAGTAGGCCATCTTGCTCCTAAACATTCCTAAGTAGGCCATTCAATCTTGCTCCTAAATATTCCTAAGTAGGCCATTCAATCTTGCTCTTAAACATTCCTAAGTAGGCCATTCAATCTTGCTCTTAAACATTCCACAGAGCCACACCACACTTCAAAGTACTGGTGCCTGCGCTTCTCTTTAGGGTATCACGTTTCTTTTTTTTGCTCAGAATAGGCGCATCACTGACTAGTGCAATATAATTACTTTTTAATCTCTGTTTAACCTGTTTATAGCAAAATCAGCCAAAAACGTCCGACGATTGCTTTCTGGAGCCTTTCTTTAATTTCTCATTTTTATGGGTAGACTTAAGCTAGTATTAAATTCTCAATCGACTGCGGAACCATCTCAGTCAAGCCAATGTCAAAACGCACCTGAAGCCCACTCTGCGCTTACCTGTACGAGCGAGCAACCGTTATGTGTAATGAGGTCATGACCGATTGTGTTCTAATAGTAGAAGCAATCAGACTACGGATTAATATGCATTTCGTATAAAACATTGTATCATGTTCTCTCGTGGTGGGAGAGAAACGCATTTATTCCAGTTATTAATAAGAGTTTCGAAAAAGTAAGGTTTGAATGAATGTGCTGAAAATTAGCACACGTATATGTATTTATATATACGAGGGCGGATCGGCAAGTTTAAGTAATTTGAAATAAAACCGAAACCACTAAGGTTGTTCCGGTTTGTTTTGCTTAGAAGCGCCATTGATCAGGGCACGGGCCAAGTATGGCACCAATCGGTACCGGAGTTTCCTTGAATCTTGAATCTTGAGCATATGATTACGACATCGAGATCAACGCCCAATCCATCCAGTGGTGTTTCCACGGAAAGGGTCTATTGAAGAAATTAAGACCGACCAGAAACAATACTAAGGTTCTTTTGACTGTTTCCTTCGACTATATCTTCCGCTAATGCTTGCCACTCGGTTATACGGTCAATATGGAATAAATTATGACCTTATAAGATTAACTGCGCGAACTCGTCCGAAGCAAGAAGCCCGAACTCTGGGCAAACAACTCTTGGGTCCTCCATCACGGCAACTCACCGGCGCGATTTCCATGCTTCTGCAGGCGGCATATTCGTCAAATTGCCTCGTGCGATATTTTTCTGTTCTTCTTTCATTGATAAAATGAAATTTGAAGACACAACATTTGAAGACCATAGACGAGATAAAGAAAAATTCGCAGGGGCATCTCAAATTGAATCCGAAAGACGGGTATTAAAGATCCTTGAAGGAGTGGTAAAGAAGGTGGCACACGTGCAACAGTGCCCACTGGTCTGCTACGCCCACCTCCGGTTTTGCCATTTATGGACCGGCCAACAACATCGTGGACGGAATATCACTATGCACGGCGAAAAAGAAAAACGGCGAGTCAACTACGTCAGTATGGTGACGAAGCTAACAGAGATGATCGAGGAACCCAAGGAAGTGGCCGTTGCTTGCGACAAATTCTTTCGGTGACGATAACGGTGAGTACATAGCTGCACTGTGACGACTGCTGGTGGGATGCGAGTGTGACGCTCGGAGCCGGCATTGAGAAGCCCGCTCATTTTGGGGCAACAAGGCCACATGTGAGAGAAAAGCTTCTCCTCGAAGAGGCTTTGCGGGTCGAACAGGACTGGACGGCCACGCTACACGAGGAGAGGTGCGTCACGGAAGCCAGATGGATTGCAGAAGGAATCGAGTAGGTGAACGAGGTGCCAACGACGAAAGTAAATAGACAAGCCGGTCAAGGCATGTACGAGTTGGAAGACGGTAGGAGATGGCACAGGAACCAGTTGACGCGTGCCGACCAACCACCGGGGAGCACGGGCAGCCCAGAGGCCAGGCTATCTACAGCGCACGGGTCAAGGTGAACAGTAGAAACCAGAAAAAGAAAGACGAGTGCGCCGTGTGAAGGACGTCCACGGCGGAAGAGACGCGCACCGAGCCTGCTACGGGAGTTCGTGGGTGAAGATGGGACCGAATTCAAAACAAGCCGGTGAAGGGAAGAGAATTTAGGATAGCAGCGTCTGTTAAGCAGCGCGGACATAGACAGCGTCGGTTGGCGGCAATGCCGAAGCAAACTAAAGACATGGCGCCAAATAGAGGATGCCGCCACCTCAGTAGCAAAGACGCGGGAAGTCACTAAATGAGCTTGTATTCGTTGGTGCGAGCCAAGCAAAGGACATGTGCTGCTTGAGCGAGAGAATGGCAAACTCGTAACGGTCGCCGGCCAGTCATTGGGGTGGTGGACACTACATACATCTATCAGAAGTTTTCGATTCGTACTCATATATTTGTGTGTTGTCGGCGTTAGATAGAACACTAGGACGTGTATTTACGCGTATAAACTAAGAGAACTCACTGAAAAAAACTGCTGAAAAATTTACTGTTCCGTTTACTGCTGGTAAAAACCAAAAAGGTCGCTACCTTGCCGATATTGTATTTCTTAAAAAAAGTGTATCATATATGTATTATAAATAAAATAAAACATTTGTTTATATCCTAAACACTTGTTTCGATATAACTTTAAACATTTCAGACTATTTTTCAAACAGCTGAAAATATTTGACGCTATAATATTATTAATCAAAATATAATTCCACGCGATATATGATAATTGAATACACATGTGTATATGCGTTCAATCAACCAAATATGACGCGGACTTTTAATTAGAGGTCAATCAGAGGGCTACTCAGACGATGCTTAAGTTTAATATCATATGAGTTACGCAACATGTGTTTAGCTGGACAGCCACATATAAGAATGCGTTGGCGTGAATGAAAGCGAAAGTCATATTATATACAATCATCGATCGTAATTAACTAGGTAAGAGTATTTTTTCCTCGAAGTCCTTCCTATCGTATCCATGCGATACGCGACGTCTCTACTGATGCAAAGGAGTCTCTATACGAGGAATTCGCTCGTGCGTCTCGATTGAACGCATACAGCGTCACTTCAAATCCCTTTTCAAGAATCACACTTTGTATGTCGGACCTCTAAAGAACTACTAATACATTCATAGGAAAAGCAACGATAAAAATACAAATATCGCACACAGACGTAATCAGCTTAAACTATCGTATACAGTAATATCTTCAGCGTGGATAATCCTGTATGTCGGAGAGCCATTACAATTGTAGACATGCATTAGTGACGTATTCTTAGTCATGACTCTCCGTCATTTGTTCTGGCCTCGATATCTAGCCTAGGAAAATAGCATTTTTTCTATGCTATTTTCCTAGCATAGAAAAAAAGATTGCGTCATGGAGAACGCAAAAACGCAAGACACGACAATCGTTGAGAGCAATGTCGTCGTGTTGTACGCCATTTGACAATAAGTGTGTTGCAGTCAGGTGTAATAGACAATAAGTGATGACATCAGGTGTCCGCTGTTTTCGCGCTTGTTCGAGCGTTATGTGACCTATGTTGATGAATGTATCAAATAAATATGATATATATATATATATATATATATTTTTTTTTTTATATATATATATATATATATTAAAAGATTTTTTTGTAAGGCTAATGCCCGTGTACGTTTTTTTCCATGTCATGGCTAACTTTTAATCCACTCCGGCATTTACCTTGTCCAAATTGAAAACCATGCAAACCAATTTAAGAGTGGCCGGTCTGGGTCTTGAACCCAGTCCTCTCGAGTGCAAGGCAAAGGCTTTGCCACTAAGCCATCTTGCTCGGTATATATATATATACATATGTATATATACACATGTATATATATATATATATATATATATATATATATATATATATATATATATATATATATATATATATATATATATATTAAGGGGTCAGTCGGGCTGGCAAAAGCCTAAGCCGGCAGCACATTTCTACTCTTAAAACGCGCTGCGCGCTTAGAATCAATCTATCATATCTTGTCCACCCTAGCAAATATAAAGAAACTTGTCGTGGATGCTGGTGCATGGAGATAAACAAACTGAAGGTGTATCTTCGTTCTTTTATCTGAAGGTCTTACCACAAACTGCCATCTACTTCTAATTATTTTTATTAAGGAAGTTGTTATTATACCAGACCATTCTTTTACTCTCTTGTTGTGTACCTACTGTCTTGTAAGCATCACAGATTTTTTACGCCTAACGTCTAAGAATCTTTGATATGATTGAGTAGTTTCTTGGAATACAGAAAAATAACTCGAGTATTCTCGCTCTACACATGATCAATGAGTCAACGATGTATATTCAACGCAATATTCAGGAACAGTAGAAGACATTTCTAGAATAAGGGAAATTTAAGGTTGTGATTGAGAGGTACAGAACTTCAAACCGATTAAAGCGCAATTTGTAGAGCAACAAGTCGTAGGTACCATCAAAATCTATGCGTGCGCGCGGATTGCTATAATCCAGGGAAGGCTTAATTGACACCGTTGGAAGCATTATCATTATTATTCTAGATAATATGTAACTCAATGTTTGACTAATTGCAACAATTGTGCAAATGCATGGTATACAGAAAAAAAGGTTTATATTTTTTAGTTTATATTACATCGGCTAGCGTGTTTAGTGCTATCTAAACGGGAATTGGAACCCAAAGCACAACAGATGGACAGTTGCTTAGCAGGGTGTTACTTTCTTTGAGTTTTTTGAATTTTTGAGGGCAGAGTCGGCTGCATCTCTTAAGCTCGTCATTTGACTATGGACATCCATGAGCTCGTCCGCGCTCTGTGTTAAGCCAATAATGGGAACGGCTGTGGGACGACGACAATTTGCCCACGACAAGGCTTTGGTTGAAATTGATATAATGCCTCATTGTTTTAACGCTTTATATTGCTGCAAAAATAGAGAGAGTTACTCTTTCTAAAGTTATAACAACGACACTTGTTCCCCATTCAAGTAGTTTACAAATTTCTAAAATTAGACCTACACAGTTCGAGTTGTAAGCAGCTTTTTTAACAAGCTTGCTTGATGTCACCATGTAGGCAGAGTTTCGAATTCGAAAAATGCATGGATTTGTCAGAGTTAAAGACATTCACAATACGATGAACGCCGAGCATAGAGTACAATGTCGGAATGTTCTTGTTTCGGACGAATTTCATTTTCGACAAAGGACGGAGAGGAATGACACCTGATCTGTTCTGTAGTTACTCGTAGCACGCATAGCGGGTGACCCGTCGGTCCTCTCGTCAAAACTCCACTGATGCTGAGCTGAAGTATGTTCCTATTCGAGACCGTTGACATAAGTGGAATGAGTGCGTTTTGATCGTATCCGTCCCTGTCATTACAGTAACGATGAAACGCCGCTCGTTCTCCGTTCGTAAAGGAAAATCCGCATCCGTTTGCACCTTACGTAAGCATTCCGTAATCTCGTATTGCAGTCAGTCGAATGGCTGCTAGATTCCTCTTTGGTTGCTAGGCTTCTATTTGTCTGCTCGGTTCCTCTTTGGTCGCTAGGTCGCCTTAAGGTCTGGATAACAGTTGCGGTTACAACATAACCAACGATATCCATGATGACGACAGCGACTACCATCACCACTACCACAATAACAACAACAATTGAGCAATACGAAAACAACAACATAACAGCAGCAACAACAACAACAATACTAGTGGAATAATACAAACAACAACTACACAACAACAACAATAACACTAATGTACGAACAACATAAACACAACACCAATACTAATGGAATAATACAAACAACAACAGCCACAACAACAATAGAACAATACGAACAACAACTAGCTTGGGCGTCCAGTAATGCGTTGACGCTACCCCATAAAGCCTAGCCTCTTCTAGGTAGCTGAGCATTGGCTGAGCAAGGTCACCAAGCTACGACTGCCGAGCAGGGTCATTGTGCCTCTAACTGAGGCGGATCTAAGCGTGGCTAGTGCGTCCAAAAACATGTTACCACCAACTCAAGACAAGTGCAGGAAGGAAATATATATATATATATATATATATATATATATATATATATATCTTATATAGACATACAGGTACCTCTACATATACCTAGAATCAGGACGCTGGTCAGTAGACTACAACAACATGCACCTGCCAAGCATACGGCCGTCATGATCGCCGGCGTCTGGGCTGGGCTGGATTTGACCAGTCCTGTGACCGGTCGAGTAGTGGGTGAGAGTTGGGTTCTACTTGATGACACGGCCTAAGCCGCGCAAAGTACCGCCTTCCGGTGATCTTTCGGTGGAAGCTGGCTAAGCCACCGAGCGTCATCATGGTGTGCCTGCGAGACTGACTACGGGCAATGGTAGGCACTGGCAGGCAATGAGGCCGTTGAGTGGCGACAAAAATATAGATAACCGCAGTCGTTCGTGGTGGCAGCGGCCAACAGCGCCTGCTCTCTACGCCTGGGTCAAGCACTGCAGTGAAGCATGCCCGCGCGCGGGTTCACCTATGGCGGCCTCCTACGGCCTCAAGACATAGAGATGTTGATGCGCTATTACTATATGACGCGTGGTGCGTGCGGCGTGAAATGACGATTTGTTTGACAATTTCGAATTTTTCAACCAACGACCGAGCAAGATGGCTTAGTGACAAAAGCGGCCTTGCCTTGCATTCGGGAGCACTGGGTTCGAGACCCAGACCGGCCACTCTTAAGTTGGTTTGCATGGTTTCCAATTTAGACAAGGTAAATGCCGGAGTGGATTCAAATTAGCCGTGACATAGAAAAAAACCGCACACGGACAATAGCCTTACAGAAAATCCAAAAGAAAAATGCGATAGCCATTCCACGTTCCATGATCTCGTATGATTAGCAGTTGCGCGAGAGCTGAGAACTGGCTGACCATTGTTCATCACCGTCTTCAAATGATTGGGCTTCCCTGAAGCACCCATTTCTATATGCTATATATTCGCTATCCTGACGATTATGACAATTTGTATGCTCCAATAAGATTGGACTACATTATGCGGCGTAAACGTGTATGTATATTTGTCCGTATATGGGCATCATTTCAGCAGAACAACGCCGCAACCAGTGACTGACAGAACATGTGCGGTAAATTAGGGTACTAAATTGTCGCATATACGGGCATGACTCTCTCTATATATATATATATATATATATATATATATATATATATATATATATATATATATATATATATATATATATTTAACTTAAGCATTTGTAATGCAGTTTCGCAAATAAAGCAGGTTCTGAATCTGAATATATATACAGGGTGCCTAAGAAATTTCTAGCAATGCTTTGTTTAGGAGTAAGAGGAAAATTACTCATTTTTGTTATACTGATTGTCCAGAAATATATTCACAAAATGTGTGATTCCCAGAAAACGAGTTATTTTATCTAGAAACTGCAATACCGGCGTGTTTAAAAAAGGATTCTCAGAAAAAAATTCCGCATTTTGATTTCCACAATTTTGTTTAACAGGTGGTAAACAGTCTGTATATGGGAATATATTATATATTTTTCTGAATGCATCTGTGAACGTAATGGCAAAACTTTAAAACATAAAAGCTCAAGAATAACCCATCCAGGATCTTGATTTATGCATCCCCTAGCCGGCGTGATTCGGATCAGTATAAAACACATTATTGGAATGCTCGCGCGAATACGCGCACAGAGTCAACATTATTGGTAAGGGAGCAGCTTCTAAACTTCAGAAAGGTAACCGAATACTGTTTAGAGCTACTGGGTGTGTCGCTTACGGAAGCGGCGGTTGAGGGTGCACTCAAGAAAAGCTCGTAGGCACCAACCGATGGTTAATGTACCAACTTCGAGGTCCGTCAGCGTTTAGAAGGCACAATCTCTTTGGTTGGTCTTGCATGTGACAATCGCCACGTCTATACCAGATACATAGTGCATGGCTATCATATGGTATCATGGCCTGGTTTGTTCGTATACGAGCTTTCACGAGGAGTGCACCGAGTGCGTATGTCGACCATGCTCTCAGGTGTGTACGAAGTTTCATGCGTCTGCCTGTCTGGCCCTTGCGAAGAGATCACTGCACTGCCGCTCTCGAATAACATGCCGCGAGCAGCTGACTGTATAATTGTATAATCTGTATAATTGTTTATGTTATATGCATACTCATTATGAGCGAAATCATTATGATGAAGAAGGCACGACCTAGTACAGCGTTTTGATGAGATACACCAGGAGACCCCACAATCCCTATTAAACGTTTTTTTAAAACATCTGTCCTTGACTCAAGCTGCGCTTTCCACTGGTGCTGGGGGGCTTAGGTGTACGCAGATTAGTCGGTATTGCCCTATCCTTCTACCTGGGCTCGTTGTCCGAAGTTAAGAAGCTTGTCGTCGCTATCGGGCCCCCCTCAACTGAGAGTTGGATCGCCGATCAATGCAGGCAGCACTCGCTAACTTTGGCGACCATTGGGATTCAGTGTCGGAGTACATAATACAAAGATCTCAAAATCGGATCGTGGTATGCCGACTCTAACGCGACCTAGAAAATCAGATCTCCGACAGCTCAGGGAGGGCCCGTTTAAAAATGTGCTTTAAACAAATATATATTCATGGGACCCACTTCGAGTGCAGTTTGTTTGTTCAGGGTCATCCAACCCTTTTGATCCTTCACATTATTTTTTTGGTGGAGGGTGAATGCATTTACGCACTGGCGCGACAGGCATAGCATAGCAGCCTACCCGCGCTGTGTGGGATTCGGCCCCGACGGCTGGATTTTGTTCCGTCGAGACCCATACCCAGTAGACACACCTCCACCCATAAGCTTCATACTCTGTCAGCCCGGATCTTCATTTGATAGTGCGGACGGACTGACAGGAGCTGCGGAGGGTGCCAATCGGATCTAGCGGCCGTGGTCATCCCCGGGTTCCCCACCTCATCAGACACGCTTTGCCCATTGACCTGTGAACCCGGTCTTCTGTAAGCAGTGTCGTCTTCCTGCTGTTTGGAGAGTCGCCGAACGGTTTCTAACACTTCACATTTACTCGCTGTGATCCGGAATTAGGAAATTAGTGAGAATTTATGTGATGAATTACGTATCATTGAAATCAATCAAGTAATTAAGGAACTAAGCAAAGCATACACATGATTGTCCTTACATCGTACGTTTGAGGGGTTTGTTCGTGCTGTCGTTGCTGCTGCTCCACCGACTCGCGATCTCCAGAGTCGAGCTGAGGTGGAAGACTGGAGCAGCGTTCTACTGTAATCTCGGACAGGTATATGCTCTTACTTTCAGTCGGCTTGCGAGACTCTGCACGCTCGCAAATCGATGATACCGATGGCTCGAAGCAGCTCATAGTAGCACTGACATGCGCACTCATCCACAGACCCCACCCCCCCAGTGATATGGGCGCAGGTTCGGCGATACCCTCCTGAAGCTCAATCAGAAACAGCCAGCAATCAGAGTTTTCTTGCGGGCAAAAGGGGGGGGGAGGCACTGGAAACAACTGTACGTTTGGCCTTGATCCCCACCGGAGTTTGGTTTCGCAGGATTCTGGCTCTTAGAGGACTGCTGTTTTCCTCACTGCCGCAACCCAAGCCGCCTACTGCGTGGTGCACTGCGTGGGGTTTGCAATGTGAGGACAAGTTTGCTCCTACTGTTGCTTTCTTTTGTAGCGTTCTTGGCTTGCTTGCGGACGAAACACGGTACACGTTACACGATCTACTACTGTGTGGGTTCACGGCGGTCAAGTAGGTTACTAGCTATCCACTCTAACAACTAAGGCACATCTACAACAAGTACAAACTATGTACAAACTAGTATACACAAGTATACACACAGACACACGCGTATTACGACTACTGCGAGTTACACACAGATAACGAGACCTTGCCCTGCACACGTCACTATTCCTCTCGGCACATAGAAGCCGGTATGGCACTGTGGCAGACGAACGACTAACTGTATGTGCCGGCTTTGGTGAAACGCCGAAGCAGCCGGAACGCAGGCTGCGTGATGGTGATCGCCGTTAGTCAACTCGATCAAAGGCCGACTTAATTGAACGGATCTGCTCTCCTTTGCGTCCTTCTAAACAGGTCTCTGGCCAGAGAATGGGGAATAAGCTGTATCGATATTTTGTCGCCAAGCTTTCTCCATACAACCACTAGGCTAGGACTACATGGACTATTCTGTATGTCGGCGGATGTGTTTGTGCACGTGTGTTACGTCACGTTTAAATCGACACCTGTACGTGTGTATTAACGTATACTTGGCGCCGCAAGCATGGACCGACCTACCATTTACATATAGGTGTAGAAATATATATATATATATATATATATATATGCCTGTGTGTATATGTATTGACATAAGCATGCAGGCATGATAAGATTTTGACAATGATAGTTCGATCATATGTCGAGCCGAAGGGGTTATACCGGCTTAGAAACAGCCACTCTTCCAGCTAAATCCAGCCTCCTCAGTATTTGCTACAGCTTGCGGAATCAGCCTAGTGCGAGGACGCACAGTAGAGAGAGAGAGACGATAGGTCGAGCACGCGGTAACAGCAGCCACACGGGCAGACTACGAGTATAAGGCCCACTAGAGCCTGATCTGTTACTTGTACGACTGCTCTACTACTACTACTACTATTACATTCTGCCGACTATCTTGAGCGAACTTTCCAAGAAAATTTGCGTACGCATCTCAGTCTGATTAACGCTATTAACGTGAGGTGAACGTGAAATAAGAAAATAGATACCTGTCAATAGGTTAAAGAAAGCTTATCGTGTATGTAAACGGGGGCATTTCTAGCGTCTTCAACTGTCAGTTTTGCATAGAGTAAGACACATTGAAGTTTGAAACAGAATTTGTTGGCAGTTTTACACATGTTACATGCTTTTGTTTACTTTACCTTAACTATTGTGAAATAGTGGTTCCGTAAATAAACCTCAAATTTAAAATTTAAATAAAAAAAAAATTGGGGTGAGAGGCAAAAATGTTTTTACGCACACCCAAAGCGGGTAGTGTGGAACTCGATGCCGATGTTGTTGGCATAATACCCACTAAAAACCACTTACCTAAATGGCCTCAGGAAGAGGCGAGGAGCTGGAACCATTCTTTAATAATACTTCAATCCCTTATTGTTTTTTAATTTTCGCTGAACCTAAAAACTACTACTGTAATTGTACTCCTATGAAGCTCACGATCTATGAGGTCTAGCCCAACCCCCGACCCTCCGTGACAGCTGTTGTTGCCGCTGCTGCTGCTGCTGTTGCGTGTTTTGCTGCTTCTAAGGGCGGTTTAACGCTAACGTTAGCAGCAGGGGGGGGAGGGGGATTAGGAGAAAAACAATCTTGACAGATGAGTAAAATATGTGGGGTATTTACAGCAAGAAAAGCAGGCGGCGGCGGCAGACATAAAGGCATCTTGCTCCAACGACTTGGAATTCTCCACGTAACCACCGTCTAAATATGAACCTCTTTCTGTTTCGCTGACTCGCTGTCCTTCCTGTTTTCGTTCGTTCGCTGCTCGCGTGTTTTCTACTTCTAGTTCTTAGAATCGTCGCCACTATCCGCATCCGAAATCGTGAGTCGATCCGCAAGATTAGCAAATAATTCGCCGACTGTCTGCTCTCAGGCGTCTCCGGTGTCTAGCCCCTAATTTACCTATCTACCAGGCATAGCAATTCGACTATTCGATATTCGGCGAAAAATTTCACTCTCTTTTCTCTATCGTCGACGTCGGATTAAAGGAAGGAGCAGACAAAGCCGCCGGTTAGTACCCGTATAAGAAACGGCGACCGCGGTGGCGTCAGCGTGTCTGCGTACCTCAACTGGTATCGGCAACAACAACAGCAAGTGACCCTGTAGACTATAGAAGCCAATTTAATTCTGTCAACCATCCGGTCAAAGCAGGCCGCTGCAAGCCTGAATCCAGAATTGGGAGGTGGGGCGCAAAAAGGGCTTAATCGTAATTGTGCACTAATTATCTCTAAATCTTGGCACGTTGATTAGTCATGTCATCACCGGCGCTTTAGACAGGTAATAGCTAATGTTTTTATTGCCCATTAGTGACCACTCTAGAGTTCGAGCTCATGGTCTATCGATTGCAAGTGGTTGACTGGGAAGCTCTTTGTTATATATATATATATATATATATAACGGGAGTGGCGATAACTATTCTTCCAGCGTGTCTTTCTCTGTGATAAGCGCGAATTATGCGTGCTGCGGGCAATTTCCTCGTAAATAAAAAGTTGGTCAGATGTGTCAACTCCGCATAGTAACATTTTTTGGTCCGTTGATCATTGGAGGCAAAAAAAAAAAGAAACGTAGTGGGTAGCAGGAGTTTACGGCAGCCCGCGTGCGCATATTCACGACAGACACGCGGTCAACGTTGCAGAAAATATTCAGGTTGTCGGGGTCGTGGGGCTTTTACGTTACTCTGTCGCAGTTTTGGTCTCTTGTCCAGCAGACATACCGTCGAAAATAGGTTACGAATAGGTACGCGAACGCATACATACGTGTGCAAGCGTTACGTTTCTTTAGCGCTTTGTCTGGAATTGCTCCGAATATCTCTGCAAAAATATTTCGTCGAGTGATCCGATAAACCACTGAAGATGTCGACGACTTACTATTATACATCGCCCTTCAATGTGATTAGCAGTATTTGCGCTTCATAGGTTTGCACTTTTTAATCTAGCTTGACACGTGCTGAACTAACGTGATTTGCGCAGGTATCACCGTAGGTGTACTCTCACAGCACGACGTCCTTCGTTTCGGTCTCATTATGTCGATATATATAATACGACCGCACATCTTGTCATACTATATATACACACACACACATATATATATATATATGTATATATTTAAAATATATATATGTATATATATATATATATATATATATATATATATATATATATATATATATATATATATATATTATGTTAACCCGTAATTTTAATTTATCAATTTATAACACAATCCTGTGAAAATAAACGTGTTAACTTTCAGCCTAAAACAGCCCTGGTCTGCACCATTTGACAAGCAATGCCAAAATTGAAATCGCCCTGTTGGACGTCATTGGAAAGTATCTGTCGTACGAATTATGCGGCTCTCTTGTCCTCAGTAGTTATCTTAAAACGATCGCCCAATTTAATTTCTCAGTTGGGGGGCCCGGTGGTCCCGAAGGTCTCGGAGGCCACTGGACTGAAGTTATGGGGTCCTGTCGGTTCGGCGTATTTGTTCATCTGGTTCTTTTCTGCTTGGGTCGCGGCGTGACCAGCTCTTATATACACATTTATATATGACCGCACATCTTAATAATGTAGGTTAGGGGATCACCAGGTTCTTTTAAGACAACCTGTCAAACGTTCAAGTGCGCTTGTCGCTTGCACACCACTGTTTGTTCTTTGTCCATCTTAGGCACGTTCCGGTGCCCATGTACCGCTGTGCCGGGAACACATAAAAATTATTTGCAAAACAACATATTCAACGCCCCAATCACACAACAGCGATGCCGACCGTCATAGTCGGTTCACTGTCATTTAGTTGAATATTGTCAACGATCAGAGATAACACAAGGACTATGGGAGGAAACTCTGATTCACGGGCTCAGGCTCTTCTTCGTACAGCTTCGTACGCATGCGCCTTCATCGGCGCTATCCAAGCGGTCATCCGTCCCCCTTGACTGTGTTTTCAAAGGGACAACTAAAGGCATTGTAGCTAGCTTGTTATAGGACTTGTAGGACTGTTTACCTCAGGTTAAGTTCCAAGCTCGTGGGAGACAGAGGATGGTCTAGAATTAAAAACAACCTCCTTAAAAGATTGTTTTTAATTCTAGCTAGTTTGTGTGTCATTGTTGTACGTCAACGTTCAGATAAACGTCAAGGTTCGACAAGTTAATAAGCATATTCAACGACAGGAAACGCGGCGTCAATTGATCAACTTAATGCAATGTCATCTTTAAAAGGCGCAAACTAGAGCCTTTAATGTTACTTGATTACACCAATTGTACGTCGTATGTTATATGTTTTTCAGATTTAGCTTATTCGTTTTTTCACTTAGTTAAAGGTTGAGAATGGTTTCGGGCTGCACTAAACACTCAATATTCATGTCATTCGATATCAGAGAAGACTATCATACTTTCGATGGCAGTTATATTATTATATATTAAAAACATAACTAGGCGAGTTAACTAGTCTTTTATACGCTATGTTTTTATTGCTGCCCTGTCAAAAGACTTGTCTTTTTTGTTACCGTTTTTATCGGCACAGTTGCTGTATAGACGTGTTTTGTCGCATACGTTCGTCACGTCCACGATTGACGGCGACGCATTTTTATTGCGTTCTACTGTTTGCCCTAGGTAGCGGCTGGGCGTATGACAAAAAAACAAACGTACAATTGCAAGACAACTAATTTCCATTTTTATATACAATTTTAAAAAACAAATACTACTAACATAAATGGTTGCTTCCCGTAGACAAACGCGCAACATAACAGCTCACTGGCTTAACGAACATCTGCCTCGCTCCCCTGGACACCCCTCGCCCTATATATCGCAGCGTAATCCTTCGTACGGTTCTCGTACCGTCGCCGACGTTAAAAATATTGACAACAGAAGATCAACAACCATCTGGCGTACGCCGATAGACCAAACCAATAGAATTTGTGCATTATTCTCGATAGTTCTGTACTAAGGCAACGTCTAAATGCCGTTGTCACTTTATGCGTATGTACTACCTAAATACTGCTTCTTAACGTGCATTCGATCCTACTGACTTTGGTTGTTAATGCGGTCAGGTATATATATATATATATATATATATATGGTCTTCCATAACCGTATGTACTTATGTTATGGTTTAGTAGAATTCATCAATAAAATGTTTTTTCCAATAGAAGGAAATTTTAGGAGTGACGATAAAATTTATAAAATTCGTTTATTTACCTTTTTTATCTATCATCCTACATCTTCGTTTGTTAATTGGGCAAAATCTACGTTTGCGGGACAACCAGTCACCGCACGAAGGAACCGATGTGTTCGGTGGAAAGTTCATGCATAATCTAAATTACACCCGAGCAAGCTAGCAAAAGGCGAATAGCCGGATTGAGGAAAGTCGTAAAAAAAAAAACGTTGAAGTTTGCACGTGCAGAACCGCAAAATTTTGCCAATACGAGCAAAAATGTACGCTCAAAAGACTACTTCTATGCAATAGCGAATTTAATGCCCATGACTTTCGTACCAAAGTGATGGTGCTGCGTTACGTAGTTGCCAAGTAACTAAGGCTTTTCGACAGCCGTAGTTGTTATATTTTACGTTGAAGCTTTCACGTTCAGAACCGTAATTTCTGCCAAGGCGTTTCCGCCCCCTTCTTCCATTGGAAAAACGTAATTTTATTTGCCGAATTCTACCAAACCTTAAAATATGTACCTAACGTTTTAATAAACTCTTGCAAAAGCAGGCCAAAATGCTAGCAAGTATGCACGCCTTCACTTTTAATATGGCGGCAACTACGTAAGCATAATTTTGGTACGAAAAAGATGGGCCTCAAATTGGTTAATGTCTGATAATGGTCTTTAGAGCTTACATTGTTGGTCGTAACGGCAAAATGTTACCGTTCTGCACGTGAAAGCTTCAACGCAGGGCATAATCGCAGGGCGTATCGACTCGTTATAATATTTCTTAATCCCGCTATTCGCCTTTTGCTAGTTTGCGTCGGGGGTCATTCAGATTATGCAGAATTTTCCGCCGAACACGCCAGTATTACCGATTCCTTCCATCTATCGACAGGTTCTCCCGCAAACGTAGATTTTGTAGATAAATAATTTATTTTTCGTATATTACAATATGTATGTGGGACACATATCACGGAAGATTAGCTATGCCAATGTGCCTAGCGGGCGTTTATTGTGACTCTCACGTGTCCGCTTCGTCTAGGCTAGGCCGAGACCACTTCAGAAGTGTGCCCCGAACGGAGGCCGCGTTTCCAGGTAGTATGTCAAGAACCAGACGTTGTTTAAAAATGGACAACGATCTGCTATTACCGGTTGACATATTTAAAAAGTGTCGACTTTGCGGATCAGCTGCCTGGTCCGAACACCAGGAGCACCCGAAGTCTCAAACGAGAGAGGTCAGAATTCGTAGGGATACCCAATTAATACGTATTTTCTTAGCTTGCTGGACTCCGCAGATTTTGCACAAGTATGTAAGAGAAAAAAAGCCGAATAGCTACTTTTATAAATTTCCTCCTCACTCTAAAACAAGACGTTTCCGCCCTTTTCTTCCGTTGGGAATTTTTTTCTTGCCGAGTTTTAACCTTAAAATAAATACATGCGGTTATGGAATATATATATATATATATATTAGGTGAGTCAAAAAGTTCGTCGGCTTTCTGGGACCACATTTTTGAAATTCCCGCGCTCTGCAGCAGGGCCGCCTGAGAGTGCGGCTGGGTGTTTACATTCAGGAGCAGACCCGTGGCGGCGCGACGGTATACCGGTTCCAACTTTACCGTTTCGTTTGCGAAATTGGCAGCTGTTTGCAATGGAGGACAAAAATACGCATTTTCGACACATTATGTTGTTCTCCTACCGTGAAGGCATACGTGCAGTGCAAACAACCCGGAGGATATGTGCAGTCTACGGCGAAAACGCAGTACACAAATCCACAGTCGAAAATCGATTCGCCCGTTTCAAAGCTGGAAACTTCAATCTCGAAGATGAACCGAGGTCAGGACGACCCAATGTTGTGGAGACCGACGAAGTCATAAGCCTCGTTACTTCGAACCCAGGTTTGACCATAAAAGAAATTGAAGATGTAACTGGAGTCTCCCACGGAACCGTTTGGAATCGCCTCCATGATGCAGGTTTCTCGTGCAAGCGGAATATCTGGCTACCACACGACCTCAATGATAGGCAGCTTGAAGGGCGAGTCGATACCTGTCACGCACTCCTCCGGAAGAACTCGAATGAGCCATTTCTGAGGAGTTTGATAACCGGCGATGAAAAATGGATACTCTACAGAAACGTAACACAGAAAAGAAGTTGGGTCCCCAGAGGTTCTCAGGCCGCAGCTATCCCTAAACCCGAAATTCATCAGAAGAAGGTTATGCTGTGCTGTTGGTGGGACTGTAAGGGCGTCGTGTATTTTGAGCTGCTTCCAATGGGTCAGACGATCAACTCCGTCGTCTACTGCAGACAACTCGAAGATTTGAAGGCTGCAGTAGCAACATGATAAGGCGACACCACACAAAAGTTTGGCCACCCGG
Source organism: Dermanyssus gallinae (assembly GCA_003439945.1). Classification (NCBI taxonomy): domain Eukaryota; kingdom Metazoa; phylum Arthropoda; class Arachnida; order Mesostigmata; family Dermanyssidae; genus Dermanyssus; species Dermanyssus gallinae. The sequence goes on from QVRM01005291.1 coordinate 229,856, forward strand.
CAAAAATTGGCGGAGTTTGACTGGGATGTGCTGCCGCACCCAGCTTATAGTCCCGACCTCGCACCATCTGATTATCACTTGTTCAGGTCTCTCCAGAACTCCCTTGATGGCACAACATTTGAATCTTTGGAGGCTATAAAAAATCACCTCACTCAGTATTTCGACGAGAAGGACAAGCCGTTCTGGGAGAAAGGAATTATGGATCTACCGAGGCGATGGGCGAAGGTTATCGATTTTGAAGCATTTACGTAAATCGACTCATTTATTGGCCACTAACTACCAGCACGGATGACGGGTTAACATATTTAAGCCTCAAATCTTCTTTAATTCAAATATATTTTCTGTTAATGCACCTGCAAACAAATATTTGCCGCTTGTACATATTAGTAAAATAGTGTGATATTCTTAGACGAGGGTTCATATTGTTATCCGTAATAGATATAATTGCGTACAACTTATTGTGTTAGGGTACACACATACATTTTTTAGAATGGCTATGGTAATACGTATTTGAAAATTCGCATCTAATGAAGGTGAATTCACAGCAACATTTTGAGCATATATGTTTTATCTTGCTAATAAAGGGTAGGCGAGAGTGGGCTCATAGCCCATGACTACACAATATGAAACACCTTTGAGCGTAGATGTGCTATAACAATGTAAAGTTTGTCAGTGCAAATCGTTGTCAATTTTTTTGTGAGTAAATTTGCATCCCAAACTTATTTTTTAAATATCGCTTACATTGCAGATAGTTATATATATATATATATATATATATATATATCTTATTACTGCCATCTTCAATGTAAGCGATATTTGAAAATTAGGTTTGGCACGCAATTTTACTCAGGAAAAAATTGACAACGATTTGCACTGGCCAACTTTACTTTGTCAAAGCTTAGTCATATATATATATATATATATATATATATATATATAATTAGTTAATGCAATTAGAATAAGATCACTGGCGATATCTATAATATTACCACGTTGCGGTTCATCGTGTGTATGTTGAATATGTTGAACAGGCCCAATGCGTCGAGGCTGTACAGTCCCATTTTGAGCACACTACGAAGTATCCACAGATTCACAGCAAGCAGCAACTACTCCGTAGGCACGAGGGTTCATCAGGTCACGGTGCGTGGGAACGTCAATCGCTGTGATAGACTCGGTGAAGGAGCACGCGTTAGGCCGCCGTAATCCACGATTTCAGCAGTAGTTTTTCCTGTTTTCCAGTTAGCCTTGGTAACAGGTAGCCACCTTAAATACGTGGTCAGTCAACGTTGCTGTGCAGATAAATTTGTCGCGAATGAATGCGAATAGGTTTTACGTGAGGACCGAACAAAGCAAATAATTTTGTTCCTGCTTTTCCACCTCTACGGGTCTCAGAGACGGCAGCTTTGTGTGGATGCAAAGGCAAACGTGCCAGACCAGGTCTATTTTGCAGGTCTATAAACTAAAGACACAGAAGATCCGTAATTGCGGTAACTATGTGTTGACGTACACCGAGAAGCCCCGCAGGTACCCAGCAAACGCAGTTTAGCTCTGTCGGGTCTCCAACTCGCCGCAACTTTTCGATCTCTTGCACGCATGCAAGCAATATCGCACAATAATCACGCCGAGAGTACGTAACCAGACGCACACACATACACTAAGTACGCAATAAACAGTCAAATTTAGTCAAAGGCTCGTGTTGTTTTGAGGCAAAACCACAAGCGCAATGACGAGAACACAACCATCTCACCGTGACCGTCTGTTACGCTATTTCCAAAAGCACGCCACTAGCGCAGAGGCTTCTCCTCATCAGGGGGGGGTGAAGGAACGCCCCGTCACCCCAATCAGAAACAGCGCGAGGTCTAACTTAAGTTTTGAGTCCCAAAGTCCAAAAGAGGTTTCCTCCATTCGGCGCGTGTTGATCGGTTGATCTCTCTGCAATATTGGCTCTCTAAGCAGACCGCAGACCACGATGCGCAACGGTGACTGATGATAGTAAATTGTTTTAAAATCATTTTTTTATTCTCCTCGGGTCTGGAACGATCAATAAGACGATGCTCGTCATCAAACACCAGAAAGCTACGATCTTTCTATTGACGACATGTTGGCGTCTCTCTTCCCCCTTCTCTCTCGCTATAGTGTATATATATATATATATATATATATATATATATATATATATGTACAGTTGCGTCTGGTCGTTGATGCGGGTTAAGTGAATACGTGCCGTGCGTCAGCCATGGCGATCGACCATCGGGTTTCTTAGCAGCGATGACAGGAGGGGGGGTCTTAAACAATAAAAATGGACTTTACTATGCCACGTGTTGTTGATTTGTTTAATGACCCCCAAAGCATTGCTCATACTAGAGTAACCTCGCGAAAATGCAAGAAACACTGTTTTGCTTTTCGATATTTGTGTAAACACAAGTCAGAGAAAAATTAAAGTTGTTTGCAGCATTAAAACAGGCTAATCCGTTATATGTACGCGTATATTGACATAGTGCTCGTCGACAGAATAATTAAAAAAAAACGAGATAAAGGCAGCCATCCTAGAAGGGGAGACCGCCAGGCCCTGTCCTCTTAAAGAGCACGTCAACATTGTGAAAACGTGTTAGATGCAGATAATCGGCGATAGAAATCAATCAATGGAGGACCATATAGCGGGACAGCTATTAGAATAGGTGCTCCCATCTGTACGATTTTTTGCGTGAATCGTGTAACAAGCCGGTCTTGATGGGCTACATCCATTGAGTTTTTGAAAACAAAAGCAATGGAGTTTTGCCGGGGGTCGACTGGCAGCCACGCATAAAATTGTCTGCTGAGATCAGAAGTTGAGTTCGTAAGCCCCTTCCCATATTTGGGCCGTAGGGTCTCTTATATTTGAATTATATAGGACTCCTTCCCACTTCTGGGTCCTAGGTTTCCACGACCATCATAGAACGCATCAGCGACAGGTGCCGAGAAAAATCTTCTCCATGTATTTGGATGTGGGGAACGCAAACTCACTTGGAGATGTATGTTCTGCAACATATAGTAGTGTACGAAACGAGACCCGAAAGATGGTGACCTATGCCTAGTCAAGATGAAGCCAGAGGAAACTCTGGTGGATGTCTGAAGTTGTTCTGACGTGCAAATCGACAATCTGATCTGGGTATAGGGGCGAAAGACTAATCGAACCATCTAGTAGCTGGTTTCTTCCGAAGTTTCCCTCAGGATACCAAGCGTACATTTTTAGTTTCATTCCGTAAAGCGAATGATTAGAGGTATTGGGGCGTATATTGCCTCAACCTATTCTCAAACTTTAAATGGGTGTGAGTGTTCTTTCTCAATTGAAGAACGCTGTTAAATAGGTATGCTTAGTGGGCCATTTTTTGGTCTGCAGAACTGGCGCTATGGGTTGAACCAATTGTTTTGGTGAAATAAGGAAAGACAATTTTCTCAAAATACGAAATACTCACCGGTTATAGCTATATTGTAGCTACTCGCAATTATTGGCTGCTTTCCTCGGATGGCAAGGAGTCGCTTTAGATACTTGGGTGCTCTAATCAATCGATGTGACCAGTGCCTGCCAATGACGGTTCTGCTGGTAGGCTTGCGCCGCGTAATTTACCACGCAATTGACCGTCATGAGACGTCTCGGCGATCCCTGCACTACCGCTCACATAAGGGGCTTACACATAAGGGGTTATTAGTTTTAATGTATTTATATATATATATATATATATATATATATATATATATATATATATATATATATATATATATATATATATATATATATATATGTATCCACTGTGAGCGCAATAGGTTGAATTCATGTACGAGGAAGGGCTAGCTTATGGCAACACCTCTCAATTGTCCTAAATAGGAAATTCAATTAGAATAATGTCCGCAAAATTAAATATGCATTGATGTGCTGAAAATATAAAACGACTACGGGGTTAAAAACATTTTAGAAATACAGCCATCCGAATAACATATTATAACACGAGCAGGCCATTGAGCGTGCACGGAACGTCATAATACCTATTGTGAAAGTCGATTTTCTGCCTACGAAATTGCTCTTGGCGTGGTCTGCAACTCTTCGAACGAAAATGAATAGTAGTCGAAGGTGTCGAGCACAATACGGCCTGCCACTATTGGTGCTGATAAAAACATAACCACCAGATTACCGGTGCACAGTATGTTATGCTCTTGTTTACTTGCGATTTTCAATTCAGAGTGTTATACAAAAAATGTGCTTACTTTCCTATCTTCGTAGTAGAACGGAATATAACTCGTGCATGAATGTACTACACCCACCCCCATTTCAACAAGAGTGCATTCTAATGTAATTTATATTAAAGCAAAGTAACAAAAAACGTATTTTAAAAAATGTTATTAGTTTCAGCGTATACTGCATCTGATATGCCTTAAGTATAGACACAGTAGTCGTGTCTAGTTTGCGCGCTCTTTAAGGACGATGGATGTTTGCGTACTTTTTTTTGGCGGTTTCTTTGTGCCAGCGGACAAAACAATCCACGATCGGGTTTAGCAGCTTTAGGTGGGCATTACCTTTAATTGAATAGTAAATCGTTAAACCATTTTGCTTGCTGTATGTCTCCAGCATCCCCAGGGATCTTTTTCAATCTATGAGCACTCTACTGTATACCACCAGGTCATCGGCTTAGAGAGTTATGCGGACACAGAGGTAGTCGTCATTGATAATGCTCGGCCTGCAAATGTTGCGGCCTTGTCTGCACCAAATATCATCATGAAACATGTCAGTCAGCGCCACCTATCTGGGCGTTAGGTCGCTGACATCTTCCGGAGATGCATATACAATATATTCTACACATTCAGTGTAGTCGACTGGATGCAGTTGTTTACGTTACAAAAGTCTTAGATAAAATTAATAACACTTTGTTGAATCCCCCGGTGACCTGCGAAATTTGGACGGATGGCACTCTTAGCCATTACCTTAGACGAAAATATTCTTTCGGCAGAATTCACACCGCTGGGCCGTGTTTTGGTGAAATAAGGAAAGACAATTTTCTCGAAATACGAAATACTCACCGGTTATAGCTATATTGTAGCTACTCGCAAATCTTGGCTGAATTTAAATCTACATATATGTAGAACAATTTTTAAAGTTTGTTTAAAAGTATTGCTTTAAATTACCTTTAAATCTATATTTAGAGAATAAATACTCAATTTAGCCGTAAGTCGGTTGGGAAACAGCGCCGAACAAATTTTACTATCGATTTCCGCATGTTACGTTGTTCCTAGCTCTGGGCATGTCGCAAAGCAGCCTTCAGTCTTTCTCTATTTTCGGTTTAGTGTCGTTCACACGCGCGTGGTGATACAGAGGGCCGCGCTAATCGATCAACTGAGCTTGCCCGGCCACGTAGGATTTTCGGTGGATTTTCCCGAACGATAGTTACAAGAGATTCAAAACGGCAACATATATAAATATGTATGCGGGCTGCAAATAGCTGCCTCACAAAGGTATGTCACTGTAAAATCCCTTACGTAACTACGCTAATCCTATGTATCATCCTTGGAATTGATTCTCTAGGGGAAAAGTAGACCGTTGTGCTCAGTCCCTTCGTTAAGCTAGAGAAGAGAAGATGATCTGCACGCGCGACAGTCAAGATATACAGCAGTATTAACAACTTTCAGTATGTGCATAGAGGCGACAAATCAGCGCGAACAAAGAGTTCCCGCGCCTTGGCGTCAGGTTTTTCCAACTTTGTCTCTCGTATGCAGTGAAAATGCACTGCGCTTCTTGTGTTCTTAGTTAGGTGATTATGTTGTGCCTATTACGGTCCCTTGTATCTACCTGCACAGAAATGCGTGGAGTATGTGAATGTGCCGGCCAGTTGCGGGTTGCCTACCATCTGTATTTGATCTTGCGTCAGGTCTTACCACATTAGCATTTGTTATCGCCAAACTATAATTTGTTCATATTTAACATTAGCTTTCTGCAGCTAGCCCTTGGGTTCAACTTTAATCACCGCTAGCGATCTAGTAGCAGTTCATTAACGTGGCTAATTTTAAACCTTCCAGTCTCGACCTGCCTTCGAACCCATAACGAGCACGAACGTTTTTTGAAGGGGGACGCTTAATTTAGGTAGAAGAAATTCTGCTTAGAAAAAAAGATAGCGCCGTTATTAGAACCGGTGCCCACATAGGCAACAACAACCTCACAAAGTGACTAGAAAAGGACAGACATCTTTCAATGCACTCTGGAAAGTTAAACTTTAAATAAGGCCACTCACCGCCTAACAATATATTCAATCATCATGTTTCCTATCAAACAGAAGATAATTTGCAGCATTCGACTGAAACGCACAGTAATGTACTTAATGTATGAAAAATTCTGAGCTAAATTCAGTTGAAGGTCCAAGTTCGGGATTGCGAAAAAAGAGGTATAGAGGTGAGCGTATTGGCTTCCGCCAGGGGGCGATAGCGTCAACGGGCAAGGTATAGCGGGCAAGCCACCTGCCCACATGAGCCATCTGCTTTGCGGCTGGCGGCTACTGCCGGTCAAGGGAAGCTGTAGTCACGCGTGAAGCCACCAAGAGGCTGCTTGGTCTATATAGGGACATTCAAGCTAATGAGGCCCCGATATAAGGAAAACCCACCTTTGGGTCAAAGAACAGAAAATCTCAGTGCAGATAGAAGTCCAGAAAGTAGTGAAAGACCCAACCGGTGACCTTAAGCTTTAGATTAGGGACACCAACGAGATCACTAATGTAATTCACCAGGCGGGACCCATGAACGTTAACCGATAATAGTAAAAATAATGGAGCATTTATTTGCTGGCAATCACTTTGCATATGTCCACCCTCCAAAGGCGGCCGGTGAGGCAAGGGCAAGCTAAACTGATGAGGATACTGATGCAAATCTGTACTATATTGGACACTCGGGTTGCTAAGGGGTATAACACCCCCGTGTACTGATCAACACGAGAAATTGCGCAAGAAGCCTAGCGTAGCGGCTCGTGGAAAATGACACGTGCGGCACCGACGTCTTGACGGTCTTTGAGGTAGTTCCGGTAACAAAAATAATGTTTGGTAGTAGCTTCGTAGCATAAACTAAATTTTTTTATGTTCAGGCGGTAGAGCGATCTAGAGCCGCCCACGTATCTGTATATGATATGCCTTTTCGTTTAAACAAGCTAAACTTTGTGGGTGTAGATTACTAGTGCCTTTAGATTACTTGAGAACGTGGTCGTGCATATAATGTTTTCTTATTTTATTGAGCAGTTGTAAACGGCAGGTGGGCGGCAAAGTAGTTTTCAAAGTTATATTAAATAAAGAAAAACGCCGTGAATAACAATAGTGCTCTGCTTATCAACGAAGCATGCGCACTATTTCATAAATAGCAATGTAGAATGGTGATAAAACTAATTAAAATTGTAAAGTTGTCATTAAAAGTTGACGTATTATTAATAATAAGTGATGTCTAACCGCACGTAAACTCAGAAATGTAGTCATTTGAAGGCGCTACACGGGTACACATGCAATCAGATGAGATACTAATTTTTCTTATAGGCAAAGCTTATTTTCTGGAAGCCTGTCATGGTAGTAACGACAAAATCCATGGGTAAATAAAGACGTTGCACAAACTACGCTCAGTGGGTTTTGTTTGAGCCATGCATAGAAGATTTCAGTAGCACAAATATCTCCTAGTAGGGTGCTCTCAAGACGCTAAAACATGATTCGTTCTCCCGTTTATTTGCGGTCCTTTAGAATAAACGAGTCTATGGGACGTCTGGAACATTGGAAGATATGTTCTTATATCTCATTGTTCGAGGGGATAAAGTCTATTCACACGCATTATATATACGCATATACGTAATTAAATGTTTGTTGAGCAAGTCATTTAATAATTCTTAGACAACGATACTGTATTAGAAGAAGATGGTTACTGGATCTAGGGATAGAGCTATCTTTTGTCCTGTCAATTATTTCAAATATTTTTGTTTTTTTGCACTTTATATTAATTTACGTTTAATTATACCATGTACTTTGTATATATATTGTTTGCTCATTACAAAAGCTAGGCATATTTTCCCATCAACAATAAAGGCGTGTTATTTATATATGCACATGGCGTTTAAATAAAAATCAACTCAATTAACTGACTTAACCTAATTAAGGTAACTATTACCCACACTAAATACGTGCCCATAATAAGTTCCAAAGTATTTTTGACTGACGACTTATAAGCTGTCGCTACCTAATTGACCTTTAATCCATAAATGTGGTCGTCCGGAATGTACGTGTAAAAATTTGTCATCAATTATATCGCACATTTATTTAACGTCTCGAATTTGTAATAATTGTCAGATATATCACATTTCACTTGTTGTTACTGTGATGATGAATTTCCATAAACATGCAGATGTAAAAAAAATCATTTTTTTAAAAGTTGGTTTATTAGTCTGACCTCATCCACTCAGTCGTTTGCTCGTGCACTAAGTGCTATGATGCGGCAGGTAGTCTTGCAGACTTGTTTTGTTTTAGGATGTTTCGGCAGCGTTTGATGCGTGACTAACTCAAACCCACTAAACCCTTATTTGTCACCATCTCCTAGACTTGTATTGTTTCGATATAACTTCGAAACGCCGTTCGCCGTCATTTTTCGCTCCGCTTTTCCTCCACCTCACGCACACCGTGTGGTTTGTGCAGATGGGCGAGAGCAATGCCAAGCTTAACCGACCTGAGTGAGTGCTTCGAGATTCCTGAGGCCAAACTGCTTACCCGACCTTGTCTTGATTGTGGATCGCTCCAATCTCTCCCTCCTGGGTTTTCTAGAGCCCCTTGAGTGTATTAATGACATCGAACCAGTTTCCGCACCACCTCTTCGCATCACGATGATGCTGTTGACGACCTCCCTGATAATACGGGGAAGTAGGAAGGTTTCGATCGAGAGCATTCTGCTTGCAGTGCCATGTATGCCCAGGTCGGCGCGAACAGCGCCGTTAATTTGGCCACTGTCGCAAACCATCTCATTTTGGTTTTTGATACTTCACCGGCCCTCGGTAAAATATGTGCTAATTTCAGGGAGACTCTTTTGACTATATCAGTCACATACTTCACATGTACCAATCCCGTAAGTGCTTTATCGAGCATAACCCCAAGGTACTTTGCCTACTTTCTGATTTCTTTCGAGTGGCCTGCCATTACGAGCCTTGCCCTCTTATCTTCCTTTGCCTTTTTAGATCGGAAGCGAGCGTAAGATGTGACCTTCCATCCACTTGTTTCCCCTGGCCTGAGCTTCATCGACGGCTCTCTCTAGGGCAGTCTAAGTCCAAAACCTAACCATGAGAGCGAGATCGCCGGCGTACATCGGCGTCTGCAGCTCAATCGGGAGATTTTTTTTATCTTAAGCACCCTGTCGCTGATAGCACAGAGTTTTAGAGCACGGGTTTCAAAATTGAGCCCTGTGAGACTCCAGATGTAACCTCTTACTCCAACTCCCTACAACCGGACATCGGTCATTCAGGTAAAATTAAATTATCTGCCGGAGGTAATTCAATTCTAGCAGACTAAAACTACCTCCGTCGGGTAGTAGTTGTGGAGGAGATAAAGCCAAGTTTTACTTAATTTCCTTTACAACTACTTCCAAAATTTTTGGTGTCGAAGGCATTTCTGCAGACATCCAGGAAGATAAAGAGCATAAACCTCTCCCCGTTTTCAAGATTTTCGTGGTCTCCTAACATGCCCGTTTCAGTACCTTATTTATCTGCCGAGCATGGACCGGCTTTTCCGGAATCGGCACTGAGTCTCCCATAGCACACCCTTTGCTTCCTTCTTTTCTTTTAGCGATAAGCGAGGACATTCTCTTGCCCCAGGCGTCCAGTAGGCTGATAGGCCGGAGCCCTGGCACGCGCGTTCTTTTAGGCTCTTCCCTAGTTGTGGCCGGATCAAGACAAGGCTGGCCCGTTTCTATGTCCTCGGAAATCTGCCTTCCTTAGAAGTGTGGTCACAAAGGCGCTAACAACCCTCGTCCACCTTCCGACGAACATTTTCACTAACTTGAGGGGAGTGGGCACCGTCTTGGTCAGGAAGGAGTCCGGAGGCAAGCTTCTCCCGGGCCCGTTCGACCTCTTTTAGCGTGATTTCAGGGATATCATGTGAGTCCACACGTTGAAGTTCTCTTTGCACCTCTTGTGCTACACCGGCAAGAGCATTGTAACAACCTCCTGCAGGAATAAGGTAAACTTTGATATTCATTGTACTTCTTCGAAACGTAGTTGAACTGCGCGACTTTTTGCCAGCGCCATCGCCCATATTCTATGCGACAACTGGAATAAAATACTACAAAATGACTATTTTAGAAGCCTTCAAGGCCATTGACTAGAGGGGCTTGTTTTGATTGAAATACTACCCTAAGTCTGTAGTCGACGTTTAATAGGCTGATAGAGTAACTTAAAATACGATATATAAATATATATATATATATATATATATATATATATATATTGCACTCCACAACCTAACGGTGTACTTCGGCAGGTTGCACACATTTCTTTGGCGTACAAATACGTATATATAAAAAAAAAATATATATATATATATATATATATATATATATATATATATATATATATATATATATATATATAAATATATATATATATATATATTTATTTTTATATATACGTATTTGTACGCCAAAGAAATGTGTGCAACCTGCCGAAGTACACCGTTAGGTTGTGGAGTGCAATATATATATATATATATATATATTTATATATCGTATTTTAAGTTACTCTATCAGCCTATTAACGCCGATTAAGTGCATGTAAAATGACTGTGTGGCGACGTTCACTACCGCCGACGTGTCGCGCGACAGCCGCAGCGCGTCATTTTTCATGCACTTAATCTGGACATTCCGCCGAAAAATCGTAATTACTCCGCAACCACAGCTCGCATTGCCATACGTTTGGTACCAAAATGATCGTCATGAAATGCGCATTTGCTGTATATGTTAGCTTTGAACACGTGGCCGTAGGGTTATGATTCTAAAGTATTTGGCGTGAACGCTAATAAATAACTTTATTTTTGGCGAATTCTCTTCTAAGCGACCATGTCGCGTCTTCTGACCGGCTTTGCATATTCTTCAGAGCAGAATTTTATCACGAACACGACGGTGTGCTTAGTTTCTGTCTAGGAAGACTGGTTGTCTCGCAACAGCACATTTTATGCTTCTATGTCGGGCAAAAACACCAGTGTCACAAATTGTAGTAATTTCACTGTAACTCCGAAACAAGACTTCTCAGAGCACATGTTCCATTGGAAAAAATATTTGCTTTAACGAGCTCTACAATTTTATGTATCGCTATAAAATTCGTTCAGTCACACCCTGTATATATATATATATATAAATATATATATATATATATATATATATATATAAATATATATATATATATATATATAAATATATATATATATATATATATATTCAACTATATAATCTAAAAAATAGATGCATATGTTTGCATATCACGTGCTATACATGTCTACAGCGTATGTGTGCAAAGCCATATTTCATACGCTAAAGTGAACTGTGTGTAGCCTGCGGGCGTAATCCGTCGAGTTCTGGCGTGCTAATAGGAAGATTAGTATTTGGAAACTTTCCTCCAAACGCTCTGTGTAGTAGGACAAGATCCTAGACTTGAGTCTTTGCTCAAAGTCTATTTCGTATACCAGAAGTGGGAACCGGCAGATGGAGAGAGGGAGCAATTCCTTATGCGGGCGATCTATGGGGGCGACGGCAAGCTAATGCGGCACGCTTGCTAGTTTTTGTTGACGCAAAAATGTTGTTGTAGAAGTTCGCCTCCCCGCGACTGGCAGGCAGACCAATTGGGAGTAGAGTTTGACAGCTTCATTATCTTGTAATGTCATGATTATTATTATTATCTCACAACCTAATAGTAACTCGGTTTGCTAAGCGGATTATGAGGGACATGCAAGCTGTGGTTGAGAATCAAGTAGAAGAGGACGAGATGATGAACGTAGTTGGCGACGATGTTTACCACTCGAGCGAACTCTTACTCTCAGAGAGCCGACCTCTCTATTTTCTTCTACATGTGTTGACTACTTCTACGTGTTGCTAAGACTAGTAGTCCTGACCGCGTTGTTAAGTGATTAAGTATGACGAATAGATTGGCAAAATATGTATAACATGTAAAATATAAAAATAAAGTGAGTCTATTAACGCACGATGTTTTGCCATAGATGTTTTATCCTCATCGTTTACATGTGTTTACAACGAAAGGAGTAGTAAGCTCCGAAGTAAATTAACTGGTAATGGTGGGTAGGTTAATTCACATTCACAGGAAAACTACAAAGGCGAGAATAGTAAGCTACACGAGACAGACAGGGGTAACGAGCCAGCCGGCAGTTTGAACCGGAGGCGTCCACCCAGGAAAGCGAGTACGGAAGCTGTGTAATAGATGCACTAGTTAGCTATTGTATAGAGCATTGTTTAGGAACTAACGAAACATGAGTGGTAGTATATCAACAATAACTAACTAGACCCAATCTTACTTATTTCGAACTGCTTTTATCCACCCTAGGCAATTTTCGTTTACAAAACGCTTTGACACAAGCCTAGCTCTAACTTATGTGCAGCGCGTCCAGACTAAGTGCAGGGAAGAAGAAATGACTGCTATTTTTCTTTTTGCCATTTGTTTTGCAGGCGACATATTTCTTCTAGCGCCAATAGATCATGGAAAATCTCGCGAGTACATTTATTTTTTGTATGATTTCTTGACCACACATTCTAGCATGCTATACTATTTTCAGACTCGTAATCAATGTGTCTAAAACAAAAGTAGTGATAGTCTCAACAAGGCAAATGACGGTGCCCCCACTTGAATTTATATACATGGGAAACACAGCAGTTCAACATACTGAGCACTTCAAAAATGGGCGTCACTCTAGATTTGCACTTGTCATTCAAGCGTCATACAAAACACGTACTAAAGATGATCAGGTATATTATACTTTTAGTTAAATTAAATTTCAGGTTGCTTAAAATAAGCGTACGCGACCAATACCACAAGTTCCAGCTTTTAAATGTAAGATGGGTATACGTACACATGCAGACACATGCATTTAAAAACTTTAACAGCCGAATTTCGACAGACGTGCCTTTTAATTATGTTTCAAACACAAATGCAGACCGTAAACGCGAGTCTCTTAGAATTCCCCCAACGAAGAACGACTACAGAGGTAAATCACCAGATTTGGCAAATTTCACCTCCATGTGGAACTCCTAACTAGATAAAATCGAAAATTGCACTAACCTAAAACTTTTCAAGCGTGGATTATACGAGTGGCCTCTGTCAAAGCAGACTTATCCAAATGGGCACTAACTAAGGTTTCACCTTCGCTATTGTATTGTGTGCATACATAACCCGCCTAGACGTTCCTGTTTCCCACTCGACTATGTGAGTGAAATTGATTGTACGACTTTAGCGCTATATATGTCGTTGTGTCTGAATGTGTTATAATTAGGACAAATATTGTAAAAGTGTGTTTATTAGGTAGACATATATGACTGCTATAATTCATATTAATATGATATATTTTCTTTCTTCATCATTATGATTATAATGTTGTTGTTCGCAAATCATTCAACGAAATATCTGCCTAGATCAACAATGCAAATGCGGGATACGAGTGTCTCCACACAGACGCGTTCCGTCTATTATTAATAACTTGCAGTTGAAATTATACAACCCGAAAAAGATCCGTCGTACGCTCAGTACGTCGACTAAAGTCAGATAGGACAAATTTATCTGTGTAACTGTTTCTCTCGGACGGACTAGTGACGGAAACAGTTAGCAACGGGTCTTGGCGGTGTGCAGTTCTTGTCGCAATTGTGCTATGGTTATCATTAAAGATTTATGTCAACTGTTCTCATCATGATTTCCAGCAATTTCGGTCACAATGCCATGTATGGTGCTGCTGCTGCTGTTTTTAGAAACCAAAAAATACTATTCTAGAGCATTTCTTAGTTATTCGCTCCTTCTTCTATCATTCCACTCTCGGTGCGACAGAGCGTAATGCGCGTGCTAAACACAATTTTAAAAAAGTATTTTGCCAAGCTAGAGAGAGAGAGAGAAAGAGACTCTTTATTATATGCTTTCCTAAGTTCACACACTGTTGAGAGCCGTATAGTTTGTGTATATTGGTGAGAAAACAATAAAAATTATATATATATATATATATATATATATATATATATATGTTTTTAGTTTGATTTATAAAGTGTGACATAATTGGTTTATCAATAAGGTTTTAATGATTTGCCAATAAAGTCGATAACAAAGGCTTGCAATTTGCAAAAGTGTAGACGCGCCCGTTAACGTGTCCCTTTGTTTGGCGACCTCTTTCGCTCAAGCACGACCCTTCGCAGCGACCGTACTAATTTGATTTTCTCTCGCAGGCTCTCAGCAAGCCCCAGCGGACGGGAACGGGACTTCTCGAAGCAGGATACACAGTTCATTTGGGGACCTGGCCCGTCGTAAGGTTTCTCTTAGACATTCTTATACGAAACATAGTTTTCGATGCCAAAGGTTGTTTGCCAGAGTAGACGAGAATTGATATTGGGTTTAGCGTATTTGCAACGCAGAACTATTCATCTATATTACTAAAATATTAAATTATGAACTGCAACTATCAACGATGTTGTAATGAACACATTGTGGTCAAAAAAACTGGACGCAGGCTTACAGGTATATTTTCAGAGCGGTATATATTTTGAGCCTATATCTTTGTGCGATTTGTGTGGCTTGTATGCTATTAAACCTTAAATTAGGCTGGCACATTTTCTTTCTAATTATGTCTTGTTTTAAGAAACTAATATTACTTTACGGTTTTTGAGGTTTATTGAGAAGAGAAGTTATATCATATTTGCCTGCTAACGTCGTTAATCATTTATGTAAAAATATAAAATGAGTTATATTTTGGAAATAGAAACAGCTCATGTGTTGTTTGACCCACAAGCATATGACCCATTCTATCTAATGCACCAAGTGCGTAAAACCCATACGGGTACCCGATGTTATGGTACTTTCTCACAATGCTTGCCTCGGCGAGACTGAAATATAACCGACCCGGGCCGCGCCAGCACTGACCATTGAAGGCGCCAATGAGTCCGTCACTGTAGCGTCTCAAACCAACATGCAAACGTTCTCGAACGGCGTTGAATTTGAAACCGTCAGGTCTTTTTCCGCCTTCCATGCTCAGTCTGACGGGTAGTCTGTTGTCGTGCATCTGCCTATAGGCTGAGGTTTAATAACGCCTCAATAACGCCGCAATCAAACATGACGAAATTATCTGCATACAGTAAGATTCTGGCAAACTCTCCTGAATGCAGCCTGTCCTCATCCGATATCCAGTGCACCCAGAAGTGCAGAAAGCAGCAGTGTACTCAGGCAGCATCATTCCCGATACTCCCGTTTATGCCAGCCCTTCAACTCTGCTATTCTATGGTGCTACTTTCAAACACTGCTACTAAATCAACACACAAACACAAAAAACAAGCACAGCACATAGGCAACTCCTCGGCCTGAACAGCGTATCCCAAATTGCTTTAAGCAGCTCCCCGATTGCCGAGTGAGCTAAACTTCCCTTTTAAAATCCGTGCTGTTTTTCCGGCCTCGAACCCCTCTTTTCGAAGAAAAACGTCAGTCTTCTTGCCCTTATTCCTCAAAATATCTTGTGCGGGCACCTTTTCATTGCTATTCCCTTGCACGCCTCTGGCGTCGTTTGTACTCTCCTTCCGTTGGGACTAGCTATTAAGGTCGCCTCCCTCCAGGCCTGTGGAACTTTTCCAGCGTTTAAGCACTCATTAACTAGGGCTTGCCAGCATGATGCGAAAACCAGTGAGCCTTTCATGTGCTCATTTCTTATCAAATTCTCCCCGTGGTGCTCCTGTGGATCCGTGAATGACACTAATAAAATGCCAAACGGTTTTAGTATCTTACCTGGTGTTTGTTGAGCGCAAGGGCTCCAATTGTTCTGCATTTGGAAATAAACCAAGATTCATTGATAAGTGCAACAATAACTCAATAGTGGTGTACTGAACGAGGAGCGTGCCAGATAGCCCAAGAGGAGTAACGGGACTGGTTATAACTTCTCTAAGCTTCATGATATCACAGACACAAGCGCCTGACGCCGGACCTGCAATTTTGCCGATCACATATTATACAATAATGTCTTGAGTTAAGAAACGTAACGTTTCTCCTACACGGAGGCTTAACCAGGCGATACATAACCGAATCTCGTAGCATAAAGCAACCAAGTGTTTCTAGTAGGAATAATATTGTCGAAATATCAAGCACTAAGTCCCTGTGACAGGTTAACAAAAATAAAAGTCCACATTATACCTTCTAAAGCAAATTTTTTTTCTATTTAAAACACTCAGACTGATACTGCAGGTAATATAATAAGCAATATCTGTCCAATATGTTTGGTTCCATAATATAGCTTGTTCGCTTCCATAATGTATTGAAGTCTAAGCGTTTTTTAAAAAAACGTTTTAAGGAGGATCAAGGTGCCCGATTTTTTTTTCAGTTCTCTGTTCCAGCACTTTAATGAAGCTCTGCGAAGCTACCACCAACACTGGAAATGGTATACAAAAACTTAGCAGCCTGCAATATTGCTTAAAGTAGAATCGGCATTACTAAATAAATTTAAAACTTAGTTAAAGGAGTTTCGATAATATATGTATTAATACTTGTCGCGCAAGACGTTGCAATTGGAAAATCTAAAATTCCGCTAGCGCTGTCTGTCCTCTGTAAAGTACTTTCTACAGTCCTGTTAGCATGCGGGTAACGTGCAGGTCCAATAAACAATAGAAGAGCCCTTGTTTCAGAGACAGCATTACATTCACCTCTTACTTACCATCAGTGCTATCCCACAATATAAAACTAGGAAGCTGCTTTTGAAAACGAATTTGATGTGTTTACATTCGTCACACTTTTCACGTTCATTTGTTTACACACATTTGACATTTTTTGTTCTAGTTTTTCGTGACTACAACACAACAAGTTAGCCTCTTGAGGTTTCTTTTCGGCTCCACGTCTGGCTTGGATTGTTCGTTTCCCTTCATAAATTCTGTATTGGCCGTACTTTTATTTTCGTTACCTACTTATAATTTTGATCGCTTAGTCCCATTGTTGATCAGGCCTTAGAGTATTTGCAAAATTGATTGCAGCATTTTGTGTAGTCGTTCCTGTGGCTACATTTATGCAAGGCGTTGATAACTAAAAGCGTTTCCTGGTCACTTTCGGAGCGGACTTTATTGCAACTCTATGTGTTTGCGTCAAGTCCTGCTAGCGTATGCCGTTTGCCAATGGTCAAAGCCGTTAATACTATACTTTGAGGCTATCTTGGATTATTATATCTCGCTTCTGTAAACCTTCTACAACCCAGCTAGATACCTCACTCTTCAGGGCATTCTTTAAGGTTCCCTGGAAAAGTTAAGCAGGAATTAGTGAATCAAAGCAAAAATAATTGTTCTGGTATCAAGGTAGATGCACAGGAGCGGTCTCAGACATACACGACAAAAAGTCGTGGATTAGCCTGGGTGTAGAAACTTTTTTAGAAAAAAATCGTATCCGAAACGATGTCTTGCTTCAGATAATCCATTCGCAACAGAACAGTACACATTTTTTTCATGCGCAGAATTCTGCATTTATTTAAGAGTTCGATCCAAACACGCTCAAATGGTTTGAAGGCCAGCCGGATACTCTTTTGTTAAGTGTTGGTATGTGTAGTACCTTATTCTATTTTGTATTTCCAACACCACTCATCATATATGGCTGGTACTTTAGCTCCAGGACTATTGACCAGTGCACACACTCAGTACTACAGATTCATCGTGACATAAATGAGCATGTACAGCTTCATGTCATATCGCGTTAATAACGTTTAGCCAAGTGCAGTTTGTGTGGGTTACGCACAAACCGGATCTCAAAATATACAATAGATTAAAACTCTGATTAAACTTATTACAATAGTTTGTTCACTTCAGAGGCAAGCAAACGCCAAACGCTCCAAGAATTTCTTGACTCGGTTAAAGTGTAAACGGTGTTTTTTGGCTCTAAATCTAGAGCTACCACTAGCTCGTCTTCTGTAAAGTAAACGTCGTTGCATTCAAAGGTGATTAATGCCATTCATCATTAGCATTTTGTTTGTTCCATGATATGTGTTGTTGCCTTCGGATAAACACCATGACTGTCGCAGGTGCGGCCTAATTGTGGCTCACGTTGTAGCGTGTCGCTTGTCGTACATAGCACACGTGCCCGTCATAGGGCCGAGTCTCTGTTGTTGTTGTTGTTGTTGTTGTCGTAACGGTACCCTTGTACCCCACAGTGTCCGTGCCGCTTTCAATGCTATCCCCACGGCGTATAGCGTTGGTGTCGTCTAGAGCGTATTTATTTTGTTGTGCTCTTCAGTGAATATATATATATATATATATATATATGTATATATATATATATATATATATATATATGTATATATATATATATATATATATATATATATATATATATATATATATATATATATATATATACATTTAAATACGCTCTGAACGACATCACCGCTATACGTGACTATCTGGTGTTATAAAACTGGGTAATACGCACGTACGCGCTATAGCTCCCGTTGTTGTTGTGACCAACGTCAACAACAATTTCTGGTACCCACGTTCTTTGGCTACGCACGGCGGCTGTTGACGATGATTCAGTCTTTACTGTGACGATTGTAGACGCGTGTAGTACAGTAGCTGGAGAAACTACGGTTCCTACAAGAGCATATTACCACTACGTTTTATTTTATTGAATACACGTTACAACCATTTTTATCGAAACTATTATATATATATTACTACTACTGCTACTGTTACGACTACTCCGGTACTGCTGCAACCCCACCAGAAGCCGAATCGATCTGGCTCTGGTGGAGTTAACAACCGCCAATCACATCAAGAGTGAGGTCCTTGACCTCAAACGTAGATCAAGAAAGTAAAGGAATGAAAGGTTATCAATGAGAAGACGAAACAACAAAGGAAAGGAAAAGAGTGTGGGTAGCGAGAGATAGCGAGAGTTAATGAGAAACGGAAACAGAGAGAAGGGGGGGGTTCTGGGGAGGGGGTTTGGAGCGGGGGGGGGGGGGGGGGTACTAGAAGCGGCTCTCCGCGGCGTTCGTCTGTGCGCCGCAGGACCTTGGGGAACAAGGGTGGGCGAGGTGGTGTGGTCCCTGGCTCATCGCAACGCCCTTGGCGCAGCTCGTTATCTCGGGCGGGTCCGGTTGAAAAGTGGAGGACGCGACAGAACATGAAGACGGAGATCTGCCCGGAGTAAGACAGACAGTCAGTCAGAGAATGTGATACAACCAAAATCGGTCAGAAGTACGCGAGCACATGCAAGTAGATATGAATAGAACAAACGCACGAACGTCATCTTCTAGCTTCTACTCTTTCCAACTGCGCTATATTTCGTTGTTGGGCTGTCACTCCGAGGTGCACGTGCAGCGTTGCAAGGTCTTGTTCTCCGACGCATGTACTGTGTTTTTACTAGGATATATATATATATATATATATATAGAGTCAAAAAGACTATTGCCACGACAATGGCTCAGGTCCTCGCTCGAAGAGTTGTCTTTGGTTTCTATGTCTCTGAATGCTAGCATTCAAACGCATTGCAAACGCAAACCTTAGCGATCTTCAACGTTATACTGACTCAGTTACGGAGCATGAAATCGTAAGAATAAACTTTTGCTAATGTGTACTATATACAATGGTATATCAGACCAGAAACCGGTGGCCCATTGTTTCTCGATGAATGCGGGCGAAAAGGATACAGGGAAGAATCGGCCAAGTCGAAAAATGAGAAAAATAAACTAAACCAAATCAACGCACATTTCAATACACATATGTGTGTGGTCGAGCGTGTATAACCGTCGAACATTTAAGGATTGGGACAGCGATGGTGACGTTAAAATATTTAAATTGCCATTGCGGTCGAGCCCGGTGGCGTGATGCATTCATCTGCGCTTCGCGATCGGAGGAGACACATTGCAGGTGCGCGGGTTCGAGCCCCACCTTTGCACATTTGTATTTATGGGGGTCTGTCTATGAACCAATGCGAAAAGCGTTTCCCATGGACGTTAGCTCTTGGCTGAAAGTCAGTCCGGAAAGTATTTAATTGCCATGGCGATCTTTCCTGTCCAGCCCGGTGGCGTGATGCATTCGTCTGCGCCTTGCGAACGGAGGAGACACATAGGTGCGCGAGTTGGAGTCTCACCTTTACACATTTGTATTTATGGGGGTCCGTCTATGAATCAATGCGAAAAGTCGTCCCATAGACGTTAAATCTTGGATGAGAGTCAGCCCAGAAAGTATTTAATTGCCATTGCGGTCTTCCCTGTAATAATAATAATAATATTAATAATAATAATGGACTAGAAACAAGATATAATTTTGGGCCTATTGCCATGGAGACACTAGGACCAATCAGCAAGGGAACCGAAGCATTTCTCCAAGATTTAAGTAAACGAATTCAGAAGGTCACAAACGACCGGAGAGAGGGTCAATTCTTGAGGCAAGCGTTGTCCTTGGCCGTTTGCAGAGGGAACGCAGCATCTATTTTAGGCGCCATGGAGAAAACGAATTATTAAAAAAAAACTTTGCAATAATACGTTCAGACCTCACAACTGAAACATTGTATAAATAATAATAATAATAATAATAATAATAATAATAATAATTTCCATCACCATCTTAAATTGCAAATCACAGTATTGATTATCCTCATCATTAGTACCATGATCGATCATCGTCCAGCAGCAGCAGCGTTTACTGCCTGCTTTCGGCAAGCAGTAGTACCTCACGTCCTTGCTAAATCTCCGTCGTGCATTTTCCCACTTCCTCTGTCGCGCGCGCGCTTTTCTCTGCCTGTCTTCCTCTTAGTTCAATATCTGTAAACAGCTGTTACCAACTGTTTGAAGAATACGACGTGGAAACGTCAAACTGTTCTCAGCTGTTCTCAGCGTTTCGTTAATTTGGTCTGATTGATGGGTACCACTGCAGCATACAGCAGCGGGCTTCATCACCAGCAGCATCACCGTCGAGGTAGTCAAGGCTTTGGCGCCATCTGAAATGGAATGGAATCGAAGCGATCCGTCGTCAATGGGCCGATATACGGCCAATGCGGTCGAGTCTAATGACAAATATCCAATACTGTCAATTGGCTCAGTCACTCACTCACGTGACGCGTTGAAGTGAGTTTGCATTGTGCCGGCTTGTCTTGACTTTTCTAGAAAACTCTAGACTAGAATATCTATGACTGGGAGCGCGGGAAATATGGCGACAAAGGCAAGCAAGTCTAGTGAAAATTAAACAAACACACATCATATTGACCCAAAACAATGACCGACAGTAGATGTACATGGGTCAATGTGCAAAAGTTCTTTCATGTAGTCTCAAGGTCCGCAATTTTCCGCAACGCGAGTACTGCTGAAAAGCCCAACTAAGAAGAATGTTTTTTTGAAGGTTGATCCCAGGGACGAGATGTTTCACGAAATTGCATGCTTAAAAACGTGCGCTAGCGCAGGACAAAGATCATCAGCAGGCGCCCAACAACAGTAGTTTTTAGGCGCATTACAACACAAACTACTTGCAATGCGAGGCTAAGATAATTGAGTGAATGCAATTTTCTTTATTATATTATTCGTTCACTGGTCCGTCTAGAGCGCCGGGCCGTTAGTACGTTTGCCCGTTACAAAGTAAATCAGTCATTGGTCACGCCTGTTTACATATTCTTTTATATCCTGTATACGTAAACAGACTTTGTCCTATTTATAATCGTATTCATTTTAAATCAACTCTTCGATTAACGTCTGTTCTCCGACAAGATTGTGCGCAAAAGTTGCTAAAGCATCTTTTTAAGTCATTAAGGGTGCAAAGCTCTTCGTGCCATAATCGGTCTAATTTTAGCGGGAGATATATGGAGAGTAATAATATATCTCCCGTCATTTGAAGGCATACGTCGTGAATGTTTTCCTATGAGCGTCATGGTCGACGCTGTCTTGGCCTTTTTCTCGTGACGGTGCTTTGTAAAGCTGGGTTTGGGTGTAAGGCTCCGAGGAGTGCAAAGTGTGACATCTTTGGAGAGAGAGGTTCATTCCATGGTTTGGAGTGGTCTTCCTGGTGTTTATCTGAGGTCCCTTCGAGACAGGAAATGCCTCTACCACAGAGGTAAGGCGCTTGGTGGGTGGCATTTAGGTTTCTATGTGTGACCACGAGACAATTTGCATACATTAACACCACGGCTTTTACTTTTGGTACTCTTATCGAACGTGACTATCAATATCAGTGAGGAGAGGGGTAAAGTACACGCATTTTAACAGGTGCCCCTGCGAGGTTCCCACTGCTTGCTAAAGCTCCGATACACTCGCTTACCATCTACCAGTAGGGCGCCCCCATCAAAAACACTGCTATTACACCCTGGAGAGAGCCACCCACACCTGTCAGTAGCTACGATTCAGCCAGCAGATGACAACTCACGTTAAGTCTAGATCAGGAAGCGATATTATCTTAATGTAGAAGGACGTTTCTCCTCAAGGGATAAAAAGAGGCTAGGTTAGTGAGTATTACTCGCGGCACCAACATCACCTCGGTCCACTCGAAAGGCCAGCCTAATAATATACGACGTGTGTGGAAATGCATTTCCGCCTCTTATAAAATTGGATATTTCTAAGATGACAAGACAATAATCCAATTGTTGTTTTTTTTTCAGTTATCTGCTGACTTAACCTAGTTAACCTCAGGCTCATTGCAGTTTAGAATTGCAAAAGCATACCGCGAAGATATTTGGAGTCATTCGGTCCTTCAAATGAATGACAGCAGGGTGTGTGAAATAAGTAGGCATTCTAACGAAACGCCCGAAAGTTTGCAGACGACAATATTCATAGAACTAATGTATGGCTAAGCCCCAGCTTCTTATATTGATTTGCCATTTGAAGGATGTTTCGCCATTTGGAGAATGCAGCTCCGTGAATAGATTGTGCCACTGCTATTAGATATAACCTTACCGAAGAGTGTTCTGTGAGTGATTGCTCTATGGTACGTAAACTGATAACTATTGAGACCGGGCCATCACCTGTTGGCGAAACAATGACCAACGTAGCCAATATGTGACTATTTTAATCATAGTCCATCGAGCGCAGTGTACGTAGCTAATTTTACAATATTATGACGCAAGGATGCAATTACAGACATGCTACCAGTGCTCCCGATTTGGAGTTTCGGACTGGTGATTTGGGTCCAAGGACTGCCTGTGCAGAATGCCGCATCACAGGTTTCATGAGGAACAACTATTTCGCCTTGTCGTTAACTTAGCATTACAGCTAAAATACATTAAACAAAATATCAGAGCAGCAGCAGTAGAAACAACAACAGCCATCAAAATGTCAGCACTAAAAAATAATAACTACTTCCATCAACAACAATAAAAGCAACTATTGTTACAACATGAATAATAACGAGGACGACAGCGACAACAACCCCGTCACCGCAACTGCTGCGAGAATGAAACGGCTGCGAAAACACAGCAATAATAACAATGACCCGCCAATAAATCAGGGACCAAAACAACAACAATGAGAGCTAGTATCAGCCGCAGCAAACCCACTACAATTACAATGTTTATGTTTACTTAAAACGCGTTTACTAGTGTAATGCGTAATGCGTATTGTTGGCTGCTCCTATAGGTATTATCTACCAGCGTTACATCAAAGTCCCATCTCAGCTATGTCCGAGTGGAAAGCACCCGGCAGGGGTCGGAAAATTCGGAATTTTCAATTCATTTTGCCAGATTCTAGTCGTCCCGATGCCGATTTCGTCAAAATGGCAAGTGCTTCAATTTACACAGTTCTTACGAATTTAAATGCGGATTGGCAAGCGGCCACAAGCCACTATGCATAGACGTGCTTACAGGATCTGCTAGTCATTTCTGCACTGAATGGCTCGTATGAGCGCGTGCCGCGTTTTGCTAAAAACATATTGCCTACCGTTTGACAAATATATATATATATATATAGAACTCACGGTTACATTACACGTTTTATAAAATAATCAGAGGAATAGGCATCTTTGTTAAGATTTCGTTCCTTTTAAAGTGTTCAATTCCATAACGTTTCCTTTACTAGATGGGGCGTGATGACGTACGGATAAGCTGGAAATTCAGTTTGTTTGGACATACATAAGGGATATCTTTTGGGGTCTCTGTAGCGGTTGACATTAGGTAATTTTTGCATTTACAGTAAATACATTGTCGTCAAAGAAAGATCGAAGACGGCATTCTTGAGGGAGTCCAAGAACAATCTGATGATAATGGTGCGTCTCCACGCACTGAAGCTAATTTTACGACAAGTGAAATTAGCTCCAATGCAATACATTTTGCATTTTAGATGGTTTCTATAATCTGAATTTTTGAAAATTAAGAGTTCATAATCGCATTCGGGGTCCGTGTGATGCAAAGAGCTTACACAATAGCTGACTTTTGCTTCATTCCAGAAAGACATGTGCTCGGTTCGCCATGATTTATGTTGCATTTAAGCAAATTTGTATTTAATACGAAACTAACCGGATTACACGAGATAGAACGCATATCAGAATCGCCACACCGTTACAAATTTACATCGTCACCCGTCGACTGCTACAAAATTTGCCTTTAAAAATATTTTGTACCCACAATAGTAAGATCATATTAAGAATGATTGCACAATTTAAACGGATATAAACTAGCTTAAAAAGTCGACCAGAAGGTTATCGACCGCTCCCAACGCTATCTAGTAGTGAAATAGAAAATGTATAAACTAGAAATATGTGCTAGACTGTAGTCAACGTTCTGTAGCTCGTCAGCGGAATATGCATTAATCCACCATGTGCAGAGTTTACCAACGGTATAATACACTTACGGGCAGTTTCCATTGGAGGTTGGCGTCCTATTCTCGGCTGAGAGTTCTCAGTTTGGGGTGCAATAGGCAGGAGAGGCGAATGTGTCTCCCCGTAAGTCTACAGTTCTTATAAAAAACAGTAATTGAACTAGCCAACAGTATCTTAATGAGATTTTGACGCACCACGTAATGTCGTATGCAAGGGCTGTTGGTGATCTTTAATTTTCTTGCACAACAACGCCAGGCCTGGCTGCATTTGTTTTGGGGGCTTAATAAAGTGGCCAGCATATTCTTCCGACCGCGAAGAGCGAAGTTGGTATCAATCTTTCGAATAGCGCATTCATTTTTAATATGGCGCTACTAGTGTAAGTATAAAATCTGCCTACAGTTCACTGTGATGAGTAGTGCTTTTTTGACCCGATGTATATCTATCTATGCATGAAGTAAGTGTACATATCTATAATCACTTAAGCACTTCTTTAAAACGTCTTGTGCTGACACCTACGATCGGATCGATTCGGATGCATTTGCAGATTTCGCGAACTATCCAGCTGTACAGCAACACAACTACGTGTAGCCGAGCGGTCATACAATAGACACGAGTAATCTTTGCGGCAGAAAACATCTTACATTCATTGCTACAATGCAGAGCGAAATCAATTAATTGGCGCTAAAGTATACGCTCCATCATCGGTCGACATAATTTCTAAACGAACTTCAAACAAAGCGTAGCTATAATCTTGTTTAGGTCATAGCAAGTTGGCATTGTGCAAAGATGCAGCATTTCGTTCAGCATATCTGCGCCTCAGGGCCGGTGGTGCAGTTCGCCATTGTTCCAAAAGAGGATTCAGTGTATATACCATATACCAAATACAATTTACACCAGATGCTAATACATAATACAATTATGAATCCCGACGACAGCTTTCAGGTTAGTAGGCAATTTCCAATGCCGCTAGTAGTGCGCCGCAAATGCATGAACGTATATATATATATATATATACACAGTGTATGTATGTAGTATACTGTAGCCCTGGCCAGAGACTAGACTATGGGCCAAAGAGCGTTTGAATACAGTTTCCGTTTCAGCGTGCACGTCTGTATGAATCAATACGTGTGTCTGTGTATGGTGTATGGGTATGATTAGAAAGACCTGTGTGCTGTATATGCATGATGTCACTCTCTCTCTATTGTCGTCCAGCCTCAGCATCTATTCGTGTGAGGCTCTAAATCAATTCGAGATGTGCTGTAACAAATGCAAACCAAAGAAGTCTACAAAAACGCACCGTAAAGCTCTCGGCTTCATCCAATATATATATACATTAATAATAATATATATATATATATATATATATATATATATATACATAGTGTGTTCAAAACGTATCGCGACTTTTGTGTTTTTTCAAAAATTATTCATTTATTCATGAATATCTATTTTGTCCCCTTCAAAGTAATCCCCATGAGATATTATACACTTGTGCCAACGGTTTTTCCAATCTTCGAAGCACTTCAAAAAACCATTTTTTTTATCTTGTTCAGCTCCTCCTTCGATGCCGTCTTTATCTCGTCAAGCGTAGCGTAACGTCGTCCTTTCATGGGCCTCTTCAGTTTAGGGAACAAGAAAAAGTCACAGGGGGCCAGATCTGGGGAATACGGTGGCTGCGGCATCATTAGTGTGTTGTTTTTGGCCAAAAACTCGCGCACAAGCAACGATGTGTGAGCAGGGGCGTTATCGTGGTGCAAAAGCCAATTTTTGTTCTTCCACAAATCCGGGCGTTTCTGGCGGATTGCTTCGCGCAAATTGCGCATAACTTGCAGGTAATATTCCTTATTGACCGTTCTACCCTGTGGCAAGAACGCATGA
Source organism: Dermanyssus gallinae (assembly GCA_003439945.1). NCBI lineage: Eukaryota > Metazoa > Arthropoda > Arachnida > Mesostigmata > Dermanyssidae > Dermanyssus > Dermanyssus gallinae. The sequence continues at coordinate 256,700 of QVRM01005291.1, forward strand.
TGCACCACGCCCCTGCAATCGAAGAAATCTGTCAGCAAAACTTTCACATTCGACCGAACTTGGCGCGCTTTTTTCGGTCTTGGTTCGTGCGGCAGCTTCCATTGAGATGATTGAGCTTTGGTTTCCACGTCATAACCATAAACCCACGATTCGTCACCAGTTATGACCCTCTGGAGCAAATTTGGGTCGTCGCGGACAGAGTCCAACATCTCATTAGCAATGTTCATGCGATGCTGTTTTTGGTCGCAATTGAGCAATTTTGGTACGAATTTCGCGGCGACCCGTCTCATGCCCAAATCATTGATAAAAATCGAATGGCACGAGCCAATCGATATGTTTAGGTCCTCAGCAACTTCTCTAACGGTGATTCGACGATTGGCCAATACCATTTTCTCCACTTCATTAATTTTTTCGTCTGTTGTTGAAGTGCTCGGGCGTCCGGCACGCTCTTCGTCGTTCACATCTTCTCGGCCTTCTGAGAACATTTCGTACCACCGATAAACGTTGCTTCGGTCCAAGGTAGCTTCTCCGTATGCCACAGTCAACATTCGGAATGCATCCGCGCACTTAATTTCGTTTTTCACACAAAATTTGATACAGGTTCTTTGATCCATTTTTTTGAATAGGTAAAAATCGAAGACGATCCAAAACACGTGCAAGCAAAGCAGCTGTCAACAATTAAGTGATTATTCAAAATGGCCGAGCTTGTCGGCATAAGTGAGAGACATGAGTACCAACATAACGCCACAAAAAATCGAAATTCGAATATACGTAACCCGCGAAAATTCAAAAGTCGCGATACGTTTTGAACACACCTCGTATATATATATAACGTTGTTGTTGTCGTAGTTGTTGGTACTAGTAAAGTTTTCGGGCTGACCCTCAGCCAAGATTTAACGTCCACGGAACTGTTTTTCACATTGCTTCGTAGACGGACCCCCATAAATACAAATGTGCAACGGTGGGGCTCGAACCCGCGCACCTATATGCCTCCTCCGGTTGCGAGGCGGAGACTTAATTTACCACGCCACCGGGATCGACTAGTTGTTGGTACTATTGGATATTGTTGTATTATTGTTGTTATCCTTGATATTTTGGTTATATCGGACTTGTCCGTCGTCATTGTCATAGCTGTGACTATTGTTGTTGCTGAGAGAATCACCGAATCGGGAGGGCTGACTTCACGGTAGCCGCGGCGCGTGCCAAGCTAGTTTCTTTTTCGAGATCTGTGATTTGTCCATCGTTTTATCGCTAGTTGATTCTTTATCGAGCCACCACACGTTGACTAGCCGAAGAAGAAGAAGAGGAGGCGAAAGACGTAAACGAACATGCAACGCAACGAGTATATGCGGTATGCAGTCGTGCGGTAGACTATCGCGCGCGGGTTATATTGTCGTGCTCACTGTCATTTACATCGAGGGCACAGAGAATGATCATAGCAAACACACGAACAGAAAAACAAACTCCGTTCCGTCCGGCTGGGAGCAGCAATGGAGATCTCCGCGGAATCAGCGGCGGCAGGCCGCCACTATGGTCTTTCTATCCCCTCTAGTTCACCCCCGCTCCGCCGGGGGTTTGCGGTAGATCAAAGGGAGCCAGCCCCCGCTAGACCCATGGGCGTTTTCGTTAGATTAGCCGCGGGGAAAGAGGAGTCACGTCAATGGCATCATTGCCTCTGCGGCAACATGGCTCCCTTCCATCCCCCCCCCAATTCCTCTCTCTCTCTGTATTTCTCTTTCGGCACGCACAGCGTGTCACCTTGCCAGCGTGCCTGTATACAGGAACACGCTAGTCGACCATCGGTCGGTAGGACCGTCAGCCGTTCTGTTCGCGAAACACAAAAAACAAAAAATAGCCATACTATTGTAAGCGCGGCTGCTTTGTCGATTGCAGCTTTCCCGCGATAGAGCACTGCGGATACTTGTGTCGCAACGACTACTACCCCACTACAACTATAACCCCACTACAACAACAACAACTACTACTACTACGATTACTACGAATACTCGATGGGGTTCGTGGTTCTCTTGCCTCTCGTCGGGTGGGTGGGGCGTGGGGTGCTGGCACGTTTCAGCAGGCACGCTCTGATCTGAGAGCCATCCTACGCCAATGCCGCCGTCGGTGCCATGTCGAGACAAATGCCACATTTACGTGGCAGTCATGACAGTAGTCGGAAAGCTGCCACAGAGCTGACGTGATTATGGTCACTGCACGCAACAACAGCACGTCACGTCAAGCCGAATACAATTGTCTAGCAAATACTATCTGAGTTTATACGTGGTTGGTGGTATACTGCTGAATGCATACGGAATTGTATACGAGCGTTGCATGTATACTCACATTTATATATATATATATATATAAGAATTGCTGTTGTTTATGTTAACTGCTAACACACACAATTTACAAACCTCAAGGAAACTGTCATTGAAAGGAAGTTGTGTCGCGCCAGAATCGAATATGCGATTTTGATATATATATTGAAACACATATGTACATATATACTCATTTGTCGTGACAGGGTCTTCGCAAAGGCACTGCTTTGAGAAACAAGTATAGTGTTTGTTGTTCGGCCTGCGTTAAAACAGAGTGGCATTGCCTTGTGTATGTCTCGCCATTTAGAATTGCACAATGAACAAGTCCTTGGTATCCACCTATTATGCGTCGTGTCGGGATCGAAATCATGACTCATGACATCTCATCAGACATCTTCACTACGCTATTCCCTCCGTGGGCTGAATCAAACCGTTGGCAAATTTATTTAATACCGTCCCCAGTCATGTTCAATACATACTGGTTCATCTTGCCAAAGGCCCACCACCGCAGCGTTGTCTTGTTAGATCAAATTTGAGATACTCTGCCTAAAACACTCATCCGAGGTCTTATTTTCCTCTATATATATATATATATATATATATATATATATATATTGATAGAACTCGGCAAGAAAATGATTTTATCTTAAAAAGAAGGAGTGGGCGGAAATTTATAAAAGTAGTTATTCTGCCTTTTTTCTCCTACATAGATGTGCAAAATCGAGGTTTGCGGGAGAACCAGTCATGAAGGAACCGATCACACCGATGTGTTCGGCGAAAAATTCTGCATAACAATGGTCATTTCGCTGGCTTGCGTAGCGAAAGGCGAATAGCCAGATTAAGGAAAGTCATATAAAGTCGATATGTTGTTATGTCTTACGTTAAAGCTTTTACGTGAAAAGCCGTAAAAGTTTGCCATTACGACCAAACATGTACGTACAAAAAACTACTCTCAGGCAATAGCAAATTAAATACCCACCACTTTCGTACTAAAGTGATGGTGCTGCGTGTCAAGTAACTAAGCTTTTTCGACAGCCATATCGAAAACGAAGGCATGCATACTTACATTCGGTACATATTTTGAGGTTTGGTAGACCTGGGCTAGAGAATAATTTTTCCCAATAGAAAAGGAGGCGGAAACGTCATCGCAAAAGCTTACGGCGGTGTACGTGAAAGCTTCAATGTAAAACACAACAAATATGGCTGTCAAAAAGTTTAGCTACTCGGCGAGTACGTCACGCAGCACCATCACTTCAGTTCGAAAATGGTGGGCATAAATTTGCTATTGCCTGAGAGTAGTCTTTTAGACGTACATTTTTGATCGTAATGGCAACATTTTACGATTTTGCACGTAAAAGCGTTAACGTAAAACATAACAACATATCGACTTTTATGACCTCTTTAATCTGGCTATTTGCTTTTCGGTACGCAAGCTAGCGGAGTGTCTTTAATTATGCAGATCGGTTTCTTCATGCGTTGACTGATTCTCCCGAAAACTTAGATTTTGCACAATGATGTAGGAGAAAAATAAGACAGAATAACTAGTTTTATAAATTTCATCCTCACGCCTAAACAAGACGTTTCCGTCTCCTTCTTCCTTGGGAAACATTATTTACTTGCCGAGTTCTACCAGATATTAAAATGTGTACATACTATTTTGAAAGGCCCTGTATATATATATATATATATATATATATATATATATATATATATACATACATATGTACATGGTTTTAGTATTTACAAATATCTACAAGTACTAGCAATAATTACTTGGAACAGAAATACATTTCTAGTTTAGAATTAGATAGACAGGCATACAGAGTCGTCAAGCCCGGTGGCGTGGCGAAGGCATTCGCCTGCGCCTCGCCACCGGAGGAGACACATAGGTGCGCGCGTTCGAGTCCCACCGTTGCACATTTGTATCTATGGGGGTCTGTCTAGGACGCAATGCGAAAAGCAGTCCCGTGGACGTTAAATCTTGGCTGAGGGTCAGCCCGAAAAGTTGATCAGGTATACGGAGTTATAACAGGCGTACAACGTGTGACAGATTATACAACACAATAGTAGTAATAAATCTCGACAGTAGCGTTTACGCTGTTGCAGATTTGTGGGTGTGAACAAGTGAGTAAGCTAGCGAGGCCGAAATATAGATATATATATATGTTTACATCGATCGATCAATCAATCAGCCCGCTTACTGTGACAGGAGCCAGGCCGTCGCTAAGGCGACGCTTCGGGGCGTGTCCTCACTAGCCTCTCACGTACCACGTTGTGAGGAACCCACTCTTTCAGGCACGCGTCAGGGAGAAGCTGCCCAGAGCTGCAGAGACCGCACCGTCCAATTCCGGCAACGAGGACTAGCATTACACACAGGTTATTACCAAGGCATCAAGCAAACAATAATGATGATTATTATTATTATTATTATTATTATTATTATTATTATTATTATTATTATTATTATTATTATTATTATTAGTATTATTATTATTATTTATGCTCCTTATTACTTATTTGTTATTATTATTATTTATTTGTGCTCTTTATTAAATAATGTTACAATTGTGAGGTCTGAACGTATTATTGCAAATTCTTTAAATAATTATTTCACTCCATGGCGCCTAAAATAGATGCCGTGTTTCCTCTGCAAACGGCCAAAGACAACGCTTGTCTCAAGAATTGACCCTCTCTTCGGTCGCTTGTGACCTCCTGAATTCGCTTACCCAAATATTTGAGAAATGCTTCGGTTCCCTTGCTGATTGGTCCTAGCGTCCCCATGGCAATAGGCACGAAAGTATATCTTGTTTCCAGTCCAGTGTATTTAACGCGTTTTCTGGCTTCCGCATACTTTGCCACCCACCCCGGCTTAACTGAGCTGTGGTGTAAATAGGAATTATTATTATTATTATTATTATTATTATTATTATTATTATTATTATTATTATTATTATTATTATTATTATTACAATTGTGAGGTATGAACGTTTAAGCCAGGTTTATCCGGCTTTCTATGCTTTCTGTCAATTCATGGCGCCTATGATAGAAGCCACGTTCCCTCTACAAACGGCTAAAGACACATCTGTCTCAAAAACATAGCCTCGCGCCGATCACGCGTAACGTCGTCTATACGTTTTCCGATATCTTTCAGGATTTTCGCTGTACGTGATGTAGCTGATGGGGCCAAGCGTCTCTAATGTAATGTGTACAAAGTGGTAGCTTATTGATAGCTTGAGATACTTGTTTCGTTTTTCAGAATCCGCTTTCTTTTATGACATCGTTTCGCTCATACCTTTTAACTAAGCCATAGCGTGCTCATACTGAACCATAGATAACGCAGAATAACCAACATATGCTGTGATTCACACAATACAATTTGTACTAAAACCAAAGTGAACAACAACAACAACAACAAACGCGAACCTGACGGTACCTTCGTGAAGGACGCAAGCGCCGCACAAAGAAGTCGCTTGCTATCCAAACTCCCTTTCGTTCTAATTCGACATTGCTGCGAAGAAGCGTCCCAGTGTCACTAGAAATGAATACATTTAAAACCCGACTCATATATATATATATATATATACATTAGGTGGATCAAACGTTTGTAGCATTATCTGTCTACATTTTCAAAAAATTCACACCGATTGCAATGCCGGGCAGAGACGTTTTTTGCAAGTAGTAAAACTAAGTACGTGGTTTGGTTTTGAACTCCGTTTGCGGCAGGTCACGCAACTTTCAACAATTGTGTTCCCAAATTCATGCATTCAACACCTGTTGAACTTTGCTAGATCTTCACCATAACACTACCATATCGTCAGCAAACAGCAGTACTGGTGTCTTGGTATATATACACCCTTTCCTATATCTGCTATCCTAAACGCGAATAAAAAAATCACCGATGACAACAGACGCACTTGCCTGACCCCCTTAGCGACTATAAATTATCTGAATTGTCCGGCTTCTATTTTTATGCAAACCTTGTTTCTTCTAGTAAATCCATCCAGCTTCTTCCAAAACCCTCCCCCAACATAAATTGGTACAACTTTGTTCTGTCCGCGATATCACATGCTTTTTTGCGATCTAAAAATCCTGCCACACCCCTTGTCCCCGCAATCTTTATGCATCCACTAGCCGGCTTAATAATAAAATATAATTATTTAGCCTATACTCTTTCCTAAATCCGCACTATATTATATACATACATACTTACATTATATTAAGAATACAAATAGAGCGATAATTGTCTCCCGAGCACGTGCGCAGTCCGCGTTGAAGAAATAGAAACCTTGCAGCAGGCACTAGTTCTCCTGCTTCGAGCGACTCACCAGGCAAACATATCAAAGTTGTTCGCAACCTCAGTAGTTGCTGCGCATTTATTTCGAAGCTGACGGCAACACCTAAAATTCTAGCAATGGGCAATATTAGAAAAGCATACGCGTGCGGTACGCGTCGAAATGCAAATCTCGCCTTCTCTGTTGCTTCTCCATTACTTTTGCCAATAATATTGCATGAGAATGCAAATATTACAGCGTTAATTTATACGCCTAATAAAAACAAAATGTTCTGAAACATCTACTGTGTAATATATGTACGTGTTTTTTTTTCATTAAGAGTCTAAGTAAACGCCGCGGATTATATATATATATATATATATATATATATATATATATATATATATATATATATATATATATACATATATACAGTTCATATATTAAAATCACCTTTGTTAGGTACATAGTCAATAGTCAAATAGTATATTAAAAACAATATCACTGCGAGAGACTCCCTAGAGAGATTACACGCGGGCAGATTGCCCCGTAATACTTTGTGAAAAAGGCCCCGCACCGAGTACATATACATGACGGATGGGGGTCGTGGTAGCCGTGTGTCCCGCACAGGACGTGGTGAAACCCGTGTACCGCGAAGCGAGTCACTATGTGGCGGTTTGTTCAGCCTAGGTCCTTCCAGGTGCTGTCTCGCATGGCACCCGTGCCAAAGATGTCCGGGTCGATGTTCGCCATCTTGTCCTCCCACATGCGGATGAAGGCTTGCAGGCGGGAGACTCTGGCAGTTTGAAACGTCTCTTCAGATCTTCGATGAACAGCGAAGTGTTCGCCAGCAGATACAGAAGGCGGTTCTTGCTTGAGGAGTGCAGGCTTATTGCACGCTTGAGGTAAGCCGGTTTGACGCGGTCCAACATCTCAAGTTGCTGCCGCGAGAGCTGTCTCCAGATGACCTGAATGCCATAAGAAGCGACGGGGGCAAGTTCGAGGTCGAAGAGACTGAGAGCAGTCTCCAGGGAAAGCAGCTGCGGCTTCTGTATTCCAACAGATGCCACTAGCGCGTTCCTCACCCGATCCGTGATGTGCTCTGTGAATGAACGGCCGTTGGAGGGTATAACGATGCCGAGATACTTGAAACTCTTGACATACTTGAGCTCCGTCGAGGCAAGCCGCAGAGTGTCGTTTCCAGCTACCCGACCTCCCTTGCGGAACTTCATAGCTTTGGTCTTGGACAGGTTGATCTCGAGACCGATGCCCTGCACGTAGGTCACGAGCCTTGCCAGGGACTGCTGTAGTTGAAACCTTGACGTGCTGTAGAGGACTACGTCGTCAGCGTCCATCAGAACCTGCACCATATTGCGCGTGCACTCCACCTGGCGAGGGAGGTCGGCCAGCAGCGTTGAGAACAACAGAGGGCTTAGGTTGTCGCCCTGTGCGAAGCCCGTCGTCTGCAGGAAGGGGTCGAGTTCAGCCACGCCGTCGTCGATGGAGATGGCGTTCTCCTGGAGGATGGCGATTAGCAGATGCAGGATGTTAGAGGGCACACCTGCCTCGGCTAGCTTAGCGATGACCTTGTCTCTTGGGGCCGAGTCGAACGCTGAGCGGAAGTCCACGTAGACGGCGTACATGAAGACACCTCGGCATTGAAGTATTCGCTGAGCATCATCGATCAGGAAGCTGCAGGCATCCAACGTAGACCGCCCAGCTCGGAAGCCATACTGCTCTTCCGGGATTACCCCGCGACCCTCTAGGAACGCAGATAGCTGTGTGGTCAAGAATGCGGAAAGCAGCTTGTAGCAACAGCTTTTCTTTGCGAGGCCTCTCCAAGAGGTTGGGAGTTGGGGATTCCCCTTCCCCCTTGGTATCACCGACAGTAGAGCGCTGCTCTAGTTAGAGGGGATGCGGCCGTGGCGGAGACAAGCGTTGAACAGGCTCGTCCAGCACGGTGCCATGACCATGGCCTCGTTCAGGTTTTCGTTGCGGGCGAGGTCAGATTAATATGCTTTAATGGAGCGGAGACGGCGGAGGGCTGTAAAGACCTCTCCGACGGAGAACTCTGCAGAGAGAAGGTCTCTCATCATCTGGGTTGGCTCATCCCAGGCGGCGTAGTATTTCGTCACGCCTTTTGGCACAGTGTCCGCTGAGGCGAACATGCCGCGGAAGGTGTCGGAGATGATGCCTTCTCTAATCGGGCAAGTCCTCCTGCCCGACCGAGGGAGCCACTTGTAGGACTACTCTTCTGCCGCTTGCAGGAGTCGGGACTCTTGAAGCTGCAGGTAAAGGCCACGCTGCGAGTCATACGTTCGCCGGCACGACTTCTTGAGCAGGACGGCGAGTGGCCTCATCCCAGGATACCGAACGGCCAATAGGGAGGCGCTGAGCTGGACTTGACGGGCAATGGCGCTAATTTGGTTAAACCACGGTCTGCCTCGCCTTGGGCTCTGGGAGGCTACTGAGGACCTGATGACATTGACCAGCGTCTCGCAGTACTCCTCGATCGCTGGATCGTGTCGGACTGGGAACAGCCTGGCCACGTTCCCCAGGAAGCGACGCGCGTCAAGGTGCCTGGGGAGGGCGAGACGTCACGAAATCGCAATCGGGTGCCGGGGGAGCCACACTTCGAGACCTATCGGCGCATGCCACTTGATCTGCTTTCCCTTATGCAGGGGGTTTTTGTCAGCCAAGTAGACAACTCTATCGGGATGTAGACTGGTGACGAAGATGTCGATAATTGACGATCCCATGAAGCCCTCGAAGGTGGGGGTGGCCGTGTCATTGGCCACCCAGCAGCCGAGGTCCGAGAAGGTCTCCACCAGCGCCATCGTGCGCTGTGAGTCAGGCTGGTCCAGTCTCGCATATAAGTCTCCGGCCGTCACAATGTCGTTGTCCAGGGCTTGGAAGCAACGGGTGAGCTTCTCCACTATCACAGTCGTGTTCTCCTTGTTCTCTGGCCGGACATAACCCGCGATCAAGTTGAGACGAACACCTTGTAGAACGACCAGGTTGTCCTCGGCGATCTTGACCTCCACCTCTTCAACTCGCTGCGTGTAGAACACGGACGTTCCACCGCTCGTCCTGCCACGGCCAGCCTGCCGCTGTGCGAGGGCGTGAGCTCCGTGGAAGCCGGGGAGTTCGGGAGGGGCCCAGGTCTCTGTCAGTACTAAGATGTCAATGCCCTCTAGACATGAGGGAGCGAGGAGTGCGAGTGACGAGGCACCCTTGCAGTTTCATTGGACTATCCTTAGTTTCTCGAGCGGAGGCTGCTCCGAGACCTTAAGGGGTTTCGGTTTTTTTGCCAAACCTCCCTGCTTGCTCATAGCCTCCTGGACGGCCTGCATGACGAGCTGCTGCAGCGTGTCCCGAGGCGGCGCGCGGTAGACTCTGAAGTCCTCCCTGGGGTTGCTGCGGGGCTGCCTCCCGCCCCGTCTCTCACCCTTGTTGCCACGACGATGGCAGTCGCTGGAGGGCTGCGGAAAGTCGTTTCTGGGCGTCACTGGCGGTGCCTTTTTGAACACGTCCTCCTGCGAGACGCGGCTGCTTTTGTCCCTCCGGGTTTGATCGGCCGTCTGAGTTATATATATATATATATTTTTTTTTTCGTCGTCTGCTACGGCGATAGACGGTTGTGTGCGTGAGCTCTGTGAATATTCCTCTCGTTTTAGTGGTTTTGACGAGTTTTTCCGGACAAACTTTGTGCGAGCGCTTCTCTTCGTGTTTAAGTGCCCGGTGCGGTGTGCTCTTTGATTTTTCCGGGTTTCTTTTTGGTTTTTTAACGCTTCGGCTTTTCCGACCGAACGTCCTGATGGACGGCGATGTGGATGCAGACGGTGGGAGCAGCGGTTCGAGCAGTCACCTCCACGGGCCGGCGTATGCTACGCCGTCCTCGTCTGCAGCGCTGGCGGCGCTGTCTGCCATGACGGCGGAGGGTAGCCGCGCGATGCGGTCACGTTTGGAGATGTTGTCTGCGGTTGCCACTGCACCTGTGCTCAACGTGCCGCGCACGTCGCCTGTGAAACCGGCCTCTGTGTCTCCGGCGCATCTGATACGGCTTCGTGACAGTCGTGAACAAGAAATCAGTTCGGCGAGTAATGAAAGCTGAAGCGGAACTTTTACGCTTCCGTGAATCGGTTGACAATGGCTCCGGTCCAGTCTACACAGTGCGGTTTACGTCACAAGTTTCCACGCTTCCGGCACCTGAAGGTTCCAACAAACAGCAGCAGGTCCGGCGCCCGGACTTTTCGGGCGAACAACTGGTGAAAGTATTCAAGGCCCTCCATGACCTGGTGCCGACGGCAACGTTAGGAGGCGGTCCCAAGGGGATAACGGCCACTGTGCCCACGATTTCGGCCGCAAGCGACTTGGTGTCCGTCAGGGCGTTGGGAGGCGTGCCGGTGGTAGGATTGTGTTCCACAATAGATCAGTTTTGGGGCGTCATCAAAGACGTAAATCCGGCCTTTTCTGACGACTGTCTGCTATCCGAGCTCGCCTCGTACGGTGCGATGAAGATAAGGAGAGACACGAGGCCCGGGCTCAAGTACGAAAAGAGCGTCCGGGTGCCGTCAACGAGGATACACGTTCTCTTCAAGAGGACGCCCCCTAATAAGGTCTTTATTGTGTGAAGGGACCATGATGTGTCCGTTGAAGCTTCGTCACCGATTGTCTGCTTTAATTGCCAACGCACTGGCCACACGGCAACTCGCTGCACTCGCGCTCGTGCATGTAGAAGATGTGGTGCGCACGACCACCTAGCCGCGTCATGTCAAAACCGAGCTCGTTGCGTAGACTGCAGTGGCCCCCACCCTAGATGAGACTCGGGCTGCCCCATTTTTGCATTAGCCCGCGAAGAAAGCAAGGTTTTGCTCGGCTCACGCATGCTTCAACATGCGCAGTTGTCGACGCCAGCGGCCACCCTGCTCGTTGTCCCGGATTCTGCACCTACTCGGCCAGGCACGTCTGCACCAAGCACCTACGCGGCGGCCGTACGTCGTCTGGTGATACCAGCCTCCCCGAATGCGGCTCCGGAGCCTTCGGCAGCGCGTGCTGAGGTCGTGCTTCCCCTTTTCGACCGATCCCCGCTTCGCGAAAATCTACACTTCATGCGAAGACTCTGCCATCTCCTGAAACAGGACCTTCTAAACAAGTCAAGGCCGCTTTTCGCCGCCCTTCCAAGCGTCATCGCCGATTGGCTCCGAGTGAACCGGTTCCGCACGGCCGCGCCGTCACCCGTGTTCGGGCGCGCCCACCTAAGTCGACCGACGACTTTGATTTCGGTTCTTTGTCCAAGGCCGTGTCCATGCTCGCTCGCATCAACCCGAAACTAGGCGACACTCTTCGAGGCATTGTGAAGGCACTGCGTCCCCTGCTCGCCCTAGCCCCGTTGCTGCAAGGCTTGGTGTCTCCCGGACCAGCTTCCAAATGATGAACGCTGAGCCTACTCAGTCCCCCGGCGCAGCCCCCCATCCCCCTGGTCTGTCCGTTTTAGTAGCAAGCAACCCTCTTGTAAGGGTCACTTGCCCCAGATGCGGCCGGGACTTTACTCGCCGCGGTCTCCCTATTCACCAAGCTAGATGTCGTCCCACGTCTACAACTCCCGATTCGTCTTCGACTGCTTCCTCCACGCCAGCACTCCCGTCACAGCCTAGAGAGTCTCTGGTCGACAGGCTCATACTTGCGTCGCAACAATCTAGGGTAATGCGTGTCGTCCCCCGGGCTGTGAGGCCTTTGGTTGCCGAGTCCCTATGCGACGTCCTCGACCTTGTGGCGGCCAACAATGACGTCCCCTCGTGGGAGTCGCTCTTGTCATTCGCTTACGTGGTCCTTCAACTGCCACCTCGCACTTCGTCGTTCACCTCTTTGGCAGCGACTGTTTGGTCGAACCTCCGTGCGTTCCGCGATGGCTGGCGGTTCGAATTTCGCGTAGGTGGTGTTAGAAGAGTCACATCAGTTGCGTGCGACTCCCCTGAGGACTCGGCACGCAGCGTTTTGTCTAAACTGTCCGAGAGAGACGTTTCCAGGGCGGCCCGCTTACTATGCTCTACGGACTCGTTTGTTTCGGGAGACGAAGTCCTGGCCTCGCTTGCCGCCAAGCACCCACCTGCTCCATCGGACTTGGTTTTTCCGGACCCTCCTGACTCTATGACGCAGCGTCACTCTTCAGTCGATGATGTCTTGGAAGCTGTTGCCAGCTTTCCGGCCAGTTCGTCTGCCGGTCCTGACGCTTTGCGTCCGCGTCATCTGAAGGACCTTCTTGCACCCGTGCTTGGACCGATGACAAGGAGACTGGCCGCAGCACTTGCCAGAGTGGTGGACGTCTTGAGATGGGGTAAACTGCCGACTGAGGTCAGGGAGGTTATATTCGGCGCCAAGCTATTCACACTCCGCAAAAAAGACTCATCGATTCGCCCGATCCCCTGTTCTCTCACGATAGGGAGGATTGCTGCAAAAATAGCCTGGCGTGAGGCCAAAGATCTTATCATAGAGCAGCTTGGCCCGCACCAGTTGGGTTTTGGCTTAGCAGGCGGGGCGGAGGCAGCTGTACATGCAGCAAGAGCGTTCGTCCAATCAAGCCCGCCCCGAACGGCACTCTTGAAGTTGGATTTTCGCAGTGCATTTAATACTATTTGAAGGGATCATATACATCGTGCAGTTCGTGATGCAGTACCGGAAATTGTCAACTTAGTGAATCACGCATACAGAGAGCCATCCGTCCTGTTGTTTGGGGCCCACGCGTTGTCCTCGGCATCGGGTATACAGCAGGGAGACCCCTTGGGGCCGGCTTTATTCAGCCAGGGTATACGTGAGCTGGTCAACTCAAGTGCCTTTCAACGCCTGGTACCTTGACGATGGCACACTCGGTGGACCGATGGAGGGCTTACTCGAGGAAGTGCGCAGAGCTCTTGCCTTTGAGACAGTCAGTGGCCTGGTGTTAAACACGGGCAAATGCGAGGTGTTCGCGCCGGGGACAGACCCGGACGACCCCACATTGAGTGCCTTACTTGCGTTACTACCGGGGTGTAGAGTCATGTCTGAACACGAAGTTACGCTCCTTGGCGCACCGCTCCTACCATCTGCACTGTCGAGTCTACTCGACCCCATGATGGACAGATGACAGACATGTGGGCGATGCAAGAACGTCTGCCTCTGGTCGGAGCCCACCAAGGGCTTTACCTACTCCGCTCGTCGTTCTCCGCGTATCGCATCGTACATATCATACGATCCATGGACTGTTCGGGTACATTCAACCAGCTTCTCCAACCATTCGACGACCAGGTGGTGGAGGCCCTCGAGACGGTTTTGGGTCTGAACTTACGACCACGAGAGGTGCGCCAGGCGGCTCTCCCCACCTCCATGGGCGGTCTTGGTCTTCCCTCGGCCCGCTCCTTGGCAGGCCCTGCCGTGGCCGCCTCGATGCACGCTACGTCGGGTCATGTCCAACGCCTGCTCCCGCCGGGGGCTTGGGCATTGTTTGAGGCAACTCGCGACGCTATAGCGGCTGGACTCCAAGCTTCATCGCCTGATATGAATAGACTTGCCTGCCAGAGGGCCTGGGCCAAGAGGGTTCACGAATCTTCGCTTACTGAGTTGCTTGAAGAATGCGGTGACGACCAGGATAGAGCGCGCCTCCTTGCCGTCGCTCGCCCAGGAGCGAGCGACTGGCTACACGCACTCCCCGCTGACGACCAATCCACCCGGATCTGCGTTGGCCTGAGACTGGGAGCCGATTTGGTAGAGCCACACAGATGCACTTGTGGCGAGCCTGTCGGACGCCTGGCCAGACACGGCCTGTCCTGCGCTCACTCGGGGGGCCGGCGACCACGTCACACCGCTCTGAATGACATTCTTGCAAGGTCGTTGCGAAAAGCCGGAATCCCTTTCGTCCTGGAACCGCCTGGTCTTTCTAGAGACGATGGCAAGCGGCCCGACGACCTGACTTTGATACCTTTCTACAAGGGTCGTTCTCTGGTGTGGGATGCGACGGTGACCGACTCTCTGACCCCTTCCCTTGTCGGTTCCGGCGCTTCTCGCCTAGAAACTGCCGCTTCCCGCGCCGAGACATTTTTCACCCTTCGCATTCGAGACGCTGGGTGGCCCTGGGCCCCTCACAACGACGCTAATTTCCGAGGTTGGCGACGCTTTACAGCAGGCTACGATGGACAAGAGAGCGGGCACTTTCTTCTGCCAACGGCTTTCCCTAGAGATTCAGAGAGGTAACGCGATTTCGGTGCTCGGAACTATGAAAGACTGGATGGACCCGCGTCTTTGCGTCAGGGGTCGGGCAAGACTCCCACTCGGACACGAGTGATAGATGAGGAGTGAGCCATCGGCACCGTGGATTTAAACATTCACATGCATATATGAAAGAATAAATCAGTGCAAAATGCCCGATAATTTGTCATATTAATATTATATATATATATATATATATATATATATATATATATATATATATATATATATATATATATATATATATATATATATATATATAACACTATTACTAGCTTTATACTCGGATATTCACCACATATACGATATATAGCGTTTCTCAGCGACTTTTTCGTGTCCGTACGGTGGCGACCGGATCAGCCATATGTGGAATGGTAATGGACAATTTCCGGAAGTTTTAACTTCTATGATTGTGCCATCGTCGTCGTCGACATCCTGAGCTGACAACTTTTCTCGTGGAAGGGGGCAGCGTTCTACCAACTCACTCCGGTTATCGGATGGTCAACTTTTTTTTGTCTCTTTCACTTTATAGCTCATTACAGTACCACCTTATGCAGCCCTCTGAACTATCGTCAGGGAACTGGCAAATATGTATATTAGCAACATTTTGCTACTGCCGAAATTATTAATTGAGATTACTGCAACCACTTCATACGCAAAGTATCTTCGGCCTGTATGTCTATGCATATGTGGCTTGAGGGCGGAGTTTATTATGAAGAGTCCTCATGGATTATTTGCAAGTTGTTACTACTGTAACCAAGTAGCGCCAATACGTAAGTAGCACTGAACGACATTAATATATATATGAATATATATATATATATATATATACGGGGTGTTGCAGGAATATTTGAAGCGCGATATGTGGAATTGTAGAGCTCGTTAAAGCAAATGTTTTTTTTGCAATGGAACATAGTCTCTGAGAAGTCTTGTTTTGGAGTGAGAGTGAAATTACTACAATTTGTGACACTGGTGTTTTTGCCCTACATAGGAGCACAAAATGTGCTGTTGCGAGACAGCCAGTCTTCCTAGACAGAAACTAAGCACACCGTCGTGTTCGTGATAAAATTCTGCTCCATCTGCAGAATATGCATATTCAGCAGAGGTTGTCTCGCAACAGCACATTTTGTGCTCCTATGTCGGGCAAAAACACCAGTGTCACAAAATGTAGTAATTTAACTCTCACTCCAAAACAGGACTTCTCAGAGACTATGTTCCATTGCAAAAAACATTTGCTTTAAGGAGCTCTACAATTCCACATATCGCGCTTCAAATATTCCTGCAACACTCTATATATAAACATTAAAATATTATTAATATAGTAATTAATTAGTTATTATTATTAATCTGAGAGAAGCTTTTTTGTAAAGGTTAACGACTGTTTCTCGACTCCCGCTAAGGTCACCCCAGGCTGTCCGCAAGGAACAGTTCTTGGCTGCTTATGCTACATTTTGTAATACAAACTCAATGTTACCCATAATACCCGATGAGGTATCGACGAAAGTATATGCTGATGACGTAAAAATATACGCACGCGCCAATTCTACATCAGACTGTGAACGCATGCAGAGATGCATAGACGCAGAAACTAGACTTAAAACTGTCGATCCCGAAGTGTAAAGTAATGCACTTTGGAAGAAGAAATCATCACTTTGTTTAAAAAATCAACAATGTACCACTCTAAAATGTAACTGCTATGAGGGACTTAGGTATAATTATGACAATTTTCAAAGCAGTGTCGGCAAGTCGCGCTTAAGGCGACGAAAGGATGCAACTGGATCCTCAGATTCTTCATTGTTAAAAATCCAGAACTGTATATAAAATTATTTGATACTTATGTAAAACCAATCCTGACGTATGCCTTTCAAGTGTGGTACCCCATGAACGGGAAAGATAGACGACTACTGAGAGGTGTGATCAAGAAATTCACACGCTGAGTTTCTTATCGCTGTGACGTCTCACCGACGCAAACCGTTGTTAAAGATATCATAGACACTTTTAATGAATTAGACTGTAATATGTTTTCTCCAATGAGGAGTTTTGCAGCTTCTTTTTCAATCGCATAGCAACGACCACAAGATCTCAAGTGAGATACGAGCCCAAATGCATAGCTCGAAAAGAGATCGTTATGTCGCTGTTCTTCTGGAGGGTTACCAGGACATACAACTGACGCACACCCGCGAGGGAATTGGTCATTTGATGCTAACATTTTTTTTTCATCCTTTATGCAAATAAAGCGCGTATTCTAATATTACGCTTTGTTCGACAAATAAATGCAATGTATACCGACGTATTCCAAAACGAATTTTTCGTCGACTTCAGTCGCTTTGAAATCACAATCTCGCTTAAAAACATCGGGTGGTAGCATAGGGTCTATAAGGTTGTGTATAACTTTTTAATTGTTTTTGGAAGGCCCGCGACCTGCGTATAACCCTCCAAGGGAAAGCCTACTTCTGGCTTACTTGTCCGATGTTGCCTGGAAAAAACAGCGACACTACTTCACACGTCCTTGGTACACACTTGAAGGGGCGAAAACCGATACTAATGTAGTTTTTAATTGTCAAGTACAATATGCACGGTTTTGCGTCACGCCCACCGCATTAATACGTGTCAGCGTGGTTTGAATAATTAGCTTTTTTTTATATTTGCCGTTTTCACTGTTTGCACCGGTCTGATCCAGCTATAAAACAATCAGGTTTTGTATAACTAAATATGCATACGCTTAAACATCTGATGTTCAGCTATGCGTCTATCATCCGGAGGGGCTGTTTGTGCATCCGATGGTACACAACACGCGCATTACCATAACAGAGTTTATATTGACAGAGCAAAAGTGGACATTTTGGCTGTTAAACCTTAATCGCTTTGCAATCACGAATCGTGTTATTATTGGTTGAGTACCAAACGAATCTACATAAATTAAGACACGTTGAGTCTGTGTTTTTCCTTTATCACAGTCGCAAATCGCGAAGGTATTGCACGCAAAAGCTAAAAAATTAGACATTACATGATCACTATTTTTGCGACCTCTCCTCGTTAAAAGGATTGCTTTCCCCCTGCTGTCCAGCATTTGCTTTGTTGCCAGATAAGGCAATGTTCTTTCCAAAGCGCCAATATATTCAATTTCTCTATCGAACAAACAATTATGCATCAGACATCGCTTTTTAAAATGTGCAATCGCACATTTCAAACAGTGTGATGCAATTGAGATTTAATGGGTGATGAAATATCTCAGACGGGTTATCTCGTAACGGGGACATTCCTTAACGTCGTTTGATTTTTACTGTGGGGTTTTTAAAGAGTAAACAATTATCTACGGTAATAACCCCACGACCATCAAGAACGAATTAAAGATTAGCATTAACGCGTACGTTTGGCATAACATCAGTAATAAAGTAAAGTAAAATGATATTTAAAACATCTTAAGCACTTTTGTTTTATGTTAGATTTAGGAATCTAAGAGTATTTTGTAGATACCCCTTTGTTGATGGAATTTTTTTCTGTTTTCCGCAAAAAGTAAAAATACGAAGTTGCAAAACATTCTGGTTTATTTAAGCATTACTATACTTAACTACTTACTAAGCTTAAGTAGCATTTCGATGCCTCTTTTATAAGGGTCTTATTTCCAGGGGACAAGTTGGTGTTGTACCTCATTTTAGATGTAGTCAAAAGATAAGATTTTTTCTCGAAGCTCAAAGTGAACGATTCCTCTGATACCCCACCAACAACACAAAATGTTTTTTTTTTTTTTTTGCATTTAGATGCAATTTTTTTACAATTAAAATTATTATACATCAGCATCAAAACTCATAGTTGACTAATAAGCGTTTTGTCTAGAAAAGCGCAATTTAAAATTTAGTATTACTCCCACTCTCTTCACAATACTTACAGTTGCAGCCGTCCGCAGAGATGTAGCAGTTTCTGTTTACACACAGTAAGTGCTGAACACGGACTGCCAAGCGACTCTACAAATCACGCTGCGGTTGATTCAGTTCGCTGACTTCTAGTGATGAGTGCTAAAACCTGGATCGTTAATACATTCAGTTCATTCAACATACGTTCAGTTCAACAAGAAGGTTTATATCTCATTCCTTTCCAGATTCTAAGTTTGCCCATGTGAGTGGGAAGAAGACAAATTTATGTGCACGCTGCTTTGTTGTTTTATAAATTTATAATTTTAGTACAATTGTTTTGAGATTGGGTGTAAACAATAGGTTTCAAGAAGCAAGATTTTCCAGTTCATTATTGGCACTGCTGCCTTCGGAAGCCTTCGCAGGTCACCTAGCAGGTTGCTGCAACAGTTTTGCGTAGTCTTGAGTCTTTTATATGTGCCGCGAATCCCAGCGTTGACTGTGGCACGGTACAGAGGTGTTTATGCGTGTCAGCAACTTCTAAGTAAATGGTGTCATTTCCTAGGCGTCTTTCTCTATTGAATTTCAGTACGTATGCCTTCGATGCATTCTTTGCACCATATTGGCATAGCCCCCATGCACCGCTGATCTTCGTTGACATCAATTGACGCAAAGCAGATGTCGTAGCCAAACACTTAAACATAACCCTTTTTGAGCGGACGTTTTACTGGGGCTAACTCTGGAAACCCCCTGCGCCATTAAACCAGGATTTTTATCTGCTTACATCCCCGCAGAAAACCATCATCGCGGACGCAGATGCACTCCAATTTGTTGACGTTACTCAGTTTGTGAGAAACTCACTTATGAAGCTTAGAAGTTATTCCGAGTTTTTGTCTAGTGTCCCTAGAGTGACGACTGTCCTAGTTTGTTGTATTTGCTGGTAAAGAACGTAATTTTCTAAACAACAAAAAATCAATCGGGCACTGGTTTATCGTCCAGAATAAAAAATTTCTACCACGAAATTTAGCAAAATATCTTCGACAGGTTCGACCGTTGATTGGGTCATCTCCGCAGATGGTGGAAATGGTTCAAATGGCTATTGCGACGTTGAAATATCTTCGAAGTGCCTACAGCGAAACACACTAAATTTGCACTTTCAAATTGTCATTTTGTTTTCCGAAAGCAATTAGGCTTTTAGCGCTAAAGTAAAGCCTACCGTCTGATGCCATATTGACCGCTTTATGCAAACCATGCAAACCTCTAAAATGTGTGGGTACTAAAACAAGAGCGTAAATGTATGATATGCTGAAAGGTTCAAACAAGGTCAAACAAATGTTGTGCAACGCTTGCACGATAAGTAGAGTCTTGGTGACGGTAACGTGTTTTTCTATTCCGCCAAGACAGGTGAGCTCATTCTCAGGACGGAATCCATATTGACTGATTTAGTGGTATAGTGGGAGAAATATTACGAAATATACGAAAAGACACGTCTATGTCTATAACTAATTCGACGCTGAGCTATAAGTAGGCGCCTGCAGAAGCATCGATGGCGCGAATGCAAACAGTGACCATTCGATGATGTTCCTCGGCTACACGGTCGTCAGAAATACATTAATTTGCTTAAAGTTAGGTTTTATCAAAGTGCATATATGGCCCATCGTCTATTCGAAGGTCCCGCCGGCACGGTGTGGTGCGCCCCTGGCGTGGATTGCTCGCCACGATAGCCACCACGTCGATAGCCGCCTGTAGTAGACGTATATACGTCTCTGTCCTTTTGACACTGACCACGGGATTATTGCCCCTACAAGGTCACTTCTCGCAAGCCGTCACCTACCAGGCTCGAATTCATTCAGCCTGGCGAGGAGTCTTTACTGTATCGGCTCAGGTCCGGCCTTAGCCCTGACATCTGTCCGGTAAGGGCGGGGGCCGGTGGAGGCAGTTTTGTGACATTCACTGGCATCTGCCTGTGGTTTATTTGCCCGATACGGCTTTATAAGGCCGTCTCGAGGCAACTGGGCCAAGAGAGCTGCCAGAATCTAGTGTGTGGGCTCTCAGAGCCACTGACCTATAAGAGAGGCGGCACCCGATAATGTTGGGACTTAGCGACATGGTAGCGACCCCTACGATACGATGACGATATCCGCTGTTGCGCCGAGGGCCAGCAAGGGACTCCCAGAAGTATACGTTGTACAATACCGCCGCTATACCTGGAGGCTGTGTGAGAAGTCGTGCGTGGCAGCGAGGCGAAATGAGCAGCGAGACCGGCAAGTACCTCTAAGCCAGCCTTTTTCTCCTTGTTTTCCACTGTTGTCTCGAGAAGTACAGCAGGTGTTGTCGCGTGCGTTGTCGTGAAGGCTGCGGTTCGGTTGGCTAAGACCATGAAAACAGCGAGGCGTTCCCTGCCGAAGCTGCCTGGAAGTACTCCAAGCAGTCAGTCTGGAGACCTGGAGACCTGGAGAGCCTTAGTGCCTAGATAAGGATGCAACGTTGGCTATGATTCATGTAGGAACAATGTTAATGCTGCGTCCCCGTAGCAGCTAGCAATGCTAAGGGAGCGATCATGTAGTACCGCCTGTACTAATGTACACCCTACTGGAAGGTGGACATTCAAACCCGTACTAACAGCGTTGTGGCGTCCGTCCCTGAAAGAAAACAGCGAAGACTGATTGATTGATTTATTATTCGCTTGGCATGCATACCTAAATACACATGTCACCCTTTTTTATCAGGGGCGCTTAGAGCGGCAGCATATATGTTACCTATGCATCTGAATAATCAATGTACACTTCCATACCTACTGAGTATTTGCTTTCCATTGGGACAGCCTCTTCTTTGTAATATTGACCAGGTCCTTTCTAACGTTTGGTCCTAGAGCTAGGGCATCCGACAGCTCTATATCTCTGCTTCCCCCTAGGGCTGTACATTCTTTAACAATATGCTCAATTGACTCATTCCGTAGCTGTACCTTGCCGTGAAGGCGCCTCCGAGGCCAGCCGTGACGGCTATAAGAGGAATTGCTAGTTGACACTTGGCTTACGGCGGTTACGGGAGGTACATGCGTTTACGCGTCGCTTCTTGGGTGGACACTGCATGACAACAACTGGAGCAACAACACACAGAGCCACTTTGCACAGAGGCCACGCGAACAGCAAAGCCTACTGGACAACACTGTGTCGTGGAGCAGACGTCCGTTCACGACGACAACCAGTACAAGACTGGGCGGAGATTGCCTAATTAGCGTTCACATTAGCTTTGGTTATAAACGTACTCGTAACACATAGCCACAATTTATCTTGGAATATCTTCCGATTAGAGACCGTGTTCTTACAACAATTGACCATATTATTGACCATATAAGTACAGAACTTGTATTTAGAATGTGACTAATGTTATCCAAGTTTCACAGAGAGAGCTGTTATTTTCTCAAAATACAATTGCACTCCTGTAAGCAGGCTCTCGATTGTACTTTAGGTCTGTTCGGTGAGATAATAACCCTTTAACTGAAACCTTGCAAGAGTGAAGAGGAACCCTGACCGTATAGAGGCAATTACAGTAAGCTGGGAGAAGTTCATTTAAATATTGCTGTTTAAAAAACGAATTGTTTCTATCGGTTAGCTACCGTCCTATGCCGCAAGCAAAAAGCTTTCCGAACTGCTATATTGATTACGAATTGAGCAGATTTGTTTAAACATAACATACATGTTTATTTAACGTATATTCAATATAAAATATGTCTCGAACTTGCAATGGGCCTTAAGGCCTACGGCGCATAGAATTAACGTGAGTAGTAAAAATAACGCCTACTAGAGCCGTCGTTCAGACACTAAGCCATATCAAAGTCTACAAATGCACTGTCTAGTTTCTCATCGAAAGAAGTGGTCAACGGGACCGCACTACTAATTAGGGCTACAATAGTCAAAATTGTAATAAAAAATACCTCAATTTGCCTTAAATACAGCAGTGTACCATGTGTATGCGACCAAGCGACAAACAACGTTTACGTGTATTTTAGTCAACGACTTTATGGCGCCGCAACAGGACGCGAGTCGCGCAATAAAAACTGGCTCTGCAGAGCTAACTGCCAAACACTAGTGCATAAATTGATACATTTTTAAGCACACTTCAATTTACCCAAGCTCCCCCTGGCTATTTTCCAAACGCTCTTGTTTCGTATGTATCTCTCTCCCTCTCCCCAATTTGTCTCTCTGTCTATTTAGCTCCACATTACTAATGAAAGAGGGCCACATACTACGTGCACGACGAATGTCCGGCCTAACAAAGTAGTTGGAATTTTAAACCGCTCGTACGAATTTTTTACACTGTTCTCTCTACGTCTAGCGTCGGCCAGACAGTCCGTTCTCGAACGTCAAGTGCCATCAGGACCAGTGAGGCAGCTAGGTCCGAGGTAATTGTTTTGAAAATAATTCGACGCGAGAGAAGCTATCGGCAAGTGAGGGGTGATGGGTGGGGAATTGGCACCCGTCAACCAGCCCTATGCCAGGCTTTAGCGGTGCGGGGCAACGTAAAGCCAGGACAGCCCACAACGACCTGATGCGGCCGCCATCGATGTCGCCGACCGTCGCTCTGTCAGGTGCGCGTCTCCTGCAGCCCAAGCGCTGAAGTGGACAGGCAAGTATTCGCTTCGGGGGGGGGGGGGGGGGGGAGAGGGGGGGGGGGCTGCCGTGTTGTCCGAGTTCGAGAGCCTGTCTGCTCATCTTCCCTCGACTTCATTGAGGGTGACGCTCGCTCGTTCGCTCGCGTTTTTCATGTGCTGTCGTTTTCTACGGCAATGCAAACGTATGCCACATTGTCATACTAGGTACGGCCTTCGTATGACCAGTTTCTCATGTTCCTAGCCTCGCCTGCCATTTTCCGCGCCTCCGCCCCCAGCCTGTATATATATATATATATATATATATATAAACGAGCTACGTTGAGTACTGTATACATAAATTCCTCTGACCTGTTTCTCACCTTTCGCACAACTTCGCTCGCCCCCCCTATATATATATATATATATATATATACAGTTGTTTTCTCGTAGATGTCCGTCCCTCACTTCACATCTGTTGCCTACGACACGCCGCGGCGCGGGCCGCATCGTCCGTCTACCCCCCACATACACAAGTCCTGAGAGTCGCACTTCACCATACTGCTCATTTGTCACAGCGAGCGAGCAACCGCACGAGCCGAAAGGCCGATGTAGTGCAACAGACGAACGAAGAAGACGACCTACAGGACGCCGTTCCGTCACTGGACCGACGGTGTCATGGTGCAACTGGTGCAAGTCTGCCTCCTTATGGGATGTCTGCCTGCCTGTCTGCTGGCCAGCCGGCCAGCGTAAAGGGCACTGCGACATGGCCGGGGGTTCGTTCGGGCAGCAGCCCATTGTTAGCTGCGGTGCTGTATGTACGCAAGTTGGGGGTCATGGGGCCACTTCAGCCTTCAGTCATCGTCATCTGCTGCCATTCAGGCTCGTCTGTGTCACTCACGTAGGCCAATTTGCACGTGGCGAACTCGGCTGGCCGCTCGCACAGCATAGACACTCGTTCGTTCATTTGGAAGTCGCCCGTGTATGACTGACTGTACAACTGTGGAATGCCGAAAGAAAGTCAAAAAGACGAAACGCTTCCGACCTTCAGATGCCAGACTTGCCCGGCCCCTGGTGTCTGGTGCCCCCGGCCTCACAAGGGGCATCACCACCACAATGGTTAGCATATTTTTAGGTTTCGTTTCGCTTGCGTTTTCGACTTTGCAAACTTCTCAATATGTGGGGGGCTCTTGCTTTGTTTTCGTTGCGTGTGTGTGTTGCTGCTGTTCGGTACTTCGGTACGGACTGGGACCGAGCGGATTTTAGCCACACTATCCGTGACTAACGCGCAACGTACCAAAGCAACCACCAGAACACAAACAATATGTCGGCAACAAAGTCGTCTGTTCTCAATGTTAAATTTATTTCACTCGATTCTTAAGCGGTGTAACGCTAAATTTGTGAAAGTAGTACAAAAGAAGGGCCGCATTCATATGTCAACGTGATGAGGAATGTATTAGACTTGAACTGAGTTGGGATGTAATAATAACAAACCTGATTGCAAACTCGTAGCCCACCTAGAACGATCTCAACCAAAAATGACGCTGAGAAGTTTTAGTAGCAGTGAGGCATTAACGGGATTCATACAACGAATCCTTCGTGGTAAGAGAAGGCAATGTCAATGCATTGTTTCCTTGGAGAATCACCAGACTCACAGACAGAGAATTTTGCAATTACAATATAGCTGTTATAAAGCAACGCTATGATAATATACTACTAATTTCTTATTTATTTATGTGTTTGTCACTGTCGTTGTCAAAGTTAGACTCACCGACTCTGTTAAATCTATCACTGATTCCCTATTTGACTTGTGACTGATTCGGGCAGATTTACCTCTCGAGTACACCCAACTGCAAGTCAAGAAAAGACGCAAGTACTTCAGTGCCATAAAAGTTCCTGTATTAAATTCTGCCGTAACCTCAAACTAAACTATACAAAACGCGAAGTGAATCAGTTACTTGCGAGATTTGAACACGAGTCATCGGCCTTTATTGTCCGGCTTCTTGTGGGGGAATGCATTCGCTTGACGATGAGTAGATTGGCAGAAGCGTCACCCGACAATTAAACAAAAAGTTGTTACCTGCCGTTGAATTGCCGTTCAGAGCGGAGCAGTAGAACAATAAGTCTCCCTTCGGGTTCGATGAAGTCAGGCAGATGCTCTTCCCTCTATATTTAAGGGAGAATCATTAGTCAGTTTCATGAGGAAATTGCAACTTAGCGTGAGCTCAAAAAGATTTTCTAGTGAATAAACATGTACCTAGCTCATGTGGTAAACCAAACCCTATCACCGAAGCAGTTCGGGTTAAGCGGTAATGGGTACCCATGCGATACACGTAATTAATTAAAAACATTGGACGGGCTCCGACAAAGCCTAGCTCATTTCTACGCTGTCTTGGTTAACTTAGTAGTCGCAAACGGCAACATCGTTGTGTCATCAAAACACGTTAATACTGGCTTTTCCTCCCACAAAGAAGTAGAATTGTGCCTTCAGCACCAGTAGTTTCCGTGCTTTGCGGAAGATACGGGCGTGCTAACGTTAAGAAGACCTGGTTGACACTTTTCAAGAGATACCTTCGAATACCCCCGCCCTAAATGTCTGCGTCAGCTTTGGCGTCTTTCACTTCAGTTGCACACAACGCCAGCGCCCAAAAACGTTCACTATTGCCCCCCAAACCAACAGCACAACTAATATTGACGTTTCTGGCATTTACGATGGATAATGGAAACCTTAAACTGAGATATGACGCTAGCAGTCTGCGCTTCTTTCCTGCGCATAGAGAAATTTGTCCGTACGCCTTCGCGGTGAAAAGCTACGCTAAATGTTTAAAGGCTTCAACAAAGGGAACAAGCTCATTAGAGTAATAAAATAAGCAAGGTATTTATTGACGCGGCAATTTATTCCTCAATTCATATTACAATCTTGTGTACGTGAATGTGTTAATTTTTAGCCTAGAACAGCTCTGGTCTGCATTTGGCAAGCAATCCCAAGATTGAGATCGTGTTGCTCCGCTGGACGTCAATGGAAAGTCTCTGGCGTAAGAATTGTGCGGCTCGTTTGTCGCCAATAATTATCTTTAAACGTTCGCCCAATTTAGTAAGTAGTCTCTTAGTCAGGGGCCCGGTGGTCCCAAGACCTCGAAAAACACTGGGCTGAAGTTATGGGCTCTTGCCACTTCGGCATATTTGTTCGTCTTGTTGTTTTCTGCTAGGATGTTTTCCGCGATGGCTTAGTGGCAAAGTTTTTGCCTTGCATTCGGGAGGCCTGGGTTCGAGACCCAGACCGGCCACCCTTAAATTGGTTTGCATGGTTTCCAATTTAGACAAGGTAAATGCCGGAGTGGATTAAACATCAGCCATGACATTAAAAAAACCGTACACGGGCAAAAGCCTTACGGAAAAACGTAAAATAAAAAAAGGATCGCGGCGTGACCAGCTTTAAGTGAACCGAACCATTGAGGGGGAAAGTGAGTCGGTCACGGTGGCGTCCCATATAAGGGTCCGGCCTCGTTCGAAGGGGATGATAGTCATCCCGTCGGGACGCATGCCGTCGTTCCTGGTTAGTCCAGTTGGTTTCTTTCGTACTTGGATAGCCTGCCGCCCTCACGGCCTTTGCTAGTGTGTCATTAATGACGTTATCGGCGACCTTCAATCGAGAGCGCAGGATAGAGCGTGATGAGGTCTAATGCCCAGCAGCTCCCCGCATCGGCATATGTGAGGGTGAACGAGCGGCGTACCAGGTTGAAGGCCAACACATATTCTTGTAGTGACATCATCCATTAAGGTTCTTAATGATACACTGGGTAGGGCGTGTAGGCAATCGCTTGCATGTTTTGCAGAGGTTGCCCCCTAAGCCGAGCCCTAGTAGAGTCATCGTCAGCTTGCCTATAGGGTAGTCATTCAATCAAATGAAGTAAACATTTCACTAGCATTTGTTTTATGTTCGAATTTAAATACGCCTTGCATAACGTATTTGCTTGGTGGCTCTAACTTGCGGACAACATTTTTGGAAATAACTGTGTTGTTCGTAAAACTGCTGCAGGTTAGAAAATCATGCCAAACATAGCAAGTATCATCCCGGACAATAATTAGACTAGGAAAAAACTAGGAAGTGATTTGGTTGCAGCCTACGTGATGTACTGTTGGCGATTCAACGTCGGTTTGGTACTCTAGATCTACGCAGCATTGTACCGGCAGGTATCTTTTTTGGAGAGGCGCTGTAGACAATTGGACCAATGTCGCTAGGCTCGCAATTTCTAGCTGAATGTTTGCGAACTCTCAGCCGTCTAAATCATTATCTTTATTGGTCCAAACAGGGCTTCTTGTCACTTTGCTATGCTTTGTCCATCCACTTGTTGTCCATCCATACTGAGAAGAAAGATCCACAAAGTATGTCCATGTGTTTATGTATGTATGCAATCATCTGTGCATATTGGGACGAAGCAAACACTAAACCATATGTTCCCATGGAGAGTAACCCGCCAACTCCATGGAAACTTGATGTTAACAGACTAAACATTTCCCTGAATAAAGCGCATTAATAATAGGGTGTTGACGCAAGGTCGTCATCTGCCTGGATTTGCAGTCGGTCCATGCAGGGACTGCAGGAAGCGTCGTTCAGTTTCACTTTCTATGTTTGCTTCGATACGAGGTAGAATTCCTTCTGTAACATTGTCATCATCACCATCATAATAATGCAAAGCGCAAACCTGGACTTTGCACTGAAAATGCCGGTGAGAATGGAAATTAGCAGATAAGATGGAACGAACCGTAAGAGGGGGACGTAGAATCTATAATAAGGGAGAATCAACAACGCTCGCTGTTTCCTCACAATTCGATCGGCTGTAGTTGCTGAGCGCGCCGCTGAGGGCGCTACTCGCATCGCACTTCTACTTCAGCGCTATTCCCCCCAAAGCCTCGCGGGCAAACTTCTTCTCGAACGCCTGCCTACATCTACAACTTTGTTTGTATATATATATATATATAAGTCGATGTGGATTTTCTTTTCCCTATTTGTTTTGTGATGTATGCATTGGTTAAATCGTGTTCAAATTAACGTTCAGGCCGTAACGACCCCCAAGCAGGCGTCTAATGGGACACATTCTTAGCGTCCTTTTCTGAGTTTTAGAGGCATCAAGTGTGAGGTTGAGTAGCGCTACGATCTCTATGCTGATGTGTAACTTGGAGCAACGAAATGCTCTCATATCAGATCGGTCTTTGTTTGTCATTTCGCTGAATTCTGCGGATACTTAGCGACTTGAGGTATGCGTGCTTCACGTATTTCCTGGTGCGTAGTAGGTGGGGCGGGTTTTGTCTCGGGCTCTCTCTACGAGGGACAGATAGACACGATTACTAGTTAGACATGCTGCTGCTGCTGTTGTCGTTGCAGCAGCTGCTGTTGCTGATGCTTTTGTGGACAGTCTGTTAAGAGACCCCCAATCTAACTAACAACAGCTGAATTGCTGTTTATTGTTGGTATTGTTGTTGTCCGCTTGTCGTCTCTTGCAGCCGTCGTTGTCGTCTTTGCCCCGATATTACCCCGTGATGCCGGCAACAGTCAGCTGCCGACCGAGCTAACGATAATCGCAGTAGAGCAGTGTGAGACGATGCAGACAGATTTCTCGGTCCTCCGCCTACGAATCGGGCAAGATCGGGGTAATAACTGCTGGTTGAACACGGTGGGTCAGGGACAAAGTCCCGAATCCCTAAACCTCCCCTCTCCCCCCCTTCGTAGAAGGGGTTCCGTGGCATCGGAGGGAAGGAGGGGGTATGGACCCACTCAAACACTCAACTACCCCAGCACCCACCCACCCGACGACGAGCGCACGAACCAACGAAGCCACGAGAGCCCAACCACATGAAGGAACGAGAGCCCCTTCCTGGTCGGTCGGTCGCTCTGAGTCGGTGGGTCTCTCCTCGCCGCTTGGTGGCCGGGTGGCGTTGCTGTTTGTGGTCCTTCCCCTCAGCGCGCGCGGACCCTTTCCCGCGTGCCCCGTTGAACAACCAACAACACAAACAGCAGTAGTAGTAATGGTGATAGTAGCAGCAGCAGCAGCAGCAGCAACAACAACACTAGCAAAGCATCCGCCATCCGCTGTCCGGAGGTCCGGCAGTTCCTGCGCGGTGGAGGCGGCTGGCCAGGCAAACCCAGGTGATAATAGTTGAAAAACGCCAACAGACGAACGCAGCAGGCAGCGGCCGCGGCAGCAACAGCAACAACAGCAGCAGACCGCAACCCCATCCACAGAAGCAGCAGCAGCAACAACAGAGCGGCAGTGACAACAACGGCAACAATAACTACAACAGCAACAACTACGTCAACAGCAACGACAGCAACACAGTAACGACGACGACAACGCCAACAACAGCAACAATACCAACCAACACAACGTCTCGACTACACTCGGTGACCACGACAACGACGCTCTTGCCACGACTCCCCGCGGCCAGCCACCCCCGTCACGACCACCCCTGCTGCTAGCCGCTGCTGCTGCGGCAGCGGGACCTTACCGCCCTGCAGGACGCTACCGCCGGAAGCCTGCTTGAAGGCAACAGGGACTTTGTTTGTTCGCGGGTTCGTAGGTGTCCTGGTGTACGCGCTCGCCGACGCCTCTGTCACGCTGTTGTTGCAGCCAGCGATAGTGATTGTTGTGGTACCTGCTGCTGCTGCCACTACTGCTGTTTTTCTCGTTGTTGTCGTCGTGAGCGTCACCGTCGTGAGCGTCACCGTCGTCGACGTCCTTATGCTTATGGTTTCTACTTTCAATAGCCAGCGGTGTAGCCCTGTGGAAGGCGAAGGAAGGAACTTCTCTGCCCAAGAGTCTGTACAGTGCAGTGGGTGCTGCCCTTGTTCTGGATGCCCCGTTGACTGCAGTGGCAGGTAGTCTGTCTTCCTATTTCCTCGTGTCGCGCGCTTGAGCCACGCTCGCTGTGTTGTTGAATTCCAACTGGAAAAAGAAGTGTCTTCATCGACGACAACAACAATAACAACAATGACAACAAACCAACAACAAAAACAGCAAGAGGAATAGTTACGACCATCATCACTATTATATCGCTGACACCACTGTCAGCATCGTCATTGTTGTAGTTGTTGTTGTTGTTGCCGTTATAGTTCGTGTTGATCGTTCTTACTTTGACTTCGGGTTCCTAGTTAACTGTGCCAGTGACACAGTGTTAACTCTTGCTAATACTAAATTTAAGTCATAACGGAACCGGATGGCAAGCAGCAGCAACAGCAGCAGCAGCAAAACTCTCAGAGATACCTGCCGGCATAGTAGCGAAGTGTTACGACCAGAATTCATTCTGGTCCGACCTCACGACTTCACGGTCTCTAGCCGACCGTGAGGGGCAAACGAAGCATCCAAGGCGTCCGCTCGACGCGGTGAAAACGGTGACCGCGGTAGTGGCAACGCCGCCGCCACAATCCGCGACGGGCACAATTGGGCTAGTGCTGGCGGTGGAATATCGATTCTACGTTCGCGGCTCGGAAACATCGATCGACAAGACTGAGAACGTCCGCCGGAAAGATCAAGAATCAACTCGTTGAGCTTGAAGCCTCTTCCTTATTCTTATTGATGCTGTCCTCCACCTGTCCCACTACTCAGCCCCTCACTTCATTGGTGATATTTGTCATCGTGTATGGAGAAACGTTGACGACGTGGCCCTCACGCAGTAAGCTTCAGCTCTAAGCCCTCTGGTGCTTACGTGCCGCTGAAGCAGCAAAAGCATCATCAACAACACCTAGATCGATGCGTATGGCCAGTTGAATTCGGCCGGTCCAATTCGTGCGTACGTCATTATCAGTGGCCACACGAGTGAGTGAATTGTGTAAATGTAAATTGTCGGTATATATAAGTATATCTACATGTACATCAATGTATATATATACATATTTATATAGATCTATATATTTCCTCGTGTCGTGAGAGAGACAGAGAGAGAGAGTGCGCGAGAAGTGCGGCAGAGGTGTCACATCAGTTGCGTTCGATTTGTCTGCCTAGCCGATGCGGTGATGAAGGCTGTTATGATGATGATGATGATGATGAAGAAGAAAAGGTGGTGTGCAGGTGAAGAAGACAAACATGAATACGAAGCTGCTAATCAGTGTTGGTGTTGATAGTTGTCGATTGGATTTGTATCGGTACAACGACGACGACGACGCATGAAATTAGTGTATGGAAAGGAAAGGATAACGGATGAAGATGGTGACGACGCTTTGACGGCCTAACTGCTGTGACTGCAATGTGAAGGCAGGTTATCGAATGGAGTAATTATTCGACTCGTCGAACCTAGGCAAACGTGGCAACGTGTTCGTGGTGGATGTGGAAGTGGTGGAGGTGGTTTGCGTCACAGTGAGTGTGGAGGGGACGTGTTCTGTGTCCTCGTGGGCCTCGTGCCCCTGCCAACGGGGTAGTTTCTACAGTGGTATTTTTCGGAGAGGTCAGCAACAGCAACAGCAACAACAACAACAACCGCGAGGATTGCCCGGGCAGCTACAGCAACAGCATCAGCACAGTCGCACACGACGAGGAGGAAAATAGATCGCGGATTATCGACTTGATACAACTCCCCCAAAGAGAAAAGGAGTACGCAAGAACGCACATCTCAGGATACACTCGCTGTTCCTAGCGACACCATCGTCGTAGCGTGCCATCGTTACGGTGTCACGGCAAGCGTGCGTACTCGAGGCTAGCGTTTGAGTGGGTAGGGATATAGTAAAAAGAAGGGCGGTGAGTTCACATGGGGCGGGCCCATCGAAACGCGGCCCCGCCACATTTGGTCTCGAAAGACTGTGGTGCCTGGTATCGCATCGGGGCTGACCTCGTACAAGACAGTTGCTTTGGAGATTCTTCTTCGATTCACCTCGCTAAAGGTAGGTTGATATTCGTACGAGCGGGCATGGTTAGGTACGAGCATGGTTATTCGATTGTTGGACCCACGAACGCGCGCTTCACGTAGACGACGTAGAAAAACACGCAAGCATAGTGGATGGACGTATACAAAAACACGAAAGAGTAACACCCTTCACAGCGTCTATTTACAGACAAACAACAAAGCGTCCCGCAGCGAGCCTTTAGCAGAGACCAAAGATTAGCAGGCCAACAGAACAGAAATAGACAGCTCCAGAAAAAGAGCGATAGAAACAGTCCTGCATCGTAGACCACACATACATATATATATATATATATATATATATATATATATTAGAGGGTGGTAGAGGGTGCGCTTCAGAAGGTGGTGTTAATATTTATTGTTATTAATATTATGTTAAAATATTGATTCGTTTAGAGTGGACGGGGGGCAGAAATGTCTTATTGCGGAGTGAGCGTGAACCGGAAAAATTTTGCTATTCCGATGTGGCCGGCATGGACTTCTTAAAATTAGATTCAGATCCTAAAAACAACTATTAAAAATCTACCTTATAATAATCGTTTTGTCAGTCAGTTACAAAGTTAATGGGAGTTCAATTTGCGGTATGATTACCTCAAGCCGTTTTCCCCTATATCGCGATGTCGGATTCCCATAAAGCCATGCGTCAACAATAAACATTAGCGGCTGGTATGGTACAACCATTATCTGGTGACCACTGTATTGAACGCACAAGTTCAAACGTAAGACGTCGCATGATTTCGACACGTCTTACATATATATATATACTTTTGCCTGTATATACATGTACGTGTTTAACGTGCCAGTACTCATTCGCGAAGCAGGGTTGTTGCAGTTAGTCGGGAGGTGGCTGCAGCTACATGGCTTCTCGGCAGCAATAATAGCAGCAGGGGGTGGTAGTCTGCTAGCTAATATTTATTCGTTTCAAGACGTTGGGGGTAATTGATCTGTAGTAAAAATTGGCCGTCACCGCACTAAATAAATACATTGTGTCCGTCGTACACTTGGCGCGTAGAGCGCTTGATACGTTGTATATGAACGAATCTCTCATTCATTGGTTTCTATATTCATGCCGCTATTGATGGATCCCGGTCAGGCTTTCATTGTACGTCGTCTGGGCTCGTATAGAACGAAGTGAAAGTGTGCCGTGGTCTATTTGCTTTAGCATATTTATAGCTAGGCATTGTAGGCTATCTGTACACTAGAAAAGGCGCCTCCAATCACAATCGATTTGAAAAGGAGCACAGCGAGTTGCGCCGCTGGAGCGTTCTCCTGAGTGAACAGGTAACCTGTAGGAGAATGCACCATGTATAGATAAAAAAGCGTACTATTTGCATAAATATATATATATATATATATATATATATATATACTACTATTTCTAATAAATGATTGAATTGAGCTTGTCTGTTTTGTTGGATGTAAACTCATCATCTTTGACAGATATAGACGACTAGCATATATAAGACGTATATCTGTCGAACAAATATTTTAGAATGCGCTCATAAAAGAATACGCATCCTCAAAAAAGCCTGGCATTCGTACCATCGGCGTTACTGATACAGACCTCTAAATGATTTATTTCTAAAGTCAAATTATGAGATGGTTGGTAAGCGGCTACTACATGCGACGCCAGCTCGTTCAATGAATACAAAACTACCAAAAAAACAATAAGCCTAAAGAAAAGAAACTGCGAAAAAACCCTGAAGACCCCTGCGGAAAGCCAAAAGCTGCACGTATGGCTTGTTGCGTTAAAACGCAGATCAAAATCGATCTTGAATCAAAGTCGCCGTTTGCTTCATCGTTGTGTTGCGTCATCAAATTGCATTCGAAGGCAATTTTTTATTTAAACCTTTTTATGCGAATATATATATATATCCATATATATATATATATATATATATATATATATATATATATATATATATATCTATACATGCATATACATATAAAGAGTGGATATTTATTTTGAATATAAATATACGTGTGTACCTGCATCGCGTATTTTTACTGTTGCTCTTTAGTTGTGTACCAGGTTCCTAGATGACAATTGATAAAAGGAAAGAACGAGTAGGAAAGAAGTGGGAGGAGAACGAGGGCGAGAAACAGAGATGGGCTCAGTTCTGCTCTGTGCTTAAGAGGTACGTAAAAGAACATAATGTTTGCGACGACGCGAGGCGTTGAAGCGTACACTCTGCTGGCCGCGTGTTGTCGAACGGCCTGCCAGCTAGCCAGTCAATCGGGCACCCGATATGCGCCGCTCAGATGGATGCGATTCGAGGTGAGAACGAAGACGACGACGACGACGACGATCGCATAGCATTCGCGCGTCCCGCTTGTCGCGCCGGATCAGCCTCAGCCACACGCGTTGGTTGCATTGGACGATGTGAGGTTGTGGGACATTCGTTTACTTGCTTTTTGATCCGAGAGCGAGAGATGATCGGATCCGCAGCAGCTGGTCCTGACCGGCGGCAGGCCAAGGTTGTTGTCCTGACAGCTGCGCGTAAAGCTGCTGCTGCTGCTGATGCTGATGCCGTTGTCAAATATTTGTCCTCTACTATCAACTAGCCAAACAAGCAGGCCATAGCCGGTTCGAGTGCAGATAGCGAGAGAGACATAACGACAATGGTCTAACGAAGGTTGAGAAGGCTGACGGTGCCCGTGCTGTCTACGTGCTGCTGCTGCATAGCACGGGTACGGGACAGTATCATTACTGCGAGGGGGGAGCCCATCATTGGCTACCCTGGTAGCGCCGGCCAGCAACAACAGCAACGAGGACAGCAACAGCAACAACAGTGACAGCAACATTAACAACCACGAAAACAGCAACAACAACAACAACAACAACAATGACAGCAACATCATGACAACAACAGCAGCAGCAGCAAGGCGGGAAAACAACGACGATGCCGACACTGACAAGCTACCCTCAGCTCGCCTCATCAAGCTGGATGTGTTTGCGCGCGTGTTCCATATGACCCTAATTGTGGGCCATATCAAGTGTACTTTTCTGGGACACGATTATCACCTTATGATGTAAATAGAGCAGCAGCAACAACAACAACAGACTTGACAGTCTGCACCACTGTTCCTCTAAGACACACACTAATTTCTGTGGTAACGGCTACGGACAATAATGTCAGTAACAAAAACAACGATAACTAGAAATGACAAAAACAGTAATGGTAGTAGTTGTAGTAGTAGTAGTGTCGAGCCCGGTGGCGTGGTGGCTAAAGTCTGCGCCTCGCGACCGGAGGAGACACATAGGTGCGCGGGTTCGAGCCCCACCGTTGCACCAATTTGTATTTATAGGGGTGCGTCTATGAAATAATGTGAAAAACAGTTCCGTGGACGTGAAATCTTGGCTGAGGGTCAGCCCGAAAACTTTACTACTAGTAGTAGTAATAATAATAGTAGCAGGAACAATGGCATTCGCCATTAGACCAAACGGGAGATTCGCCTGTAATAACTCGTTGCTGTGTTTCTAAGTTGCTCGGCGCTCACTCAGAAAGATTCCTAAACGGGCCTCTGAAGCCATCTTTGCAGTATACTGGCATTTTTTGCATTTTAGTAAAGTTAACCCGATTTGCTTATCTCAGAAATATTGCCTCTTCAAGACAAGACATGTTGACAGTCGTTCATAGTTGGGGTCAATTAATCTCAGACAGATAGGTCACAGAAATTCAACACCTGAATACAAGCAAGTCTTGCAATGGAATAGTTCGTGGAATGGAAGTAGTTGGGCCGCTATGATTACGCAAACACAGTGCTAACACAGTTCAGTGGGTGCAACAACAATGCTTTGTGGTCAGTTTTATTAAGAACTTCAGGTAAAATTTGTAATCCTAGTGAAATAGTCTTAGACAAAAATAATTGTATTACTGCTGTCGACCTACTCACATGTGAAGTATTGCTATTTATTTACAGTGGGAACCCATTATTTTTTATTTTCCTGTAAATTTCTGGCGACGTAAGTAGTTTAATTAATGCAGTATGCCTCATCCGGCTGTAGTAATAGTATATGCGTAAGAATACTATGTGAGCACTTACGGCCGTAAATCTAGGTAGAGAACATGATTAAGGTTTGTATACCTTGGCCTCAGCAGAGAACCATGTGCCGGCAGTAATTAGGTTACTTCGGCACAAATATAGGCATTGGGTAAAACATAGACATAGCTAACATTTAATGAATCGTTGTAGAGATTAATCTTTCCTTCTTTATGAGTAGCAAGTAAGATTCCCCGGTATGAGAGTCCAGTTCTGATCTAAGTAAAGCAACCACATGTCCAGATAGCGTTACACCGGTTCTATATATAGTGTTTAGAACCCCAGTTGTTACTTCTTCACAAATGGGTGAAGTCGCCCTAACAACATGGTATGTAGGGCCAAAGGTTCCGTTGTAATGTATGCGAATGTTTTAGTAGAAAATCCAAACAATATATTTATTGCCAAAAAATACATATATATATATATATATATATATATTATGTGTATCAAGGTATTTATTTGTGATGTAAGAACATGTGCACAGCCCGCTTGAAGCATAACTCAAGGCGTTAGGTTCAGGCTTGGGCTGGTGTATATATATATATAGTATTGACTGTATTGTCCATAGTAATCTCCCGTCTACGCCGTTGTTGCCACGAAATACTGTACGTTCTACACCATATGAGAAAGACAGGCACTTTGCCTCAGCTACCATCTATTTGGCGGTGTGACTGTGTAGACATTTTATCGCTGCGACGACGAAACAGGAGTGCTGTTCGTTCGGAACTGACCTAGTTCGGTAGTGTCCGTTGGGTTTTGTCGCGTAAATTGAATGCGGCGGGGTCCGTTGGTTGGCCACGCAAATGCATTGAGTTTAAGCAATGGTACTCAACAACGGCGAAGAAATGTCACGCGTTTCCGAGCTTGGGAGAGGGAGGCATATGGGTTCAGTGGGTTTGTGAGTCTCACACTAGTTGATGACAGCTATCCAGCGACGCATGTGCATCATGCATTCCCAAAACCTCCAATAAAAAGATACGGCCCTTACTGTAGATACATATATATATATATATATATATATATATATATATATATATATATAAAATATTGTGATGATTTATCAATCATTTACAATACGTTTGCACACTTGGCAGTGCTCGCCTTATATATATATATATATATATATCTTATGGACCGACATAACCCGCCGGCAAATTTATTTGTCCATGTTGTCTGTTATCACAATGTGTCACATAACGAATTGAAAATAAACAACTTAAGCTATATATATATATATATATATATATATAGAGATTGGTCATGTTTAACAAAGTCGACTGCCTGGGAAAGAGGTTTGTCTTCTCACAAAGCTGGACGTAGAATGTCAATCTATTGAGGAACTCATCCAGGGTCGGCACGTCTAGAAAGTAAAGACAATATTTTTTTACTAGAAATCGAAGGGTTACCAATTGCAAGGTATCGCGCACTCGGAAGACTGTTTGAGCGGAATCAGCTCTTTAGAAATGATAGCTTTAAGCTTCATACATCTGTTTCTAGTTGTTCCGTGAGGCTAATGCCATTCCATGCCTAATTAGTGTATTGACACGACAGATGGGGGACTTTAATAGTAAGATAACTTATAAGCAATAACAAACCGTAGACTTTCCAGTCCGATTGAATGATGGCAGATACATGTTCGATTTTAATGAATTACGAGGGTGCATTGTCGAAGGGCAACGAGGTGGATACACAAAGAAAATCCAATCGGTTACTACTACGCTAATTGTCGTACGTCAAATCATTTTGGCTTGCCTTCTAAGAAGCACAGCAGGGAGTGACTGGGTTTTAGTGGTTCACTGATGATGACCTACCTGCACGAGATTTGGGCGCACTGTATGTTGCAGTCTAGGCGAAAATCTGATTTCATTTAATACAATTACCTGCCTTATCTTCAGCCTATTCTTCTATGAGGCTAGCCCATGCAATCAAGTTAGTGACGTAAGGTCAAGAATCTCAGAAGAAGAGAACCTCAATAAAACGCTCCAGGTCATTAGTACGGGTTTACCGCCTTCTGCCCGGTTTTTTTCTACAAGGCTCGACTGCGAGGCGGGGGTAAAACGTTTCTGGTACTTGGAGGTTTAACGATATTCCAGTAACGATGGCAGAGGGGTATCATAAAAATAATTTATGCATATATATATTTGTCTTTTTATTTTAATTATTATTTGCCATATGATTGGTATAAAAACGGATTGCATTTTGTCACGTGTATACATGGCTTTTTCACGACCGTTGCCGTCGAGGAGACGTCCATGTAACGATTTATTTGCATAACAGCTCTCTTCATCGTTTTGTTTTAAAGGTGGATCCATTGGTGTAGTTCTTGGAGACGAAGTTCATGTTGTGTCAATCCCAAGCGTTGTGTTGCTGTATAACCTTCTCGTGGAAAGTGCAACCGTCCCATGCTAGATATTCGAAGCGCGCTCTATGCGCAGAGCTGCAGTAGCAGTGGTTGAAGTAGTTTGCGAAATATTCAAGACGTGTTTACCGTATGAATAATAGTCGAGATGTCAATGTTACGCCTTTAGGTATATAAAACAGAGCACTAGTTGCATTCTCTCCAGTCTCTTTTCTGTAGGGATTTCGTCGAAAACGCATGATGCACGTTTAGGCGGTATCGCTCTACTTGTATGCGGACCGATATAGAGACAAATCAGTACATACATACATATTGTTTATTTCGCAATAACATTGCACTTCAAGAGGGTACATAATTACAATACAATTCATTCAAATCAGTACAGTGAGGCATAAGAGCTGCAGAGGGCATCTTTTACACGAGGTCAGTCCAGAATTAAAATCAAACTTTTCAAACAAGTTGCTTTAAAGCTTAGACTATCCTCCACACTGGCTTGGAAGTGCCATGGGGCTTATCTTTAATGCACCGGGGCTGGACATGTTGAAATAGTACGTTTTTCCTTAGGAGTCCTCGTGACAGCCGGTCTAGAGGAGTTCAAAAGAACGGTTGCGTTCTCCTAGTGGAAGGGCTTTTACATCGTCAAGTTCAAGCTGAGCGGTGGCCCACTCAGACTCCGACTAGACATCCTATCATGGGATCGTGCGAAGCATACGTACAGCGTCGTTCGTCGCAGGAAGTCGCCTCAGTCGTTTCATATTTGCAATCTTTTTTAATAGCTTTTTTGGCTTTGAGGTAAACGCAACGGGAGCAAGACCTGATACACCGAAAAATGTCACGCGCTATACGCGCTGTTAGAGTTGCTGTTGTTATCTTCCAACGTAGAGTAGGACGCCGGATACAGCTGTGGCAATATTCCCAACCTTAACTAAACGAAGGAGTTCAGTGGTTCGTTGCTGTTTTGTCTCGTGCTCCTTCTTTTTTGTGCTGTATAAGAAAATTCTAGACAAAACCACACTGAACTTAGAGTCTCAAAGAATATAGACGCGGTATTGGCAATACTAAGTTTAGTTCCCAAAAGTCCACTCACTATATGGTGTTGTTATTTTGTCTTGTGCGAAGTACTCGCACTCAGTTATTTCGGTTATCAGGGATCAAACGTGATTGTGCAGCGAGCTCTCTGACCTCAGTGTTTTTTTGCAGCTATATACTTAGTAATACTTATTATTACGAATTCGCTGTTAAGTTCTGAAGTCAGATCAACTTTCTTAGGTGGTTGTTTAGTATTTGTTGTTGCCGAAAGGGTTAAGAGGTGCCTATCAGTTTGGTAGAACATGGCATTGGGGTAAATACATTTCTAATAACTGAGATTTTGTTCAGATAGCATTTTATTGTTGTGAGGCGCAGCGCTCTAAGCCGAAACTGGACAGAGCAGCGATTGCATATTCTGCCTATGTGAGTGAAGAAATAAGCAGAGATTTTTAAAACTGCAGTGAAAAATAAGGATACACAAATATCGCACAGATGATATTTGACATTCCGGATTCCGGATCTCGTGGGAAAGCGCGTCCCAATCTGCTAGCAGCCGATAAGATTGAGCGAGAGGGAGAGCATGGTGGTTGAGGTTCTAATGACGAGTGATTCCCCGGTTGATGCAGTTGCACGCCGGATCGTTCTTTGCGGATTAGCGATGATTTGAAGCAAAAGATCAGCTGGGATAATACCTGATAATTACTATGTTGAAAGCAAGGAGTGCAATGTGCGCCAATTAGGTCTTGAAATAGAAGGTCGTATCTGGTCAAAACACCGCCTGCAGCGGGCGTCTCCGGCGACGTCTCTTAACAACTGTTCGGATAGAAAGGTGCAAAATAGAGTGAAGTTTCGTCAGCATAGGTCGTCATCATCATCATCATGCCATCATTTAGTTCAATCACCTTGGTTCTACGAATAAAAAATCTGTGTCAATTACATAGCCCGTGACATTGCACTAAAATATAAAAAAAAGACGCTTCGAACAAACTACCGCATGGTAGAGAGCACAGGAGGCCCCACTGGAAACACATAGTAGGACGGTTTCGATTTGTGGTGGCCGCTGGCTGAATATACGAGCTTGTGACATCACACGCACGACAAATCAGTGTGTCAGCATATGGCGGTTGGTGCGATCTAAGTGTGCTGTTTTTCGTGGCGCCTGTTTCGGAGACTACAGGGTCCATTGATTCCATGACATCTTGTCTTCCGCGTGCGGATAAAGTCCGCGCAAAAAAAACAGCGGCATCAGCAAGTTTAGAAACGCGTTTCAGAAACTCTGTAAAAAGAAGAGGAGTGTTCGAAAGTAGGTTAACAAGCCAGCTCTTGCCCTCGAAAGTGTGGCAAGACCCATGCCACGCTTTTTAGGAGTGCTGGTTTTACCCTATCGAGCTTTTCCAATTGTTGGCGAGATAGGTTGATCCCAGAGTTTGTCGAGACCCCGTACGCGGCTATTGGTACGAGTTTAAGGTTGAATAGCAGTTTTACGCGAAGTGTCGACCAACCAGCGCGTTTAGTGCGCGACCAGATATATATTCCGTAAATGATCTGCCGTTAGACGGAAGGATAATGTCGAGACACTCAAAATTTTGGTCGGCCCTATTGAGTTGAATAGTGTTATTACCTGCAATGCGGTCTGTCTTTCAAAATTATATCGCTTCAGTCTCGGACAAATTGATCACCAGGCACAGATCCTACTAAAACCTGTCTTCCTCCGCACCCCCTCAAGGTTCGGAATTGTGTATCACTACTTCGAAGCCATTCGAAGGAAGTCTTTTACTTCAATCTGCTCATTCAGGCTTGTTCCGGGAAGATCGACCAGAAGTACGGATAATAGTGATGAGTTCAGCTTGTCGCCGTGTGCAGCTCCAACCGTCTGTACGAAGGGTTACATAGCTTTGCAACGCCGTCGTCAGTGCCGATTGGATTTTCCTACAAGATCGCACTCACTCGACGAAAACTTTTTTATCGGCGTAAAAGCTTAGCGTTAGCTTGATGACAATCTGGTCTCTCAAGGTGCAGAGTTAAATGCCGCGCGGAAGACTATAAAAACCACGTAAGCTCCACGACCTCGTTGTCAGTGTACGTAAATAGTTGCAGGCTGCAATGGTAGACCGGCCTAAATCCGTACTGCTCTTCTGGCATAACATCGCGTGCTTCTGAGAAGCTCTTAAGGCGAGTAGTCAGTACGAATGACAGCATTTTTTTTTTGAGCAATACCTTTCCAACAGGTTAAGAGTTAAAAAGTCTCCTTTTTTTCAAGTTTCACCGTGAGTAAAGCACTGCTTCAATCGAAAAATTCGCAGAGACAGTCTTGCATAACCCATATCTATAACGTGACAGAATTTTCTCGACAAAAGATGTGCCAAGCAGTATTCGCCAGCACTGAATTATAGATTATTATGCAAATTTTCGATTATAATACAGGAAAGAGCACGGCTGTTAGAAAGAATGACTTCTTGCATGTCGAGCGTCGAAACTGCTAGAACGCATAGAAGCCAACAGTCAACTCCTAAAACCTATCTCAAAATACTTGAGCATTGCCATCATCTATACTACTTTTCCTGGCGAATGTAACACTAGGTGAAGGCAAGGCGCTCGCGAGTTCCAACACTTCAGGCATGTTCATTTGTTTACTTCTAGGCTCGACGTGATTCGGGCACTGAATTGCCAGATGCTACAGCTGTCACAATCCATTAATTTTGAGTAAGCCTTACTTGCAAGCACTGCATTGAACCCCAGCCCGGAGGAGGCTTTCCAGAGCCTCAGACTGCCATCCCTTTCTGAACTTTCCAGTCTCAGCGTAGAGCAACGCGTTGTGCTATTCACACTCGAACTATTGTATCTTGAAAACTAGTAACTCTAATCTTTGAGTCGGACTATAACATAGTTAGACTATAGCCACTTTACGCTTGACAAATACCTGCAATGTGAATATTCGTTTTCAGTGGGGAACGTACGGTAATCCCAATCCATACTATTCCCCGAATTTTCTCTGCAACGATACTAGCCATGACAAATCGTGCCTCTACTTGATACTGCGTTTGTCGACTTCTTTGGTTAATTTTATTATTATTATTATTATTATTATTATTATTATTATTATTATTATTAAAGTAAATAAGTGGTATCTTTTTTCCAGGTCAGAGTATTAGCGTTTTTTTGCGATCTCAGCTTGTTCAGCAACCCACCCTGACCGGGTAGCACTGTGCATCAAGTATGACGGAGCCACTGTACATGATACCGTGGCATCCCATACCAGGCATTTGCCCGTAACCCATGGCGGAATGGTGACGCCGTCGGGTCTTTTATCGTCTTCGAAGCCCAACCTGGGCTCTCTTATTATTATTATTATTATTATTATTATTATTATTATTATTATTATTATTATTATTATTATTTAGTTCTTGTTAGTTTTCTAACTAAATTGCTTATGCATTTGAGTAGAAGAAAGTCAATCGTAGAGAAAATTAAGCACAAGTGTCTTCAGGGCTCATTAGACAAGCAAAGTGACACTTATTATACACAAATATGATCTGTAATCAAACGAAAACTACGGAAGCTTTACTGCTTCTTTATTATTAGACACATAAGCATGACTTCGATAAACCTTCTGCTGTATCGCCTTTTGTCTATGTGTCTGCCCTTACGTGAGAACCAAAAGACGATTGTTTTGTAGCATACCTAATAAAAAGCAAACTTCTATATGCCATCAACAACCACTGAACTGCGATTTTTCTTTTACTAAAACCTTTAACGATT
Source organism: Dermanyssus gallinae (assembly GCA_003439945.1). NCBI lineage: Eukaryota > Metazoa > Arthropoda > Arachnida > Mesostigmata > Dermanyssidae > Dermanyssus > Dermanyssus gallinae. The sequence goes on from QVRM01005291.1 coordinate 300,052, forward strand.
ATCAATGATTTGCCCTGCGAAAATTCAAGCACGAAGTTAGGCAGACGGTCGCTATAACGAGTGATGCAGAATAATCGGGCAGCCGACGCGCCTATTGAGTCTAATTTTACTAGGAAGGATTCCTCCCGTTGCAGGGACAAGCATTTTAACGGAGCGTTCTTGCAGGCGTTGCAATATTCACAGTGTAAGTCTCACAGCGGACCGTGTAAGGTCCGCAAAGCTGCAGAATGTATCAAAACTTTTATTAGACCTCGAGAGCCAAATTTGTTACTGGGCTAGCGTTAACTCGTTGTGACAATTCGACGGATCGTAAATGTGGCGCAGTATTTGATATTCCCTCCTGGAACTGCCATCTGGCATGCCGACTTGGCTTAGGACGGCTTTCACTTCTTTCATAATGAGATCTGTATGTTTATGTATGGTATGCAAAAAAAATTATATATATATATATATATATATATATATATATATATATATATATATGGCAAAGCTTCTAACTAGAGCAGTGTAGAGCTTTGTTAAGGCGTCCTTTCTATGTTCGCTTTTATGTCTTCTTTGTGGGCAAAAACATCAGGCCTTCTGATTTTTCGCCCAGGAAACTACCAAGTAAAAAAACGCGCCAGGTGTTATAGTAAATCGCTGAATCCCTTTAAAACGTGTACCGTAGCTCCACTTCAAAGAGTATGTTCATACTTTCTTATGTCTTCTTTTATATTCGATTAGGCACGATACAATTTGAAGTGTGGCGTCCCGATTACACAATCGCCTATTGCTCTGGCGGAAAACGATGTCATGCATTCTCAACTAAACCAATCAAAAAGTATATACAAGAGTGTACCTCATAAAGTATTAAAATATCATCATGTTTCAGTTGAGGTCAGAATAAAATCCATTTTAATTGAAAAGAGGATAATCTGATTGACGACAGTAATAACGACTCGGCAAGTTAATCTGCTACGAGAAGTTTGCTCTCTTACAAAATCTAGTAAACTTGGCTCTGACACAATGAATCCATTAATTAACAATAAGAACCTGGCAACGTGTCGACCTAGTTTGGCGCCAGCTACACTTTCCTAAGCAATGAATGTCAGACTTCTGTGGATCCACATCTCCATATGGTATACGGACATCCCTTTTTCAAACAAAAACACAGCGGCACCCTAGGATGGCCCTGTAGGACGACTAACGAACAACATGCTTTGATGCATTATTAGGGAATCTAGCGGTGAGCTAGTCAAGTCGCAACCATAGCAACTTTTGCGAGCAAGGCTTATGCCCGAACGAACAACTTTGGGCTAAGGAACAACAGGTTCATTCGTATTTTGATTTGAATACGCTTCTTTGAGAAGCGTAACAGAAAACTGGGTAAGAGAAAAATCATAACCGTACACCAGCATTCAGAACCCGCCATCGATTTGCCACACGATCGGTGTTGTCCAGCCGGACACAGTCGACCCGTTTCCATTGACTCTGTACGCCGCAGAACTTAGACTTGGGCAAGCCTGACGAAAAGTTAAAACTGCTCATGTGTTCTATGCTAACGATTTTTTTATGGCCAAGGCAGAAAGTTGAGTTGGTTCATTCAAATACAATGCAGAAGCTCTGCATTGTATTTGCATAAAGCATCTCATTGGTGCAGCGACAATAGACTGACCATTAAAATTAATTTAGTTACGGAGGCTCATGTGCCCAAGCAGACCACAATAGTAAAGTTGATGGAAGCAGTCTGGAACTTGCAAACCGCTTTGCATATCTAGATGTGACATTCACACCTAGACTGACTTCGCCGTTTGTTCGACCGTACGGTAAAGAAACATTACGTATGCGACATTGCTTTTTGGAAATATTCGCGACACCGGCCGTTATTGATGTTATGCACTTGTTCAGATTGAAGACTGTGCCTACATCGCTTATTTTTGATGCCCAATTGCAAAGAGAAAGGTTTATAATAGGTATCACTTTAATCCAGATGACTTTACAGCACGCGCTTTATGCAAACGAAAACGTGAATACAAGCATACAATACATTTCTAAAAGACCAGCAGCGAATATAACACATTACTGAAGGACCAGCGTTAGAGAGCAACATATGGAATAAGGGAATTCATCAGAAAAGACATGTGCTTGGTAGGTTGACCTGACTCGGCTACCATTCCGTTATATTGGTTTGGGCGTGTATTGTTACTTGAATTGAAACTTGTGTTTGTAAACATTGCGGAACATGTGATGTTGACCGTTAACATGTGCTGCCCAGTCTCTCTGTTATTGCCCTACCAATTACTGGTGAATAAACATTGAATATACAGTTATCAGCGCTCAGAAGACACATTATCTGCAAGTGGAACAGCGTTTTGCAATGGTGCTCCATGCAATCTTAATTGTTAAAATTGCTGTGCTTAATTGCGTAGCATTATACTGCTGTACGGACCTGATATAACATAATAACGACCGTCACAAAGTCTTTAGTGGCTAAAGGCCCTCTTGGCTAGACGTATGTGAGTTTTACATACATCATATAAGTACTATATATGTTCATACCCATTTTTCAAGTTTATTATCACCTTTGTTTGATACTTAAAATAGTATTAAAATCAAACAAATTCGTTACGTACATATGTACGCATACACATGCCCATACCCCCCTCCACCATATATAAGATTAAGTTATGACAATAAGTTATATAAGAGAGAAGTTATGTCAGTGTCGATGTGCTTATTTTTGCACACTTGCCATCATGGTTTGCCGTTTGCATAGCAAATCATAATATTTAAAAGCTCCTAAATGTGTCGCGTGGTTCATGTCTAGCGTTTGTATATGTGTACATATATAGAAAATATTGCGATGATTTATTCATCATTTACAATACATTTGCACACTCGGCAGTGCTCGCCTCTATATATATATATATATATAGTTATGTAGTTAGTTGCTCACATTTCCTTGTAACCATGGCATTTAATAATAATAAATAAATATATATATATATATATATATATATATATATATATATATATATATATATATATATATATATATAACAAAAACAGCGGCAACAAAAAACAACAACGTTTGCAAAAACTCCCGACGTGTGATGAAGGAGTTCGACCGCAGCGCCCGATGTTTGTATACATCTTTGTATGCAAGAACATGTATACATGTGTGCCTTTGTCTATCTGTACGTCTGTATAGATGTGTATACTTATTTATGCGTATGAGCATGTATCTTGCATTATACATTTGTGTGCGTACACATAGCATAGATGGCAGATGCCACGGAACAGGGAGAAACTGGCAGGGCGGTAGCAGTGTGGGCTGTTGCAACCCAACGTTGTCAACCAGCTAAAAGGGGCGCCTGGATTTTCTATTCCTTCTGCTATTGTTTGTCCTGCTCTTCCTCGTCTTCTTCTCAACCTTCCCCTTATTCTCTGATGCGACGCGCGGCGGCATGAATTACTTTTTGGCGCTACGAGACAATATATTCGGTACGGGACCGAACAAATATATGCTAATCACACTTGTCTTTCGGCGGGAGGGGTGACAAAAACAGCAACCACAACAACAACAACACAGCAACAACAACAACAACAACAACAACACAGCAACAACAACAACAACACAGCAACAACAACAACAACAACGTCGAAGACGACGACGACCGCTTCACCGGCTTGGCTGTTGTCACCACGGCGTACGCAAAGCGATACGCCTCTTTCGTGCACGGAGAACACGGAGCAGCCCTGAACGTGCGCAGGCACTAAGCAGAAACAGGGAATCAGCACTGGCGGTATGAGCTACAACACCGTTCCTCCGGTACGACTCTATTGTTGGAGACGTGTTGCTCACGAGACACGCGACCATCGGGAGGGGCCCGAGCCGTGCAAATGTCGACAGACTCGACATCATGACGGCCAACTTGATGATTGCTGCTTGGCCATAGAGCCAACAAGCGAGACTTTGCTGTCCTTTTCTTTCTCTTTCTCTCTGCTTGCCTCTTTATCTATTATACGTATATGTTTATCTACGTATACATCCATCCACGAGCGGACTGAGAGCGCATTCAAATTCGCGCGCACAAAATTGTATGTGTCGTCTGGAAATGACGCCAGACGCCAGGCACAAGGCGACGAGGTGACAGCGAGACGTCACACCTCGCCCAGCCCGGAGGAGACCCCATCGTTTTTTGCCTTCGTAAAGAGCACCGAAGAAGCCGGCCGTGAACGCGTCAGGGTAACGTGACGAGGCCAGGGAGCGAAACAAAACGAAAAACGAGAAATTGAGAAGAAGAGAAACCCGCTAGAGGTAAGGCGGGGTCCCGAAAAAGAGAGACACAGAGAGGGAGAGAGAGATATAAATAGAGAGAGAGGGGTTGAGAGCGACTGGATAGAATAAAGAAGTACGTCAAAAGTCGAAAAGATCGTCTACGAGAAGAACGACTTGAGACACGAGAAGAGGACGCGTCAGACACCACTATCCGAAAGTGCACGCCTGAGCGTGGACCAGCAGATAGGACGTCAGGTAGATACGGTTCGGGCGTGGTGTCTATCTAGCTACAGCTATAGAAACAATCTCGATGAAAAGAATCTCCGAAAGCCAGTCTGACGCGGTCTCCGGGAAGAATCTCTCCGCCTCGGAGGGGACGATGCCGCTAAAGCGCAGAAAAGGGCTGGCTGATGATACGAATCGCGTTCGCCATCGTACAGCCAGTGCAGTCAGTAGGTAGAAGTGTAGCCAGTCTACAGAAGTCTACGAAGCAAGCTCCTCTTCGAAGCAAACGGGACACGCCTGTACCGAGTCGAACATTTGCCAAAGAGTAGATCGCGAGAAGTGTCCCCCGGTTCGCCAGTGAACATGTTCGGCTAGGGCAAAGGCCAAATCTAGCCACTCGCAATTCGCATCGGCGTTGCTTGGAGTCGGTGTTCGAAAGCACTCCGCCTTTCACCACCACCACCACGGATCTAGGGCAAAAAAAAGAGGAGAAGCCTGGCGGCTGACTGCCTTGGCTATTCGAGCGCCAGCGTTGCTTTCGCGTATTGCGTAGAGCGCAAGTGACTCCGAGTCAGGCTCGCCAGCCCAACAATCGATTGTGCGGAGCTGGCCTTTCACTTTGCTGATGAATTCCTCTTTGCGGTACATCTATTTCTCCAAACAATCCGACTTGGTACATATACATACACTATCGTGGCCACATGCGACATGATCGTAGATCAGTATAGAATAGCGTAGCCGTGCTAGTGATGATGCAGTGCTAGATGTGGCAATGAATGAGCTTTAGTTTGATTTTTATAGCACGCATTCAAAGACCGTATCATTTTGATACAAGAGCAAGCTGAAGTAGTGTGTCTTTGGTTTTTATTGCAGAAACCTACCATATATATATATACGACACCTTGGACATACACGCCACAAACTCTCAACGTCGATTTCGCACCTGCCATACTGGTACTATGTCGAGGGAAGAAGCGTACGGTATAAATGGGTAAAAATTAAATCCCAGGTTATTTCGATAGCTGACCTTGTCAAAAACATGTTTATACATGTTAACAAGATTCTATAACATAAATAATTTTGTTTCTTTCCTTATTATGAGGACAATTGGTGTAAGTAGTGAACGTGTGTTTTGTTCAGCCCGTTAGCAGAGCCTGTCTAGAATAGCCTAACCTGCACTCCTTGTGAAGAACGCTCTGCGCCGGAACAAATGCGTAGGGACATATTATCTATTAGGCTAACGGTAGTGTTAGAAGATAAAGCCAAAAGTCAGGCGCCTGCTACTGGACGAATTACAGAAAGAAACCTGGCTTTTTTGCCGTCCGTGGCTGCCTGAGGGAGAGCTTCAAGCCTTTCCCTATAAACACTGGAACACCGCTACCTCAGGTTTGTCTGGCACTTTGCGCTGGTAGGTCGACAGTGTGGCCATCACTGAGTTGCGAGGCATTGTATAAGCAGTGTACGTAAGAAATCGATGGAAAGGTTGTTGATCTGTTAAAGATGCCTGTAGTCTTCGGGTGGATCGCATCCTCCCAAAATGTGGTTGGTACTGCCTACTGAGAACGACAGACGGAGTAAAGAAGATACCCTGTCGGCCCCGACAAGGGCAAGAGGTTCTGCCATAATTCGACGTTTCTCGCAAAGCATTCACGCAAGGTCGATGCCGCCAAGAACTTAATATGATTCTTAGGGATCAGCGCTTAACGCGAGAGGACCCTATGTAAGTCAACGAGTGGCATTTGGGTCCACGGTATTGGGCTGTTTTGTAAAAAGGCCCCACATTCTTAAATATGCAGAGAGAAGCGGCTGGTTTGTTAAAGATCGAGAAGTCGTTGAACTTAGTACAGATCGCCTTTATGGAGCTAGTGCTTCTTTTAAGTGCCAAAGATCCAATAAAGAATGAAGGGACGTGACTAGGTCTCCAATTCTTAGGCCAAACAATGTCGTTCCTGAGAAATCGCCGTGCTGCGCACCTGTGGTCGACGCAATAGCTCCAAATAAGAAATGTTTAAGCTCCCGGTGCACCAGGTCGACATAGCCAAATAGGCTCTAAAGTCAATCGCCAGTCATTTATCACCATATGCCTCAGAACATATTGTCTCATAATAAGACGAGGGTAGAAGGAGAGAGAGAGAAAGAGAGAAGAGAGAGAGTAGTGAGAGAGAGAGAGAGAGAGAAAAGAGAGATGAGAGAGAGAGAGAGAGGGGATAGAGAGAGAGAGAGAGTAGAGAGAGAGTAGAGAGAGCGAGAGAGAGGGAGAGAGGATGATGGAGAGATAATAGAGAGAGAGAGTAGAGAAGATAGAGAGAGAGCGAGAAAAGAATATATAATAGATATATATATATAATATAACTATATTATATATATATATATATATATATCTATATATATATATTTATATATATATATATATCTATTATTATAATATATATATAATTATACTATACGTATAATTAACGTTCCGAACGAATGTAGCTGCTCCACGGCTGACAGGCTTTACTTTACTTCGGTGTAGCCGCGGTCTTGAGCAATCTTCGCCGACGTTTTCGGATAACACGCAGCCGGCAGGTAATCAAGAGTCGCTTATGCGTCTGCGTGGTCTGTTAACGGACTCACGCCTCAGCGGCCAGCCAGCTATCTGCAAGCAGGCTTCACTGCTGGCAGAGCGAATGACAGCGCCGTCGCCACCACCGGATTAGACTTCGAAGTCGCCCATCTTCGCCCGAACGAGGTGGAGGCAAAAAGCTCTATATCTTTCTTCTTGTGCGAGCATTGGAGAGGTGCATTTGGCAGCACCAGTACCTATCATGTCGCCCCCCCCCCCGAATTCCACAAAGCGTTGCGACCGTTCCTCGCCACTTACCTTGCCGACCTGCCTGCACACATTTGAAGCTGCAAACTCCAACGGACAACGACGGCGATACTGTGGCGTCCCAGGCTCTAAACATTAACACCGTGATCAGGATAGTATTGCAACCCCATCAGGCCCCTTATCGTGTTTGAGGTCGAGCTTTTCTCTTAGTTCTAAGGTAACCGGAACCGGCAGCTTCATCAACCTGAACATTCGCTGAATAACGTCATTTAACATTCCGCATGCCTCGAATATTGCTCAGAGTTTCTTAGCGGGCAGCTGAGCGGATGCACGCTATCCGCCTCAACCTATCCTTGAAGTGGCAGCCATGCGGCCGTAACGTATGAAATATAAGGTTACGCATGCTGCTGCTGCTAGAAGCTTACCCAAAGGGCATACAGAGAGAACACGGTAAGCCTGGGAGAACAGGAAAACAGAACGTGGACAAGCGGTAGGAAAAGGCAAAGATAACCCAACCGGTTACTACAGCTACTACTGATGCTTCTGCTGATGTTCCTGTTGCATAAATCTGCGGCAGGCTGTAGGTGGCATTTGTTAGGTAGCCGCGGTCTAAGCGTTTTCTCCACTGAATCGCATCTCCGAGCGGGACCTTCCCATTTTGGCTCGCAGGTTCTCTAGACTTTTCCATGCAAATGTAACTCTTTCTCTCTCTACCTCTCATATGTGTTTTTACTTAATCTGCCTTGCTCTGCGCCTGTCTGTCTACGCATGCATTCGGACGTGGGCCTGTATGTATGTATGTGTGATTGGGGTACTTGCGGGACGACCACGAGTATTACTGGTCAGAACGTCATCGCCTTTAGGCCTCTCCATAGCCCTGCAACCACGCATTGCTATGTACAGTAGCTTGTGGTTTTACGAGCATTGGCGTCGTGGTCGGCAACGGCAACGTGGCGCCCTTGTACACCATGCGAGGCCAGTCCAGCCAACGGCCAGGCAGGGCAGAACCAGATCAACTACTATATATATATATATATATATGTATATATATATAAAAAAAAAATATATATATATATATATATATATTCTCTATATATATATATATATATATCTCTATATATATATATATATATAGAGAGAGAGAGAGAGAGAGAGGGAGAGAGGGAGATGGAGAGAGAGAGAGAGCGATATAGAGATCGAGGAGGGGAGAAAACGAGCCAAAAGGAAACCAGGATAAAACAGATAAATATACTAATGAGGAAGCGGGAGGCAGATAGGATGAGATAGATCACATTGTTGGGGTTACATTGCCGTCGTTCAACGTCGAATGCAACTTCGACAGGTCGCATTCGTAGCAACAACAACAACAACAACAACGCATCACGCTTTGTGTTCCAACTTTCAATTGCGAAAATCCAAGTCGAACCGAGCTAGGGTCGGGCGCATAGAACAACGGGCCTACTCTACTCGCGGACAACTAGCTCCGAATATTTGCATAGATTGGCCGCACCTGGCGGCATAAACAGTGCAATGTTTTAACAAAGCTGCTTAGGTCGTTCTCCTGTTCCGAGGCTACGGGAGGCTACAGGACTAACAAAGCACTACTAATAAACTGCAGCCTACCTCGCACGGGGTTTGCAGGGGCACGTGACGTTGCCGTAGTCGCAAGGGAAGTGCTCCGGACTGCACGACGACCTGCAAGCGGCAACAGCACTGTATGTGTGTACTCCTAGGTAATTAAACCGAAACGCTACTCGAGAGAGAAATAGAAATAGAGAGGTCTGGGCAATATCAGTTGGAGGACCGGAAGCGCGGCCTATGCGGGCGATCCTATACGACGAGTTTCGCAAAGGCTACTTTCGGTATTGCGTCTTATGCGCGCCGCGCATGTCCTGAACGGCGTGGGGTGGTGGTCACGGACCCGCTCCATAAATCGTCGAAAAGAAAGACGGTGGCAGCCTCGCAGGCAAACCCAGTGGCAGTTGCAACTAATGAGATGACGAGGCCTAATGTGGGGCTTACTACTTTAGGCAAGCGATCATTTTATCTGTACGTCTCTCCGAAACGCGTGGACTTTATTGTACTCTTTGAACAGGGTTGCTCTTGCACGGTGCACGCATAAACATTTACAGAAAAAGATCAATATGAACATGACCTATTGTCTGAGCGTTTCACGACACGTTGATCGCACTCTGCAACGGGGCCCTTCTTTTGCTTACACCCTGGTGCTGCATCTCTATCTACGATTTCCGATGTGCTGGGATCAACCTGCGATACTCCAGACGACGCGTGGCAAGCCCTGTTTCCAGCCGGTTCCGGGACAACGGCTCGGACCGCAGTTGGTGCCTTTTTGGCACCTTTGTTCTTTTGAGTTTGGAGGTATCCAAACTACAATGTTGCCGGACTCTAACCCCTTGTAGCAAGTGAACGTAAAATAAAGTAATAAAAATGTATATATATATATGTATATATATGTGCCTTTCGATAAATACGCAACGAGCTTCCCAGGCATTACACATACCCCCGAAAATATATATACGTATATATATATATATATATATATATATATATATATATATGCGTGTGGTGGAAACCACACAAACATTTAGCCACCGTAACCTCAATTTTCGTCGCGACTAACTGTCGCCATCATCTTTCGTTGTACGTTGAACGGCTATCGTAACGTATAAAAGCCGCAAATGTTGACACGTCAAGACTCGTATATATATCTATCTGCGTATATCCATGGCGACCGCGCGTTGAAGGCCTCCTGCTAGAAATGGTCGGTTGTCGTCTTCATGGCTACATGTCCAATAATTGCTTTCCTATTGAGACTGTACTGTCTGCTGGAGTCGTTTGGCGTCATTCCAGCGCCCTCTCCCGCCCTCTGTGGTTCGCTAGAGCGGTTCTGCTAGTGGTCGGTCGATGTTGGCCAATCGAGCCGCCCAGGACGCCCGAATTGGTAGGCGGGCCAGGCGGCGTTATTGTGTCCTGTGTTGTTGTGGCCAAAGAGATATAGAGGAAGACAATCATGTCGAGAGCAGGTTTTAACTACTTTTAGTACGAAAACAACCACAACTATTGTCGCTTCTGCTGCTGCTGCTGTTACTACTTTTTTTTCGCTAGGATGCACACTACATTCTGCTCCATATATATATATAGTCGACGCGTGTTTACAGTTGAGAATCATATTCCTGACGTGATTTTTTTTTGTACTACTACTGCTACTGCAACTATGACTAGTACTATTAGTACTACTCACCATGCGACGATCGATCGCACCTCAAGTTATTCTTATATTTGTACAGGTATTTTTAGACGTATTTTAGCCTGTGTACATTGTGTATACGTTCGTAGACCTGCACATACGTCTCTATATGAAAGTCATTTTACACTGCTGTTTCTAACTTCTTCCTACTTTTTCGAAGAGGACAAACAAGTGAAACACGACTGGAACCGAGCAAGTTGGCTTAGTGGCAAAGCATTTGCCTTGCATTCGGGAGGACTGGGTTTGAGACCCAGATCGGCCACTCTCAAATTGATTTGCATATTTTCCAATTTAGACAAGGTAAATGCCGGAGTGGATTAAAACTAGCCATGACATGAAAAAACCGCACACGGGCAATAGCCGTACGGAAAATCTAAATAATAAAACAAAATACTAAGTGTACGACGGCCTCACTTATACATTGTTATTCATAAAAAGGGCTCCGAACAAGCTATGTGCTTAATGGAGCTTGAAATTAATGTGTGCAATTATCTACAAGAAATGTCAATAAACAAACAGTTGAACAGTTGAAACTTGAGACGGCGGTCTGTATCTACGCAGGTAGCACTACGCCCCACCGTTCCACATTCCGCATTTATGAGGTCCGTCTTACAAAGCAATGCGAAAGCAGTCCCGTGATCGTTAAATGTTGCCTGAGAGTCAGTCCGAAAAAGTTTAAGATTAGATAGACAGTGTGGACAACTTTGCTCGCCCGCATGAGGCTCTCTTCTCTTCTTTGTGGTGACTGTGTTCGCTTGTTGTTAGTTAACGGGCTAAGTTACAGTGACAAGTGACGATCGAATCTGGAGAGTCACAGCGAGAACCGCGTCAATTATAGAATAAAACATGTTCATTCATGCATGAATGAACCCGTCTGACGCGTATCAGCGCAATACTTGCCCACCAATTTTGTTGAGGTGAAGCATTACCGCCACACTAATGTCTAGTTTAGTAAACTCTAGCATTATTTCGAGCAGCCTTTCACTCTTTTCAAAAGGTTTGCATTGACTTTACCGACAGCATGGGTTCAGCATGCAGTCAGGAACCAACTGAACTTGTCAAGGACGGCTGACAGATGGCCTAACGCTAGTTTCGTTTGAGAAGAGCCGTGCCCTAGTTTGAGACGGCACTGCGGCTGATTGGCTCATATCCGCAGTTGTCGGTCACGGGGCATTTCGTCTGGGCTGCGCGGCCACCTTCGTCGAACAAAGCAAAAATTACACGTAAAAACTCTAAATTCCATCGACGCACAACTTTGCACAACTTCCGTTAGCCTTCGATCAACATAATTAGGACCTTGACTGTACAACGGCTTCTCAAGGTGACTGACTGATTGTACGACTAATAGTTTTCACCGGTAGAAGTGCAGCCATTTTACAGGAACAGTTTCGATGTTGTGGGCCCAACCTACGCAAATATTCGCGATGTGCGCAAGGGTACTACAGTGTCAGACTGTCCAGTGCTTCTGAATAAAGCGCGAACCGAACTACCTAAACGTGTCTCGTGCATTATTGTACGGTCGCTAAAATTGCTGACGGAAGTTCCTGCTCTGAACTCGGTCCGGCTTATTGCTTGGTGCCTGGCACTCGATTGCCGTCAGGGTGAGGTCAGAGATGAGGACAGCAGCTAGCTTCTGGCCTGGCTTCTGTGCCTCTTAGAACGCCCACAGGAGTCATCAGTGGCCACTGATACACTACAGAGAGTGAAGAGGGGGGGGGGAGTGGAGACAGACACTCACACAGGGAGAGAAAGAGAACCCCGTTTCGCAGCTCAGTCTTGACGTTGACGGCTTTTGTCGGCGACCGGATTAAAGGTTAGCGCCACGTTTGCTCGGCTGCTGCTGCTGGCCAGGCGGTTCGAGATGACCTCGATCCTTCATAACGACGACGCCACCGCCGCCGCTTCCGGACTAAGAAGACGAGGCAATCAGAGTTCAGCAGGCTGTTATGCCGAGATAATGATGCAGGGATGACGCAGTCAGAGTTAGAGCCGGCCCGACCCTCTGACTCTGAGCGCGCTTGGCCAATGTCCAATGATCGAAGCGGATTTAACAGGCGTGCGCAGGAATTGCAACGGTGGTGCGATGGCTAACCTCTGATTAATCATGTGTGTTGTGCAATCATTGTGCAATCGTGCTAGGTGCACTAAAGTCAGTATATATATATATATATATATATATATATATATATATATATATATATATATATATATATATATATATGTGTGTGTGTGCTAACATGCCCACATACGTGCATCCATATAGACATCAGCTTGAAGCTCTATATGCATACATACAAGCTTTATTTAAAGTTGAGATTTATCATCATCATCGTCATCATCATCAAGTATTTAAAATTTTGTTCTAGTAAAATACAGCGGCGAAGCCAACTACTATCAGCTGGACTGTCGTAGTTAGTTCGTCGACGATGCTTTTCGAACTGAATGTGAATGAAGCCTTCACAGCAGGAACACCAGGGACGCGTGACGCGTGATAAGAGACAATACGGCCCACGAAAGTTTGTCACTTAGTCACTTTGCAGCTGTTCGAAAGACTGTGACGGAGGCGGGAAGCTGTGTCAGCTTGCGAAACAAGCAGACAAAGTTACTTGCCCTTGATGTACGAGACGCTGCTGGCCTGACTGCTACGGAGCTGAGCTGTCTCATTGAAATTGGCTATATACATGTACAACGACGCAGTGGCTCGGCAGCATGAACATACTTCAAGTAAGACTACTGGTACATATCGTCGAGACAGGATGACACTGTCTATGTACCTAGGCGCCGCATGTTATTTTAAAGCAATCTACATTAACACTTAAAAACTTAGATTAGACTCGTATATATATTCAAGATTCAAGATTCGAAACGTGGTTTATTATAGGAACTGCATAATACAATGCTTTAGTTCTCATTAAAAAAATATAGGTAATATTTAAAAAAATAGAATATAAATGGTTAACTCTCAGTCATAAACATGCGTGTTACTATATATATATATATATATATAGTAACTATATATATATATATATATATGATATGAAACATGTGTGATATGATTCATTATATCATATATATATATATATATATATATATATATATACATATATATATATATATATATATATATATATATATACATATATATATATATATATATATATATATATATATATATATATATATATACATATATATATATATATATTATAATATATAAACAACAGATGGGCTATATACTTCTCGGCTGTAACCAGCCTGTAAACAAGTCTGGGGATACGGCAGCGCAATGCTGCGAATGCTGCTTGTCGTCCATGATTGTGGGGCATTTTGTAATTATAGTATATATGTTACAATATTTTTTTTAAGAGAACCGCTTGCGCTTTACTTACGCTTATGGTCGCAGGGCTAATGGCCTTACTATACTAGGATAGACCCTGGGAGCTGGCTCAAAGATGACCGAGACAAGGCGCAGGTGGAGACGCCCAACAATCAGCGTGGAGCAGCAGAGACCGCTTGTTAATTAGACGCAGCTGTCTGATGGCCTGGAGAACTCCGACGATACAGGAATCCGCGTTTCAGGCTGGAACTGGTTTTCTTTTCATCTAGTGAGTTTGCCGTATGATGCCGTTTCGTTTGGCTCTCGAGAGCTGCAGTGGCCTGTTCGTTAGGGTTAGTGTTTTGTGCCTGCGTTCGACATCGGACCGTTGTAGGCTCGGTAGGAAAAGTAACTATAATCAAATAAATGATAGCGGCTTTGCGGAGCCAGCGAGCCAGTGTCGGTTCTTACGCTAGTCTGGCTAGGCTTGTACGCGTGCGTTGGTTACTACTTGCCTCGAGTTGCAGGAGGTGGAAACTACAAGCTTTTGTCATTGTGTGTAGATTCACTACTCATTTTCTTTTGTTTATGTTTATTTCATACATTTTTATTCTCTGCGCTATGTGAGGTAACGCCATGCATGCTGCACAATTAGCGTATCAACATCATTGTATCGGCCATCTCCCTGAATAATTATTTTACATTAATATTACAAATATTAATATAGCTAACGTCCCATACCCGTATGTAGTATGAAAAACAATTGGCGTTGCATCATCAATAAAGAGAAGGTCTTTAATTTTTCAAAACTATAACTGAGTTCCGACTACAAGATACGCACATAGGGACCTCCTGATTTATCCATAAAATACGTACGACTCTCAACGCTTGACACAAACTATTATGGGTGTATCTCTGGTGACAAGTCGACAAAATAGGGGAAAGAGTTTAAATGTGTGCAATGCTACGGAGCCAAATTTTTTACTTACAACTGGCTGTATACATTCTTCTATTCTCTAGATGATGCCTCAGGTATTTCCGGTAATCCCTTTCGTTGTAGTATTTTTACAAATCATACTTCGTATGCATATATATCGGAAACAAGTGTATAGTGTATAGAACATGTAATATATAATATAAAGTATATGTATTAGTAATAAAAGTTTTAATGTTAGTTATATTATTAATATTTGTATAGTTTACTGCTCGTCTAGTGTTTGAGCATGCCTGTGCCAGATATTAAGCAGTCAGCTGCACAAGTCAGCGCCGAAGAGAAACTCAGATCGGTATTGGCAGCATTTGCGATGTTATGAAGGTCAAATTGCCTATCTCTCATTGGACGTCTGAATTAGGCCTGCCCTAGCATTGTTGACTACGCGCTCCTCGCTGGTGCGGCAAACTGTCATTCGCAACACTTATTGGCGAGACAAATCCGACTGTCAGATCAGCCGTATCACGGACTTTATTTGCCAATGCAGTTAGGTCGTTTGCAGCCTACAAGAGCATTTTTCAAGTAGCGCACGCGTGCGTCTCTGGTGCGAATGTTTAATGGACACCAATATATATATATATATATATATATATATATATATATATATATATATTTATCGTTTTGCCTTCCACCTAATTGCACAATCCGAGCCTAATTACTTGTAACTATATTACAAGTTATTAGGCTCGGACTGTACAATTAGGTGGAAGGCAGAACGATATGCAAGTTTATCTATTTTAAATACCATAATTTCTGCTAGGCTCAAATACTTTAGCAGCTACACTGGCATGTCTCTCCTATTCTTCATCCCATACGGGACATAAGGAATGGGCAGGAAAAAATGCGGATAAATATCTAGCGAGGAGAAAGAAAGAAAAAAAGAAGAAAAGTTAGCGGGGTGGAAAAGTCCGCCGCTGGTAGAAAATCTCCGATCACACGAGTTTTCTCTCACGTTTGATTTTTATCATCTAGCAGACAGGTAGATAGCATTTGCGCTGTCCTCGTTTACGTGTCGGTGGGTAATACAGATCACCGCCTATGCAGGTAGAAGTTCGGAGGGATATAAGTCCGCGGTCAATTCCGTAGGGCGGCTGAGGTGATGTCATGTTGTCGTTTGCTCATTCCTCGTTTGCTGTTGCTGTTGTTGTTGTGGTCGTTGTTGTTGTGAGCGACCCGGCGAGCGGCGGTGCCATTGGAATAAAGAAGTCCTCAATCCTTCTATCGTTTTCTCTCATGCTTGCTCTCGGCCCCGGCGATGACTTGCGCGTAGCGTTCGCTTGGCCCGCTCGACGCTAAGGACGCTGGGAGGAGTAGTGCGAAGTCACCGCCCCATAATACCGCCGCGGGCTGCGTTTTAGCCCGCCCGTAGGACAGGGCCCGAAGGTCCTGCCGGCTCAGGATTTTTTTCGGAACGCAGGATATTAAGGAGAAGGCAACTGACTGACGGACTTACGGTTGACCAAATGCGCGTTGACCGTTTTTAGCCCCCTCCCCATGATTGGTGCTGCCTTTCTACCACGACTTGACGTGTATTTTAGAGCGGCGTACTGGGCCAGCTTAACCTAGACCAGCCCGTCGGACGTGGCGACCAGGCGCGTCGACGGAGAACCTCCTCGACCTCGTGCTGCCCTGATTAAACTGGCCTAAGATCATCATGAGGCCAGCGTTCAATATCTAACCTTTGCGTTAGATTCTGCGTGCTGCTGCTAGTACCTGTGACAGTAGTGGTCATTGCAGGTGTGGTTCTGTTGAGTTGTGCGGTTGCTAAATGGCGGACTGTCGTTGTTGGTCTGCCAAGGGGAAACTTAGGTCAGCTTGAATGGTTCGGTCAGTTGTTGCTGGTTAGGTGAGTACAAGAACAAAACAATGCGACATAGCCAGAAAATCTAGCGTTTGCCAATTTTCCGCCGCGTGCAGTAGCGTGTGAATAAAGGGTGTACGTGAACAGAAACGCAGATGTTGTAGTTGAACGGCTGACTAGAAGAATAAAAGGCTATGCCGTTCTAGTGAGGGGAAGGCAGGGAGACGGAACGAAAACACGTTCCGTTATTTAATTTTATTTCTGCAGACGGGATCAGTTCAAGTTTCAGCCGTTCTGCGGTTAGCTTTCAATTGATGAATAAATAATGCCTTTCCCGAATCCCTTAGAAATGCCGAAAATTATCACAATAGTTTGACAAGTCACCCAAGTATACTGTTTCATCGGACGACGGACAGAGTTCCGTTTTATGATTGATATTATTGCACTGTTAGCGCTGCGCTCTATATATATTCGGATACTGGTCCTGTTACATGGATGGAGGACATTCTGGTACAGATACGTACCAGAATGCATTCTAAAAGAAAAGAACCTATATATATATATATATATATATATATATATATATATATATATATAAGTGGGTTCAAATGAAAAGGTACGAAACGACACTGTGGGTATAAATTAAGTATATATTCAAAAGTAATCATCAGAGGCCTAGGTACAACTATCCCACTGTTTTACAAGCCGAAGAATTTCCTGTTCCCTGAATTTTTGCGGCTCTGACAATGGTTAAGCGTCTGTGTCGTTGAGTTCGTCCTCGAGCGCCTCTGATTTTTTTAGGAGGAACTAACAGCGGCGCGTGCTTCCATTGGATTCTGTTCCGCTTTGTCATCGGGGACCGTACCTGAGAAAGCCTTATGATACCAGAAGAGACGTTGCAGTGCTAGCCAATACGCGGTTCCTCTTGCGATTCGCTGAGCTTCGTCGGAACTCACTGTGCGTCCGCCCTCCGGTTACCCAACCGGGTCGTACACACTTCTCTACACTGTTCTAACGCTGGCTATCACCATCACTGCCAACATTCGCATTGCAATGGAAACGCTTAGATGTCATCATACGCACTGCTACGTTGATTGGACAGGACATACGACCGTCTGCTTCTCCCCTTCGTCAGGCGCACAAACACGCCGGGCACTCCAATCGCCTGCCTTTCTCCAACGCCCCACTGCGTTATCTCAACGCGGCATATTTAAATTTTAACCGGTTTAGACATGTTACGACATTTCGTCGCCATTTTCATTTGGGGTTAGATGCCTGACTTAGGTTTCGGTACTTTCCATCGAGAGTACAATGAATTTTTATAAAAATTCAAAAAGTATGCCGCCGATCGAGATACGTGCGTCGAAGTGTCACCGAATGAGCTGTTGCTATTCGCACTCTCTCAGCGTTTGTGCCGACTGAGTGAGTTCGCACATCTGCGCCGTGCGTGAAGGATCGATTTTTGGAGGCCAGAGCGCAGCAAAGTCCGACTTTTGTTGACCAGCGATGCCTGACGACGTTGCCCCCCGAGCATGATCTCTCTAAGTACGACGGCCATAGATGTATATACAGAGAGAGATGGGGAGGAGGGTCGAGGAGAGAGAATGATATGTAATACGCATGGAGCTTATGGCGGCGCCTTCGTTTTTTATGTTGTTGGACCAGCTGGTTGTCAACCGTGGGCAGTGGTGACGATGGTGGCGTCAGGGCGGCGGTTATTGCTGCGCATTAATACTGATCTCCTTTGTTGTTGTTAGTTTGGTTGTCATTGTTATTGCTAGTTTGGTTGACATTTTTGTTGTTCCTGTTGGTGTTGTTGTTGTTACATTGGCTGTCATTGCTGTTGTTGTTACTTTGGCTGCCGTTGTGATTGACATTTCCGTTGCCGCTGCCACGATCAGCGAGGGACATGATCGCCGCGATATTGCTCGTATCGCCTGCGTCCTCATTGAGACCGAAATCTAAGGAGCCGGTGAGCAGGGTTATCACCACTATGCCTACTGTTCGAGCTAAAGATCAGATCGCGCGTGACAGCTTGGCGACAGCAAACTGGGTAATGTTTGGCTGGGCGGTTCTCAGTCTCCGTGATCTTCCTCCACAACAACAACATCACTCGATTTTTGCCGTCACCCTGGGATTAGGGGTGCAAGAACCACAGCTGTAGGAGGCGTGCTGTTATTATTATTATTATTTGGCGGAAGTATGATATCGTTCCGTACAGTATGTATTTCAGGCATAGGCCACTTACTCTAGGCCCCAAAGCTGCAACAGGTGCAAAAAACGTGAACGACTGATCGAACACTGGACTTCACGCCTGTTCTATTATTAAATGATCTGGAAGCACTCGGATTGCTTTTACCTATTGTGTACACTCTCGGGGGTTTGCAACAATCTATTCATTCGTTCACAATGATTGCCTGTGAAAGTAGGTTGAGTCACATGATTCGCCCGCTGCAATGCACGTGTGTCACTTTCCTTCCCACCCTTCGAAACAATTTTAGCCGAATTTTTCTATATCTTCTCTATAGTCTCTACACGTTGTCGGTTCAATTAGCTTTATCTAAAAATGGCACAAAAAACAGTTAAAATAAAATTGGTATTGGATTTGTTCTGTCTGAATTTCTGCGATTTACTCTCTCATTGGGTGTACCACTGGAAGGATTGAGCTTTGGTCTCAACGTCGTCACTATATACCCATAACTCGTCTCCTGCAATCACTTTCTGAAGCAATACATGGTATTCTGCTACCGCCTGAATGTTCGTTTCGGACATTTTCCAACGGGCGTTTATTTGCTGGGTCAAACTTCCCTTCTAGTCTTCTGACGCATAAAATATCGGTCAAGACTGGTACACCTAACCATAGAATATTTCCAATTCCACAGCTATCTTCCTGATTGTAATTTAGGCATTATTGGGTTAGACTTAGCAGAGGCCTCAGCATCTTCATCAAATAGATGCCCACCTAATTTAGAGCCAGTAGTCCTACGCATTTTATGACGTGCAATATGGCAATCTATTTGTATGAGTTGTTTGACGCCCTCAGCTCTAGCACTTGATCTGAAACACAAACGAATGAGGTGATGAAGGTCTCTGTCAACCCTCTCCTTAATGTTGCTCCTCATAACTACGTAAACGTCGAGTAGGTTTTCTCGGTTATGCAAAGCTCATGTCACGATGCACAATGCTGTGCCCGAACATACCCAATCTGACACACGAAACACAAAACGCCAGCACAAGCTTGGTTCTAGCAGTCCGTTTTTTTTCTCTCGCCAGGTCAGGTAACTAATGAAGCAAAGCCAACGTCTCTATTGCTTAGATTAAATATAGCTGCCCCAGCCGAGCGCGGCGGCGTTCGTTGTGGGTGTGAAAGTTCATGACGTTGCTGGCAATCTTTTCTCATCATTCGAGTCGTGCCAAAATTAGCTCGTTTGCATAGGGCTGCGCGGTTCCAGCTCGGTTACCCATGCTGGATAAATATACGATGGTAGTTTCGGGAGCCTACGACTCGGAGTCTACGGATGACTGGGCCGAGACACCGCTTTGGAAGAAATTCCGCTTTACGGCTAGTACACACACATATATGTACGACACTAAAAATCGAAGCTTACGAGACTGGAACGACTTCGGACCTGATAGCGAGAAGCAGCGAAATCGCCGGCCGAACACCGTTCGTTAGGAAACAGAATGAACCCTAGCTTACGGCGAGCACAGCCGAACACGCTTGAAACTGTGCCCGGTTACCCCTTGGAAGGATTCGCTTGGTTGGTTCGTTATAAACTCTGGCCCTTTGCGTACCTACCCGTTTCGAGGTTAGTCCAAAAAGTAATGCTATTTCGTCGTTTTAATTGGCTAGCAGTACGATTCTACATAGAAGACGCTGTCCACCGCGCACGTATTGGCGCCCTTGTGCGTAAGCGACCATAAACAATACAGTAGTATCTCACAGTTTGCTCAAACAAACCAACATCGCTGTTCAACGCAGCGCAGAAACGGGGACAGAAACTGACGCAAACTAGAGCGCACGATCCATATCTTTGTGGTAATACGATGACGTTACAATTGTTGTGATGATACTGGTGAAGATGATGATGATGATTATGATTATTATTATTATTATTATTATTATTATTATTATTATTACAAATACCACTACTACGTAAACTAGTATAGTCATAATGTCAAGCGTTGCGTGACAAGTTTAGCTTTGAACTGCCACCACAGGCGGCGCGTTTGCCGACACGCAAAAAAATGGACATTCGATTTGCTATCTTGTTCGGGCCTCTGTTCCGCATGCACGACAAACATATAAGGATAGATAGGGCTGTATCACAAAAAGGGCGGCTTCGTCGTATGACCCTCTGTCGTGCATCAAATAATAATAATAATAATAATAATAATACGGTTCCGTTGTGGTGTCCACCTGCACTGGCTATAACTAAAGCTAGGTGTCTGCGATGGTCCGCAAATCTGTATTTTTCTCATTAAGTAAAACTCCGATCATCTGCAGCAGGATGGCAGCTGTAGTTTGGAAAAATACCGTCAGCCTTAGCAAGTGCATCAAGATGTTCAAGCGGGTCGAGGTGATCTCTCCGCCACAAACTAGAGTATAATCATGTTCTGTAATTGTAATCGGCGCCCTGTCAGTACAACCGCGCGCGATCGAGATTCAATACTCATTTGATTATATATATATGTTATATATATATATATATATATATATATATATATATATATATATATATATGATCTGTTATATCTATGGATATAGTATAACACTCTTTAGGAATATGTTATAAATGCTCTTTCTTTTTTTACTGAAAAGTTCTGTTTCGGTCTTTATAAGTATCGGCTGGAGTAACCATCATACAGTGAGGAGGCGAGTGGTGAGACTGGCCGAGCCTTCGAGCTAGACTTCAATGTTGAGATTGTTTTTTTCTATGGAACAGTCTTCTCTAGACGGAAGCTTTTTTTTAATATAAATGTAGCAATTCCTCAGTGAGCTCAAAATTTCCATAGCTACACACTTTTAACAATTGTAACAATTAAAAGCATTTAGCAGAGGCAAAAACAGCTTTCGCCCGTGTCAGCCCGCTCTTGGGGCCGTTTGCTTTCCCTTGAAGAGGAAGTGGCCGATTCCGGAGCTGCTAGCCCAAACCACTTTGCTATGAAATACCAGCACCACTTACGCCTATGCGTCACTGTGCGGCGAATGAATAAACGTCCGCGCTAGTTAGACCGTCGGCGGCCTTCGGTGACAGAATCGAAGTTAATCAAAGATGGCGTCTCAAGGCCAATCGTGACCTCTCCTTCAGGACCTCTTGCCTCTCTCTCTCTCCCCCTCTTCATCTCTCTCGCTTTATTTTTCTCCGCTTTTTGTCGTCAAGAAAATAGCAACCCGCACTTAAAGTAAATTGTCACTTGCACTAAAATGTTGGCCTGGTCTGCTTGCGAGTAAACGGATCTCCGTCGTAAGCGGTTCGAGCGTGTACAACGTCTAGACGCGATCTGCCACTGACGATAAAGCCCCGCTCGGCTTGAATCATCTACCCTACTCTATTTAGCCTAGTGGCTCTAAGAACGGTCCGGGTGATACATACTTTTGCGCACTGAACAGCAATTAGATACTGATCGAGCTGATGAACCGACGTTGCCCATATATTAAAAGTTTTTAAAGATTGGATGACGAGATAGGAATAAACTCGTGTAGACGGGATACTCAAAATATCGACACGATACATAAACTCCCTTAATGTCCATATCTGCTGGACAATGCAAAAATCAGACTGCTAACTTGTTCAGGATGTCGTCCGCTATGTGCATGTATTTATGCTACGGTTACGTTTAGGTATCAACCGCTACATATAGGGTCATTTTCTGTAAGAGAAACAAGATACCGTGGCGTCAATTGTATAGCGCGATCGATCTGCACTACGTTATTACGTTTGCAAATTTACCATTTAGATACGAGGCGACTAGAGACATTCATTCGTTCATTTATTGCTTGTAATAACGCCTGGACCATGGAACAACTGTTGTCCGCTAGATTTACGATTCCGTACTAATGTTATCACGAAACTCGCTGAGCGCATTTTGGTCACACACACACTCACTGAGCGCATTTTGGTTCCTCGACGTCAAATATTATTTAATATTTTTATTTATTTGGAGTGGACCGATTTCGGTGTCTTTCTTATCCAGTCTACCTGGTGCGCGTGGGCCTCCGACAAGTCTCGTGCTGGTTGCGAGTAGCCGTTGAGGACCTTTGACGGAAGAGCCCTGAGAAATCCGCCGCTGAAGGTGTCTCGTGCGGCCAAGAAGAAGCTTTGTCTGTGGGAGACTCAAGGCTTTCGATGATCTCACCGGCTATGACTTTGCATCTGTAGTTGTCGAGCACTCTCTGCATTGTATGTTTTTCCCAAGAACTTGGATCCAATCTCAGTTTGACCAGTGACTCTGCCTTCTGCTTAGTTATGTACAACCGGTGGTGAGCACTCGGATCAATTAGCGTCTCAGCCAGCTAGCCAAATTCTGATAATGACGCTGCGTAACATATGGGGGCCAATTCGGTTGCTGATAGAATACCCAGTCCACTTTCTCTTATGGGGAGACTTGCTCTTCGCCACGTACTGTCCGTGAAGTCAATGTTGAGAACTTCGCTCAATATGTCCCTCGTAGAGTCGTCATACGATTGCAGGGCGTCGGGACATTGGCTTGTCGGTGAAGTGCGTAGTGTGTACTTGAATCTAGGGGAACCTAAACTAGATCTCCAAAGGCATAGTGCCGCTTGTGCATAGCCAACAGACGAGGTCGCGTCTGTAGCAACGCGCGGCGTTGATTTCTTAAGGTCTTGAAAATACTTTGTGGACTAAGTGGAGCCCCAAGAATTTCTAACTCGACCGGGTTAACTCGCCTGCAGCCTGGTAAAGCGGCAGCAATTGTTTTGAATGCCTCGTCTCGTTCTTTAGTGTCCGCCCCCAACCGTTATTACTTCGCATTTGGAAGGATTGAGAACTGTCCCCCCTTCATTCGCAAACTGCAACACCTTGAGTAAGTCAGCGGCCACCACTTCTGCCGGCCCTCCTAATGTACCATCATCCAGGTACCAGATGTTTAGCGGGCTTCTCATTTGTGCCACTAAACTGGAGATTCCTAGGCTAAACAGGGTGGGGCCCAGTGGATCTCCTTGTTGCACTCCATTTGTCGATTTAAGTGGTTCTTTGTCATACCAGGATAGAAGTGATGGATCCCTGTAGCTTTGCCATACTAGCGGCAGCGGTTCTGGTACTTGAAGTCTTACTTCTTCTAATATTACGTCACGTCGTATTGTGTTAAAAGCGTTGCTAAAGTCTAGCTTGACTAGAACCCGCACAGGACCGTCTGTTTTGATATATGCTCGTACGGTGTGGACGGCTGCCTCCGCGCCTCCTTTTATTGAGACCCCTACTTGCTTCGATCCTAAAGCTTTTATTATAGAAGTTTTACTGATGGCGATAGCCACTTTTGCCACAAGCCTTCGGATCGTGAGGCCACATGCTATGGGTCTGATTGAGCCGTTCTTTTATTTTAGGGCCGTAAGGTTTGCCCCGTAAAAGATTGCCAGGCATAGAGAAGGCAGGCTGCCGTTTAGTGCCGAGGCTACCAGGGAGCAGACTTCTTCTAGAAGTCTCCCGAATGAGGGTACTGAGTTGTCTAGCATGTCCCGGAGATGTCGGGGGCGCAGCCCATCTAATCCAGATCCAGATGCTACGGCAAAAGATCGGACGGCGTCAGAAACCAATTTTGTATGTATAGTGTGTCTTCCTGTTGTTATTGGTGCCTGAAGGAATCCTAAGTTTTCGCTTGCATCTGATAATGGAAGGGCGTGCTTTCTTCTTAATTCTTGCTCCGTGTGATCTGTTGTTTGTTTCAGCAGTCAGTTCTGTCGGTGCAGTGAGCGGCGGGAGATTTTCTGCGGCTGATCGGGCCATATCCGCGTAAGAAGTCTGCTTTTCGACAGGCTCAGAGCTGACATACTGTGACTCCTTTACCATCGATGAGATAAGCTGATCAGGCAGTCGACGCATGGAGACCTTTGCGTAGAGTTTGACTCGCTCGGCTTCCCTGTATACTTTCCTAACCCCGCAATTGTTGTCATTGGATGCGCGGGCGTTGACGCAACGATTATTATTTTGACATTCTTAAATCTCGCCTTGTTTTGTTATTCCCAAATATCGTGTTTGGCGCAACCGCATTTCCTACAGGAGGGATCATTTTGATTTTCTGAAACTTTGTGTCCATACGTTTGACATCGTAAGCACTGCAGCGGGGACTCTGCGCACAATGTGATTTTGAAGTTCGCATCGGCAATATGCACTTCCCAAACGCAGATATATCTGGGTATTGCTGTATACCTACACCACATACTTTGTCCAGCTTTTTCGTCGTTAGCATCTGGTTCCGACAGACACTAATTTCCCTAGCGTCGTAATTCGGGGGTTGACATCCGGCAAAGACTCACTGAGCGTGACGGCTATCTTAAAAACAGTAAGAGATGTTAGACTCTGGATTATATGGGCAGTGGAACAAAAGTTGTTTGCGTAGGGTTAGCTTTCGTGCCCTCTAAACAACAGTAGTAGTACAGCCGTACAATTATTTTCGACGGCTTATCGCCACACTTACTCCCTCCTCCGATCGACTCCGTCGCCCTCTCCAACCTCTCCGATGGCCTGGTTTCTCGGTGCGGACGTCCTCTCACTGCTGCCGTCTCCCTCGTCGGCCTATGATATTTAACAGTGCACCTATGATTCCCCTCACCTGCTCCTCTGCACACAGGTGATGACGCGCGGGCTGACTGCGGCGAATAATCGGTACCGCTTCAATAGGTAACGGGCGACCCTTGGCAAGGCGTATATAGAGACACCGGGCGTAAGAGTCGTCACTTACCAAGCAGACAGCCGGATATCATTCACGTCCTAAACGTGACATATCTGTGACGTGGCAGCGTTGTCCACTACATCATGTTTGTCGCGATCCACTTGTTCACGTTTCGAAGACGTCTTTACGACGACTGTTCTCTTATTCACACGCCTTGTTGCTATTACTGAGTCTAAAAGAGAATAATAATAATAATAATAATAAGGGCAAATGCCTGGTTTGGGATGCGACAGTCTCCTGCACAATCGCACCGTCTTATGTGTGCCACAGCGCTACCGAGGCGGGATGGGTGGCCGAACACGCAGAGAAAGAAAAGTGGCGTAAATACACAGAGTTAGAGTCTAGATACAATTTCGTGCCGATTGCAATGGAGACAATGGGCCCAGTCAGCAGAAGAACAAGGACATTTATTAAAGACTTAAGTGACCGAATACAAGCAAACCGAGCAAGGTGGCTTAGTGGCAAAGCCTTTGCCTTGCATTCGGGAGGACTGGGTTCGGGACCCAGACCGGCCACTCTTAAATTGGTTTGCATGGTTTCCAATTTAGACAAGGTAAATGCCGGAGTGGAGTAAACTTAGCCATGACATGAAAAATCCGTACACGGGCAATTGCCTTACGGGAAATCTAAAAAAAAAAAAAAAAAAAAAAAAAAAAAAAACACCGGAGATGCACGCGAAGGCGACTTTCTGAGGCAGCTGCTTTCATTGGCAGTTTGCAGAGGACACGCCGCGTCGATATTAGGTGCGATGGGCTGACGACAGCAAGAAAGAAACTATAAAATAATGAGAATACACATTCACACCTCACAATTGTATTGTCCTAACACATATTAATGAACATAAATAAATAATAATAATAATAATAATAATAATAATTATTATTATTATTATTATTATTATTATTATTATTATTATTATTATTATTATAAATTGTGCAGTAAGACGAGTAATTACAGCGATACATTAATTACGCGTGGTCGAATGACCAAGGGGATGACCTCACCCATAGGTTGGAACGATATCAGAGCATTCTTAAAGTCCAAGTTCTGGTCTCTTTTACGCACAACAGGCACGAGTTAGTTACTGATGGGCGGTTAGTGCGATCAGCAACAATTCCGAGGCTGGCACTTAATTAGGGCAAAATCTCTACTTTGGCACACTCCCGCTACAAACACGGTTACACGCGTCTCGTGAGTAGAACATCAAAGGAATTACGCAACGCGCAGCAAACAAATAGCAACCAACCAAGAATCATGTCGGCGTTGCTGTTGAGGCAACGTCTGTCTGTTGCAAAATGGGACCCGCATCAACATTTTTTCTCGGGCCAATGACAAACTCGATTAGTCTTACAAAATGAATGAAGAAGATAGAGAAGATGTGGCACTGCGACCCTGGCATCCTCCCCCCGGCAGCGTCATCTGCCTTGACCTGCTTTAATCAATTGTGGCAGACAAAGCAAGTTCTGCAAAGTTGCTATATTGTTGTTGTTGCTATTGTTGTTGTACTAAAGCGTATTTGTTCAGCTTTTTTTGAGAAGGGACTAACTGGAAAATGCGGTTCGCACACATGGACACCACGGCAGGAAAGCTCAACTGCAAATGTAGGCCGAAAGTGTGGGGCTCCAACCTATTAAAAACCATTCATGTCCCCATCCCCACACTCAACTGGGAACTGCGTAAGCAATACTTCAAACAATTGAGGGGGTGTATAGTAGCGTCCTTATCTTAGCTGCCCTGGAGTGCCTTACGGGGCCTTGTCAAGTAAAAACGATTCTTCTTTTTTTTTGGCGTGCATAATACGTTCGATTGTACGATCTATACGATTCCAGTCATCACGTGAGTTCATAAGAAGGTGTATCAGCGTTTTGAAACTGCCGTCACTTGCTGTGGTTGAGTTCGAAATCGCCATGCCCTATGAGCACTTGAGTCAACTGTGTGGTGTGTCAACTAGCTGCCGGGCCGGAATTTGTACGGCTTGGTATGACTGGATAGCTGTCAACTAGTTAGGACCGGTAGCGGCAACGAGTGGCCGCGGCACTATATGCCGATATATCCGTGTGTTAGCGATTTACGCTCGCCTATGTGGCGCCAAAGGCAAGCACACGGCAAAGCCGCTAGCCACTGAATGATTTGCAGGTTCGATGCTGACTCAACGGCCGTGGCCCGTGTCCATTGATCGTGAGCACGTATTTCTGTTGACGGTGGCGGCGGCGGCTTTCGGAACAGCAGCTTACCAGCCACTTACTTACATGACTATCTCTATGCGAGCAACAGATACCCCCGCCGCCACTCCCGCCTCGGCTCTGTACAGGTCTGTGCGTGGGTATAGTTCGCGTTTAGTTTGCAAGTTTGGCCCGCAACCCGTCTCTCTCGAACTGAGCCATTACGACGTGTAGTAATAAGCGGATAAAGTACTGGAAAACTGCGAATCCCTCACCCAACCATCGCGCCCTAGACAAAGCACGGACGAACCGCGGAATACGTGATGTAACATCGCAGCGTGCTCGTTCAGTGTTCAAGGACGATCCACAATGAGGATATCGGCAGCGAGAACAGCACAACGACGACGACAACAACAACAACAACAAAAGCAACAATAACAACAACAAAAACAATAAAAACAACGCCAATAACTACGACAACAACAACTCGCCGCCATCCAACGGCAGCTCAACTCGATGGGCAAATGCACTGGTTCTATCTGCCTACCCTTACCCTTGCGAGAATCGGCAGGCCGAATCGCAAATCAATCGATTTGCTATTTAATAATTAAACGTAAATTCACATGTTGCTGGTTGGTGCGCTGCAAAGGCGAAGTGTATAGAGAGCTATGAGAAAGACGAAGATAGGGAGGGGAAGGGAGGGAGAGAGCGAGAAAGAGGTTGAAAAGGGAGCAAACAAGAGGCATTGTCACATTACATGGGCGGGGAAATTAACGTGCTGTATTACGTGACGATGTTGTTTCCCAACGTCCCTCGAATGGGCGTCGGCCATCTGCTTTGATCGAAATCCGATTTTACACTATAAATAATAGATGGGCACGTTTGACGTACTCACTTAGCGCACTTGTGATCGTACCTCACACCACATTCATGCCAGCCTGCTTGTAAACATCAACGGCGAGCATACTGTCTCAATGATGCTCGATGCCATCGCACCACGATACAGACGTCGAACGTGCCAGTACAGCAATACAGTTCGATTTTCTTTGTTTAATTAATTCTTGTTTGAACACAAAGATTCCACTTTTTTACCTACTTTTCTACGCAAAACAAAACGGGGGGTGTTTGACTCTGCTGTTCGCTTAGTTCGTATGTTAATTGCTCCCATAGATCAGTAAGTAGGGATAAGTGGAAACGCCCAGGTTGCACAAGGTCCGCACTCCCGATCGAGCGGATTTCAGTTCTGAGTTTCTTTTTTTTTCATCTTTCGATGAAAACGCTGTGTCAAAGCAGATTGGCCGATTAGCGAAAACTATTCAATCAACTGAACGAGGAGAGGAAAACGAGTTGCTAACGTGCTGAACAATGTGACGGAAACACGTGGCACAAACTCTTGGGCTGAACCAGTGCTTTTGCAGTTTGCCTACACAGCACCATGTTGGCTCGGTGCACAGTGGCAATATTTGCTCTGATGGTTCTGTGCACACGCTTTACACTCGCCTGCTGCCTATCTCACCCCGGTGCGCGAGCGGTCGGTACCAGAATTCATAGCAAGCTATTCGCCACTTTCTCGTCTGCCACTTTACTCATTGTTCGGCGGGCGCATCGTTGTGTCGTCTGATCTATAGTAATAATAAGCTTGATAACGTTAGTTTCGATTTGGAATCACGCTATAAGCAAAGAAAATATAAAATTATGAAGCCATTTAAAGAGAAAATTGGTGGTAAAAAGAGAAATTGGGCGACGCATTTACAGGGTTCTATCTGGCATTCAGGAAGCGCCTCGGGCACTGCAGACGGTGTCTTCCCCACGAAAATAATCTGAGCTCTCCACACGGGCTGCATTCGTGCCGCTTTAACAACCATAAAGAGCTTCAAATTGTTAATAATAATAATTATATTAATAACAACAACAATAATGGTTAAATATACCTCCATTACTTCGTTAACAAGCATTCACATTGCAAAGTTCGGCATAGCTTTCGTTGAGAAAATAGCATGACCACTGCTATACATGTCAAAGCCGGCACTCAAGGGCAAAAAAGATCGGGGCAGCTCGAGAATCAGCAAGCTTTTTTTTAATAAGGAAGGATTGGACATCGACGTAACACGGCCTAAGGATTTGGTCATTTCTTCTTATTCAATGGAGATAGCTTATACTTTTTAGAGTCAAGCCACAGCTTGACTGAATAAGCTCGGTAGCAGAGTTTGTATAAACGTACGCTTTGTTTGCTTCATTCGCGGTGTTTCGCGAGTTTTGTCCTCATTTGCGATGAGTAGTAATCTTGAGTAATGGTTATGTAATTAGGTAAGCATCCATGCGAAAAAGAGTACTGATTTTAATAGCGCCCTTATCGGCTTTTATTCGAGCTGACTATTCCGCAAAGAATCTCTGATTCATATGCTAGATGATATCCTACATAGTGGCACGTTACTTCCATGTCTAATTTCGGGCTCAGTCAAGTCTGCATTCGAGGCTATTCGGGCCATTTTTCTTAGCCTCTATTAATCATCTTTCTCAATAACCAGAGTAACTCGTTTAGGTAGCCTGCCGAACATATTGTTGTCCTCTATTTCGAGGACTTTATTGGCTTTGACGTCATGCCAATAAAGTGTATCGTTGGCGCAGGACGGTTGACTCCCTTGAAAGTAAAGGTGCTAACTTAGCAAAGGCTACCAATAACTTGCCCTGTGAGCGGCAAAAACTGCATTCTACCAAATTCGATTTCTACATTAAACATGGCATGCATCAGCTCTGCCATTTTATTTAAGCTACATTCAGTAGGCTAATCGCCTACGCCGAGTGCAACTCCTAGCCATAGTATAGCCAATGAAGTCGATAGATATCGCCGACAATGAGCATTTTGCTGCTATCGGGGCTCCCCCTCTTTATTTCTCGTGCCGAGGCCGATGATTGGCAAATTATGGCTCTAACAAAAACATCCCGCTTAGGTATGACCGTGTAGTTGGAGCTCCGGCGCTATGGACAAACCCGGGCGGATACCGCAGCCAGCGACCCCATTCATCGCAGGCCCTTCAGCTAAGGGATTATCAAGCTTTTTCTTAGGGTAGCTTTCATACGCATCTAAAAAGTAAGGGTGACAAGGGACTACTGTCGAACTACCGTCCAATAACTTTGGTCGATTATGCCTCTTACAGGTACAGAAAATCGTATTGACGCGGTTTAATAAACACCTTAAGTCAATTAACTTCCTGTCGGTTGATCAGTTCGACTTTTCGCGCAGTCGATAGGCTGAGCTTGCATTTCCGCACTTATGGCAATCTATATCAGATTCAGTCAAAACAAAGCGAAAGCCTCACATGAGTTTTCCTTAACTTTGTTGTCTTAGATTTTCGTTTGAACTTATTCTACAGAAGCCAGAAGGCTATGAGCTATAATCGTTGAATCCGCCTGGTGATCGACGGTACCCCACAACTTTCCGTTATTGGTGCTTTCCTGTTTTTAGTTCTAATTATCGGTATACCTTTAAATATTCAGATTGAGAAATGCTTATTGCCGTCGTTTGGCGGATTCAGGAGGTGCCCCGCAGGCCCATGTTATGGACGACTCCGAGCTACGTTAGCGTGATTTTAATAGACACCGCTTGGTCCTCTAGACGGAGGTGAATAGCAGAAAGAGTGTTTCCGGTCCACCAGAAGGCTTGATTCAATCATGACAGGCGCAAACGCGAGGCCCGTTGCATGCGTTTATTCCCAAATATCGGCAAATGTCCCGCACGTTCCCCGGCTGTTTTGATGGGTGGACCTAAATAAAAAGGACGAATTTATTAGCGCGATCAAAAAAAAGGCGACAGCAGAGGGCCAAATATGAAACCAAAGCAAATATGCTATAAGTCGTTTCATGGGATTGTATTGCCCGGTCGTGCAAGTAGTTCAACACCAATCTGCGATTGTGCGAAGGGGTCTTCTTTGTATGGCGGATTATACAAGATCCCTTCACAGAAAGCTGCTGAAAGCGTCACGTAGGACAGCTAAGAGGAGATGACACGTTTTCTTAGCGGAGTATTGAAGGTGAACAGGTAGGGAACAGCCACATAAGCGATAATAACGATAAGCATACCCACGTCATATGCGGGACTGAACGTTTTTACGTTAGTGGGATGTTTCATGGTAGCAATGCACCGGAATGGCGTCTTCTGCCACCGACGTCTTCTCCGCTCGAGTGGCAGTTATGGATCGATCTTTGACTATGCAACTGCATCTAATATGCGTATGTGTTTAATTGCTCATCGGCTAAACATTGGCGTATCTGTTTTAGCCCACGTTTCTTGGCCCTAGTCGTCTCGATCAAGGCATTACTAGCGTATAATCGGAATACGCCTATTTCAAGCTCGAATAAGATAGGAAGAAAGAGGAATCGGCCCATTCTGAAATACTGAACCCACAAATCACCTTATCTGGGGATGCTCGACCAGAGACTCCTCCTACCCAGGTTAGCTTTTCATTTGCAGCCACTCTTCGAGGAGCAACAACTGAGAAACGTCGTTGTGCGTAGTTTCACAGAATAAACTCACGTTCGGTGACTTAGCTCATTACGTTAGCGCGCCATATCCACAGCTTTGATACAGAAGCGAGGCCGTTGTACTGCTAAGCTCTATTCTGTCTGTTTCTGTCTGAATAGGGTCGGCAGGGCTATAACTGTCTGAATAGAGTCGACAGCATACGAAGACCGTGTATTGCTGCTGCTGCTGCCCCTGTTCTATGCTGCACCTTCATAGTAGACTTGATTACATTCGTGACGTCTGTCTGTCTACGACAAAGACACAGGAAACAATAAGCAAAACGAGAGTACAACAAGGAGAAAGAACTGCTTGAATTGCGTATGGATGCTTAGTTTCAGGTCAGATAACACTGCGTGGTCTTCTTCTTTGTATAGTTGAGTTGGTGCGATAATTGAGAAACTTCAGACTCTCCTCTTCAGAATCGTATGGAGACAATACAAACATGGGCGGCCCAAGTGCGTAACGAAACGATAGGTATGCATGCAATTTTTGTCAAATAATTGACCGTCTAACGGTCAGGATCAACTGTGGCGTAAAAGAGTCAATCAGACGTTGCCTTCAGTCACCGACGCCAGCTTACCATGATCGAGTACGCTGCTTTGCGCAACAACGGTGCATACGCGCTGATTGTGCTAATGACAGGTAGACAGGATATTTTTCACAACATCAGACGGCAAAAGATGCCGAGCTGCGAAGAAAACGATGTTCCGCTCAAGACGGTCCCGTAGAGTAAGAGATGCGCCGCCGCTATTATCAGCGGGAGTCGCTGCGTTGTTCATTAGCTGATTGCGTGGCCTACGTCGCTGTGGAACTGTCATAAGCAGACGGCCGCACCACATCACCGTAGGCTCGTATATAGCTAGGAAACGTCTGGCGCAATGAGAGACATTTGTCGTCGCTTGGATGCCGATGAGCTGCTGTCGAACGTCTTCGCCACAATGCCGACAACACCGCGTTAGAGTGAGACAAATAGGCTCGATTCCAGCTGTCGGATTTGCACCGTTCGGCCAACATACATACAAGTACATACGAGTGTATGTTGGAGATATCAATAACCGACCGACTGCTGTTGTCCCGACTGCCCATATTTCTACTTATATGGGAGTTCTTGAAGACCTATAGACGTTTACAGAGCGGGTGGTACGCCCTCGTGGTCCATGACGCATGGATGCGCTATTTCCATCCATATCGACTCCCCGGGAGCCAACCGACTTCCACGTCCTGCGTTTCGGGTCACGAGGACGTTATATAACGCTTGAGTGAAACGCATGAAAAGAGAAATTCAAGTTCATGCTATGCTGATGCGTTTGTGCTCGAACGAGCGTGTCGACCAGAGGTTCCATAGCACTACATCAGGCCTGCTACGTGAAACAACCACCCTATGCACGTGGCATTCATATATATATATATATATATATATATATATATATATATATAGCAAGTAGCAATATAGAAGCTTACTCTCTCATTAATCTAGACTGTGTGTGTATATATATTTAATAGATCTCCACCGTATGAGGTACTTATTTTCCCCGGATTTGAACTCGCCACTCCCAATGTTAAAAACTACCTCTCACGCCCTATATATATATATATATATATATATATATATATATATATATATATATATATATATATATATATATATATATATATATATATATATATATGTATATACGTGCGTAAAGGTAGCTTACGAGTGCCGAGGCGGACGCCGGTGCAAATAACGACCGCATATGGTAGCGATGTATATATATATATATATATACATATACATACATATATAAATAAATATAAATATAAATATATATATATATATATATATATATATATATATTTACATATACATATACATATAAACACAT
Organism: Dermanyssus gallinae; assembly: GCA_003439945.1. NCBI lineage: Eukaryota > Metazoa > Arthropoda > Arachnida > Mesostigmata > Dermanyssidae > Dermanyssus > Dermanyssus gallinae. Next base: position 334,188 of record QVRM01005291.1, read on the forward strand.
ATATATTTATATACATGCACACACATACCTTTTGCCTTCAAGACCTTAAGGAGTACAGGTGAAATTACTGATGGAGTCATTGCTAAGGTATGCAAACGTCCCAGATAAGCCACGGGAGACCCAATGGGGGCTGATGTAGTTTGTTGTCACGTTTACTAGGGGACACCCCATAATGAATAAAATAAACATCACAATATACGTTGTCAGAAAACGCTTTCGTACATTAATATCTTACGTTTAACATATATATATATATATATATATATATATACATATATTTATATATATATATATATATATATATATATATATATATATATATACATATATTTTTTTTGTTTGTGTCTGCGCGAACATAGATTTACGTAATTATTTATGCAAATAAATAAAAATATCCATATTTTTGTATCCAGTACTTCTACGCACATATAGCCGTAGTTTTCCATCGATAACTCTTGATACACGATTTATTTCATTATTAAAGCAAGCGAAACGGTTCTGCTTGAAGCATTTCGCTCCCTCAGCCTTGTTTCCCCGTTTACGTCTCACCCCGAAGTTATCTCTTTCTCTCTCCCGCTTCCTTTGTTTTCGTAAAAAGGATGCATGTTTTTGTTACAACATGCTCAGCCAAACATAGCAAGAGATGTTTTGCAGCAAGCCTATTTCCAGCAGTCCCAGGCTGGTCTGTTGGAAATAGGCTTGGCCCATCCATCTACTTTAAACGAGTTCGTGCTTGAAGCGTTTCTTCCCCGTCAGAGAATGCCTTCGCAGAACATCTTTCACGGTCAAACGCACTCATCTGGTTACTCTTTCTCTCTCTCTCTCTCTCTCTCTCTCTATATATATATATATATATATATAGAAAGAGAGAGAGAGAGAGCATTCGACGATGAAGACAAGTGCGCTGCTACCCTATCAAAGCTGGTTGCTGAGCTAAGGGCCACGGGTCGCAACGCACGCCAGACAATACGTTCTGTCAGAGACTGCCAAATAGGTTAGGAGACGTACCATTCGGAACGACCGACGTCAGGTTTGTCGGCTGCAAAAATGGCGTAAGCCTCACCACCATGGCCGCGTGAGGCGCGACTCATTGAAGAATTAGTGAAGCAGGTCCTGTAGCAGCTAGTAGGCTGATCTACCCATTAATAAGGGCCAAAACAACAACACAGCAACAACAACAATAAAAACAACAAAAGTAAAACTAGCTCTCTATTTTGTTTAATCCCAGTTGTTGATCCAATTGTTTTGAGCTATGGTCATTGAGAATACATGATAAACCCTACCGGTGCGAGTCAGCGGTCATGGTGTCACCACGACCACCATTGGGGATTGCGCCATTGCTGTATCCACAAGATCGTCAGACTAACAAGGCCACACTGTGTGAGGATTTTAGGCTCACCCTGCGTAACGATTTAGCTAGGCCACCGTTTGTGATGTTTTTACACTGATACGTTGCGAGGTCGGGCAGCGGCTCTCGAAGTGCAGGCCAGACCAACAAACCCCTATTGTGGGGTATCCCAACAAGAATAGCAAAAATTCACTTGTCAGACGATCTGTCGTTGAAAACGTAACGTCTTTGGCGTTCCTCCATCTAGCTGAGAAGCGTAACTCTGTGGCGTCTTCGGGTGTGTATCGTATGAACACAGCCGTATTTCAAAGCTGGTAGCGCACGCGCAAAAAACAAAATCGGTTCGAGCTTCTTGCAAGGATATCCTCGACGTTCTGATGTCTCCTATCGCGCAAATTGTGTTCTACATTCAAGGGATTCAAATTTTAGCTGACTGCAATCGAAACGTGTCGAACAGAATCTACCGGTCCCGATTGGCTCGTCTCGAGGGCGGGCTTTAGAGTATAGATTCACAGTACTCTAACTCAAATGTCCTACAGCAGTCATTGTAGGAACAAGATCGCATCCAACAACTTCCGTAGTTAATGCGTCCTACACTAAGGTTATGGATGTTCTACTTGTATTCTCAGTGTAGGACGGAGTGTGGACAAAACTGCCCGAAATGGCGGAACACCGCTTGTCAATGGTTGTCACATGTGCCAGGAACCGGGGCACTAATGGGACTTGCAGCCAGTTAGTTTTCGGTTAGCTAAACTAAAAAAAACTCTAAAAAAAAAAATAGGAATGGCATCTAAGTGAAAATTACATACTATCACATATCTTGCCCTTCAGCGGTGCCGATATCAACGAACAATGGTCGTTAACAAGGGCTTAAAAGACTTGAGAAATCTCCCTCACAAAAATAGCAACGACAATACCTCACTCTTGGAGCCGCTGATCTCGACTGTCGACCTTAATTGGGTTGGGACATCCTCAGATTACACCTTACGTAACTGCGAACGTGCGTATAGCGTATGCTTATATGATGTTTGGTCCCGAGAGCACAACAAACGGTTTATTATACGCTTTTGGAAAACTGTAGTACCCAGGCACGATCTAAAAGTTAAAAAGAGCGAGAGAAAGAAAGAGGCAAGATCCTCCACTTTTTTATTGACTCCCGTGTTATACTTTGTCGAATTAGCAAATGACCATATGCATTTTCTTTTATAATACCATAATAATGATGACCGTAATAAATGTCATCATAACACAGGGAGAATTCTGTCTTAATAGACCTCTTTTTATGTGCACATCTAGAGGAGACGGGGAAGAAAATCGCAGAAAGCAAGCGCCAATGCTAAATTGAGTACAATAAGATCAATATATATATTATATATATATATATATATATATATATATATATATATATATATATATATATTATATATATATATATATATAATTTGCATTTCGTTCATGTTTGCGTATTTGACTACTTTATGTCCTTAATATAAGCCAGCTGTGGAAGGTTACTTGGCACGCGTCCCAACGTTTTTACCATAGCTCTATTTTTTGTGAACGCAAACAGCATTACTCGGGGTTTCGGCGAAGGTTAAGGAAAACAAGCGTCTGCTGAAACGACAAATGCAATATAGTCACATAATTTGCTTGCCGCCTGAGACACTCGAGTTGAAGTGCAACAATAGCAGAGCATCTTATCACATGCGCCAGGAGACTGTTGACAAGAGGAGTATTCTAGCTCAAGCCCAACTTCAGCTGAGCTGTAAATATCCCCATCTCCGCCCCGGACTAGATAGTGGAGGCAAGCAAATTGACTAAAATGACACTGAACCGCCACTGCCACTCTCGGGTCTTCGGATATCGCAGTTCCTCAGAGTTTGTAAGCAAACATCGGACGCGGTTTGTTCGTGTTGTTGTCGCCCAAACGCGCCACTTGCCGACCTTAATAAACATGGTCGTAAACTATTAAATGACCCATTTTTTTAATGAAGCAATGCTGGCTATCTTTGTCCTTACACAGTGACTTTTTATTTCTACTACTGTGGAACACGACACAATCAATTGCAGTAAAGTGATTGCTATTTTATCGGGTCTAAAGTGACCACCCTTATTCTCCCCGCTATCTGTGTCTCCATCGCTGCGCGATCACACCCTTGACCGGAAACCTTCTAACAGGATCCCCACTGGCCCTAAACGCTAGGCGTAAAGCCCTTTGGGCTTCACTCTTAAAATACTTCCAATGTCTACCTTGTCATACCTATGTACATGCGGATGGGTGACATTGACTGGCTCAGGAAGGACTGCATCCAGGCGCGACGCCTACTTACTCGCGCCAAATAATCGGATTGCAAGAGGGAGGCCGCCTTGCATGATAGCGTTAAGAGCAAAGGGTTAGGAAACATTCTCAGATACAAGGAACGACCTTTAAGGGCCCTGGTCGAATGGTTGAATGCCGACTCCTAAGTTACCCTTGCAAGATGCAGCAGGGGCTGTTCTTCTTCTTATATCTACCCTTTTCATGCTGCGTCTCCTTCGACGGATCTCCTTTCTTGGGGTCATCGGGGGAAGAAGACAAGCCCTTATTGATGATTCGGTTTCAAGTCTATAAGGCGGCCGGCCGCCTAAAGATGAAAAAGGTTTCCGACCTAGACAAGTTCCTGGTCACCTTCGAGGTGACGCAGCGCTTCGTCTGTCTCCCTAGCAGACACAGTTGGTTAGCATCCACTTTTACACCACAAACAGAGTACTTATCATTCGACCGGTTAATATACTCCTATTACAGTAGGTGGCACCGACCCGGACAACAAGAGCGCCAGCCTAGAACTCACAATAAAAAGAGCCCAGCAAACATATGCATGATGAGGCATTTGTTTTTCCTTATACTCCCTAAACTGCTGCTCAGATTTATACTTCTTCACTAACAATTGGGCGCTCTGATTATCCTCGTAAGCTAAAGTTAATTCATTAGATTTTTTGCTCATTATTCAGGACAATCGAGTCAAATCGACAATTGGTATTAGAAATGCCAATTGGTATTAGCGCTTGCGTAACATCGCAATTCGTTACGTGCGAAACTGTAGACAAATGCCATTGCTAGACAGTTTGAACCCGCTACGATCGGTATAACACACGCGGTAACATAGGCGGTGGTGGGTAATAGGTGTTCGCATACACTGCGACTTCATTTTCCATTTGTCATCTGTCAGCTGATAAGTATGTGTGATGGCATTGTAACATCAGCGGCCACGTCACTCTGCCATTGCTGATAACAGCTGCGTTTTGGCGGTCATCGGACACGGCCGCTGGAGAAAATGGTCACACATCAATAACGGGTGGCAATGCTCTTTGGCCTGACAGGTTCCTTATGCACTGTCGGCTTTGATGACACCTTCCCGAACAACAACTATTACTATTACTCTTGCTAAACTATAACCTTTGTTAGACGAGCGACGGGAAATTGCCGTTCGCATACGCTAGCACCACTGTAGGCATCTGGTCTGCAACCGTGTGCCGACAAAGTGGGGCTCAAGTTCATTAAAAACCATTGTCTCCGCAATTGTTTGCCCTAAAATTGGACGTGAGTATGTCTATAAACATTCTCGTTGCTACTGGACGCAGTGGACGCACGCGGGACTGGGATCCTTCCCGATACTGAATAAGTGGGACTGGAAATCCCCGTGACCCGCCAGGATTTAGATGGAGCAGAAGGTTGGTTCTCTCGCGGGCCGATTTAGCCCCTCTTTAGCGCTTGCCCATCGTCTCTGGAGACTGGCGTTTGGAGCAATTTTCTCTAGGTGGTCCCACTTCTCCTTCCATAGGGTGGTGCTGCGCTGCCGCTCTTTTTCTTTTTGAGTGCAGGGCCTTCCCGCAGACGGCGGTGCTGTTCAAATCGCAGGGAATCGCTTCGGCCGCTGCTGTGCAAACCGTCCGGTTCGAGCCCACCAATAGAATCTCCTCGCTCTTGGCAGGCGCTAAGATAAGCTCCTTTTCCGCTGTCAGTCTGCGTCGTTGCAGATTGCCACGTTAGGACGCCTTTCCAGGTGCTCCGGTATCCGGGCCTGGATGGTGATGACGAGGTCGTCAGTCTAGGCTAGGACGTCGACTCCGGGAAGAAGATCTCCAGGCCGTAGCACATCATCACGTATGCTATAGATCATAGCACGGGTCCAAGTAAAGAATCTATTCCAGTCTCGAATATTTTCTTGCGACTGGATCGTTGCGTTATCCGTCGGAGACGTCTCCCCTTACGCTGTAGGGCTTCAACGGAAGGCCAAGTTCAAAAAGCTAGGCATCGCTTCGTATTGTACGTACTGCTGCTGATACTGTAGTCCCCCATACAATTATTATTATTATTATTATTATGAAAAGAGACAATGGCGCTCCGTTGCATCTGCTGTTGCTATTACGCATGTCTGCTATTGCCGCTAGGATCGGCTGTCGCTGCTTGCTCGTCATCATTGACATTCTTCTTGCAGCCCTATCAACTTTGCTAGGTAGAATCTAGTACACTTTATCGAATAACAACACAAAGTATTGTGTTGTTCGATAAAATGTACCAGCTCTTTTATGTGATCCTCAATGTTGTTTGTTGTTGTTGTTGTTGTCGTCTACACCCCATTACTTCGTATCAGAGTCGTGTACTGGTTAGACTCACTGTCTACGGCAGAGATTCGATTCGAGATGACACACTGCTTTGCCAACATACAGTGGTATCGTCAGGACTGTCGGAGCGCACTCGCGGTGCGCGGATAGGTAACGCCTATTTACAGCGGCGAACAGGATTCTCTGCACATGCCTACTCAGAGATTATCAATTTAGAGCACTAATAGAGCCGATGGCAGAAACAGTCCCGGAGTTTTGCACGGTGGCAGGTTATGGCAGCACGCGAATAGAGGGACGTAGTCAGAACAAACCGTCACATAATTGTGCGACACGCAGTGCATGGCTGAATATTAGCATGCATTTTATCCATGATATATAATTACCAACGTTCATATAACCTGAATACGGTTTGACCCACCTTAGTGTGATAATAAATGACTCCATAGCCGGCGCTGATTAATAATGCAGCGTCACAGGCACAGTGCTATCACTATGATAATGAGGCAGTAATTTGCGTTGTAATTCGATACTATTTATAACGATTAGCCAAATGGCGATGCGATGGCAGTTTGCAGATGAAAAATGAATGCTTTTATATATGCATAATATATATATATACTAGGTGGATCAAAAAGTTCCTGGAATTCTCATGCTCATGCCGCAGACAAAACTCATGCCGACTACAGCGCCGCAGAGAGGGAGAGAGAAATACGCTCTTTGGAAGTATAAAAATAGATATCATGTGGATCGGCTTCGAATAGCGTTTGTGGTGTGTTGTGATTAGATCATTTGTATGCAACGTGTTTAAAACGTCTGTAGTGTGTTGTGATTAGACATTTTGTTTGAAAGTTTTATATGAATGAATATGAGCGGTTTAATGAGGCTAGAATCGGATCGAAAAAAGTGTTCAACTTGAAGAACAGCGCATATCGAAAATGAGATAAGCATATTGTTTCAATTCAGTTCAATTCAATAACACTTTATTTATTATAGTGGGACATGTGTGATGAACTATTCGCCAGAGATATAAGTTGTTTACAATGTTTGTGGTAGTAGTACAATTATTTCGGAATATCACTTCATACAAAACGTCGTTTTGAATGACAGTGGAAAAATAGTTTGCATCACCAAACGAAATATTACGTCTGCGGGCCCTTACATCGATCTGTTTATGAAAATCTGATATCTTTTATATATCTGGCATATATACAGCGTCAACCATCTAAATCTGCGCGCATTTTTTCGTTTCTTTTGGAACTCGCAGCTTAATGAGATCAAATATTTACGAGTAAATCAAATGTATGGCATAAATCAACAGGACAACTCCCGACGAACATTTTGATTCAATATAATCCCCTACTCATTCTGATCGCTTTTGCAATTCTAGGTCTAAACCGAGCAAGATGACTTAGTGGCAAAAGCCTTTGCCTTGCATTCGGGAGGCCTGGGACCCAGACCAGCCACTCCTAAATTGGTTTTTATGGTTTCCAATTTAAACAAGGGAATGCCGGAGTGGATTAAAAATCAACCATGATCAAAAAAACGGAGAGCACAGATGTCTTAATAAAAAGAGATGTTGCATTACCATCTAACCCCCCATTAAATTAAAAAAAAAAAAACATACACGCCCGGGCCAAAATGGTTTGTTATCTAAATTCTTAAACACGAGTCTACGTTAGTTTGTCGATAGTTGTTAAACGCCCACTCCGTCGAGCCCGGTGGCGTAGTGCATTCGCCTGCGCCTCGCGACCCGAGAAAACACATGGGCGCGCGGGTTTGAGCCCCACCTTTGCACATTTGTATTTAAGGGGGTCCGTCTACGAAGCAATGTGAAAAGCAGTCCCATGAACGTTAAATCTTGGCTAAGGGTCAGCCCAAAAAGTTTTTTTTTGAATCTCACTTCATTACGCCCCATACATAGCAGTGCAACAGATTCAAATCGGAGATGTTCGGCAGTTAAACGTCCTTGTCCCAGAACATGCTCAGACAGCCACTTCTGTACTAAACTACTGGCATGAGCAATGGCGCCCTCTGACAGAAAGACGTATGATACCGCTTATTTTACGACCGTTTGTAGGACACGCAAGTAAACTTATTTTGTAATGTTTTTTTTTTAACAAACGTAGGCTTTTGTCTGCTACCCAACAACTGGATAAGCGCATTCTTGATACGACGATGATTTGACTCGAAGAGCGCGCCAATGCGGATCGCTGACTTATACTTGGAGTAAAGTGGCGGCGCGGTTTAGGAACTAGAGCGCTATTCATGGCCTATTCTAATAATACGAATAGATGATAAACCCTACACCGCTGAGAGTCAGCGACCATGCTGTCACGAGGACTGTTGGGAAAACCCTAGATGTCTCAACATGTCCGCTTATTGGGTTGCTCAAAACGCCCCCTATATAAAAGGGTGACATGTGTATTTCGGTATGCATGTCAAGCGAATATTAAAGTCATCCGTCAGTCAAATCCATTGGCACCTTACAACGAGCCCTGGGTCGGTAACGAAAGCGTATTCGCACTCTCTTAAGCTGCGACATACCGTAGGGTATTTGAGGCGACCAAATTGCAGACCGACACAACATCTTTGGTATTTTGAGCATAACACCCAGCTGCACAGAATAGTCCATTTGAAAATGCGGAAATGAGATATGGTCAGTAAGTATTCTATTGAAAATTATACAGGTTATTGATGATAAAAAATATACACAGACGATGAGACTTAAGTACAGTTTTATGGCCTTTAAGTCAAGTTCCAGAACTTGCAGGGACGCCTCCGCCTACACAAGTGAAGCGGCAAAGGTCAGCTGACGAGGTGAAGGTTGCTATTTTTTCTCCAGGAGTAAAAAAGTGGCGGCAGACAAACTGAGAGAAGGTGGTCAGACTTGTATACTGCATATATATATATATATATATATATATATATATATATATATAACAAATAAAAGAAAACAGCAAGAAGGATTGTGCTAGAATGCCTTGTGAAGGTCGTCAACGATGTAGTAACCTACAATCATGCTTCAGCATGGTTGTCTTTACTATCGTTTGGCCCTGTTATACTTCGCCTTCCTAACGTCAAGAATGAGTCGTGTTCGCTGGCAGACATTATACGCTCAAACCTTAGAGACTTTGAGAATGGACTCAGACTCGACGGATTGGCCGGTCGAGTCGGCCACCAGAAACACAGAAAAATTGGCACTTCTGAAGAAGACCTAAAAAGAAGAGTGGTTGCAAAGTTAACCGATGGTGATGTGTCGGGCGCTGCAATACTCATAAGCTCATGCGACACGTTCGGTGTCGAGTCCGACCACGTAGAAGCTCTACGTGACAAGCATCCCTGCGCACCAACGGACTTGAGGTGGACAGATCCTCCTGCCGAAGCGTCCCTCGCGGAAAGCTTTCACGTAACAAGGGAAGATATTTACCGCGCAGTAGGAAGCTTTCCTAGAAGCTCCGCTGCGGGTCTTGACTTCATTCGACCAAGGCTTCTGCAAGATTTACTTTCTCGAGCCATGGGTAAACGAGCGGAGGCTTTGGCCGATGCACTTGCCAAACTAATTGAAATTTTACTACGAGGAGAGCCGCCAAGAGATCTCATACCAATCATATTTGGAGCGAGGTTATTTGCTCTGAAAAAGAAGGACGGCACAACCCGCCCTATTGCATGCTCATCTACACTCCGCAGGATAGCAGCAAAGATCGCCTGCTGGAAAAATTCGTCGCAAATTGAGGAAGCAATAGGTGACCACCAGCTTGGCTTTGCTGCTAGAAGTGGAACAGAAGTAGCGATCCATGCCGCACGAGCCTATCTTGAATCTAGGTCAGAAGACATAGTCATGGTCAAACTAGATTTTCAGAATGCTTTTAACAGCGTTCGACGTGACCATCTTTTAAAAGCTGTTGTATCCCATGCGCCTGATTTATACCACTACTTTGTGCAGGCATACAGAAATCCAACTCAACTGCTGTTGATGGACCACGTCATACTCTCACAGTCGGGCCTGCAGCAGGGCGACCCATTAGGGCCTCCACTGTTCTGCCTCGCCATCAAGGAGCTAATAGACTCTCTCGAGTCCCCATTTAATGTATGGTACTTAGATGATGGCGTGTTAGCCGGTGACCCTGTAACAGTGGCCCGCGATATTCAGAAAATACTGGATTTTGCAACAAAAAGCGGGTTATGCCTTAACCCACAAAAATGCGAACTCTTTGTGTCGGGATCATCAATATCCGACTCCTCGATCAGACTGATAACCGACCTTCTTCCAGAATGTATCAGGACAAATAAGGCCAACCTTACCTTATTAGGCGTGCCACTTCTTGACGACGGGAAGGAAGAACAGTTATCTGGCTGGGTGGATAAGTTAAAATCCTCCTCAAGCCGCTTAGGTCTTTTGGGTGCACACAGGGGATTGTTCTTACTAAGGTCTTGCTTCTCGACAGCACGGGTAAACCACCTGCTTCGTGGGATTGACCTAACGCAAGATATAAATATTCTAGAACAATTGAACACCCACACGTTGAACTCCCTGACTTCCTTACTTAACCTAAGTTTACCAGAGACAGCCCGCAGACAAGCCCTTCTGCCAGTGGCAAAAGGAGGCCTAGGCATTCCAGACGCTGTCTTGGTCGCAGGTCCCGCGATAGTCGCTTCAATGTCTAGTACCTGGCATAGGGCGTCGAAGATACTAGACTTCCCAGCCGTCGAGCGGTTACGTTGTCTACTAGAAGATTCTGAGGAGTGTCTCTTGGCACGCACTGGAGCACCCCCTCCAGAAGAACCTACTTCCCAGGCAAGCTGGACCGCGCCGTTGGAGGATATACAACTCGCCAATCTTTTTAATTCAACAGAAGACGAGGTGGAAAAAGCACGGCTCCGAGCAGTTTCATCTAGTGGTGCTGGTGCATGGCTCAATGCCCTACCGAGTGCTCCCGTTGGAACTCTCTTAGATGACTTTGTCGTCAGGATCTGCGTTGGCCTCCGCCTTGGAGTCCCTCTAGTCGAGGAACATGTGTGCAGCTATGGCGAAAAGGTCTCACCTCTTGGTCACCATGGCTTATCTTGCATCCGCAGTTTAGGCCGTAGGACGAGACATGCTGCGTTAAATGATACCCTAGCCCGTGCTCTAAGGTCTTCCGGCTACCCTTGTATTCTCGAACCCGCAGGCTTGTACACAGACGACTCTCGACGACCTGATGGGATGACCCTAACAGCTTTTGAAGGTGGGAAGACACTTGTCTGGGACGCTACCGTGACTGACTCTTTAGCACCTTCAATGGTCAGTCACGGCGCTACCCAGGCTGGTTATGCTGTTTCGCATGCGGAAAGAAATAAGTGTCGGAAGTATGCACATATTGGAGACTCTATGGACTTTCGACCTTTTGCCTTTGAGACCTTAGGGGGCCCAGGTAAAATTACTGAGGGAGTTATTACTAAGATATGCAAGTGTCTCAGATTGGCTACGGGTGACCCACGCGCTGGTGATTTTTTTCGGCAAAGGCTATCATTGGATATACAACGTGGAAACGCCACGGCGGTGCTTGGCACCTTGTCCAGGTGGTCTACACCAGGCCTGGACCTAGGGCTGATGTAGTTTGTCGTCACGTTCGCTAGGGGACAATTGTTAACCCCGTTACGAGTTAAATAAAGTAAGTATCATTATATATATATATATATATATATATATATATATATATCTAGAACTACCAAAAGTTTTCAGTACGCTCACTGACCGATGGTTTCTCCACCACGAAGACTTGGGACCGTGCAATTTTCCTTTACCTCTCCGACATTTCTTTACATTGATATGAAGATTTTTTGATACACGCGAATCGGTACTTGAAGGCGTCGATATGCTAGGAAATATGAAAAAAGTGCGTAGAAGTTTGTTTCGATGTATGGATCTACCGCCGGGAAATATATAGTCATTGGTAGAAATGATGACGAAATATAAACAATGGTTCTACTTGCTGAAAAATATTTTGATCCTTATTCTCTTATATATATATATATATATATATAAATGACTAAACCTTTGTTAGGCTTATATATATATATATATTATTTTATAAGCGGATATACACGATACTCTGCTGTCATAAATATTTACCCATATATATATATATATATATATATATATATATATATATGGGTAAATATTTCTTTCAGCATAGTATCGTGTATATCCGCTGATATATAGGCGACCTTCGGGTGTCACGCACACTTGCACACACCAGCAACGCATACAAACACACCCACATCTCACATATCCTAACAAATATTGCCTATCTGCCGAGGCTGAACGACAGCAGCGCGCTAGCTGCTCCCTGCTCCATCATGAACGACCGTTGGGATTGGGGCATGATTTTTATATATATATATATATGGTGAGCGTATATACACAAACATATGGCAAGCGAAGGGAACGCGTGGGCTGATTCAAATTTGCCTGTGTTAGCGCAAATCCGCCTAGACGGTCAGAGATATAGATAAGAAGAACTAGAGAGAACAAACATTTGTCGATATGGCATCGTAACACGAGCAAGAGAGGTTAGAGCTGCCTTTAGCAGCAATGGCTGATCCCGTCACCCCCAGAGAGAGCCTCGCTGGCGGTACGATCATCGACTTCTTTCTGGCTGCTGCCTGTTTGAGTCAAGTTGACCGTAGTTCTGCTACGTAGAAGAGCTGGTAGGGCCGAACGAGCTTTCCAGCGGGGTTTGTTGTGGTTGTGGTTGTTGTTGTGATTTTTACTGTTGCTTTCCAGTGCGAGCAGAAACCTGAGCACCGAATCGCCGATCGAAGAGGAGAATAGCAGCAAAGCTCGTTTTACCACCAAAAGCAGGGCCAAAGCCCAGGGCGCCCGTAAGCTATCGCTTTAATGTCGTGTGGCGCCGTGGCTAGCGGAACAGAGCCAAAGAAAATATCTCTTCTCTCCGCTCGGAAAAGCTACACAAGAAAAATGAAGATGCAGCAGCGCATAGCCGGTATAGACGAAATACATTTGAGAGAGATGCGCGCCGAGGGCGTCAACAAGCGGGCAACAGAGAAGGGCCAGTAGAAAGAAAGGACGGTCGTGCGCTAGCTACAACATCACGCATAAATTAAGATATTTAAGCAAATGACTTGATGCAACACAAAATGCGTAGAAAAGCTGCAGTTGCCCACCATTACGTTCCCGATTTGATCGGTATTGTTGTATTTTATTATTACTGGATTTAGGCCAAACAGAAGACATGGTGTATATATACGCGCCCACCGCTTTGAGGTAATTTTTATTTAGGCACGACTCTACCTAAGGCTAGATTGGAAAAAAGTCATCAATAGAGCAAAAGCTGCTTTTGATATATCGAAGAGTGCGCTGGCATATTAGACTCGGGCCTCAGATGCGATCTAAAATACGGCCGCAGGCATTTTGCCTAATTATAGGATGTTTATTCTGTCTAACTTGACTATCGTCATTGACATCTGTAATCGGTCGACGCAAATCTGGAATCCACCTAGCTTACTTTCTTGTCAGCAAAGCAAACGAAGGTAGCTAGAAACTTCACACAATTTTCCAAAAGATTATTTCGAACTTCCAGTTTGTCCCGTTTAGGACATGACGAAACACGGAGCTCATGCATGGTCTCTACTGCGGGACCACATGACTGCAGATAAAAGGAAAATGCCGAAAAATATGTCTTTACCAATTTGTTTCATCACAAAGCGTGCTTACAGTTAGTGCTTAAGTAGAGTAGCTCAACGATTGGCGCAATCCTTCCCAGATGATTACTACGTCTACAGCTAGACACGACTTTTCGATGTCAACAGTCGAAGGCCTGTTAAACTTAGCCTTCTAACTTTATGCTTACTTCAAGTAATTTTAGCGCCTGGAAGAAACCCACTTTCCATTTGTTAAAGTTTGCCCACCATGTGCAAATGCGCTTTTGCGGCGAGATCTGATACGCTACGTTTTAGGCAAGCATGACACTCATTCATTCATTAGCAATTTTTCTTGAATTGACTTGATTAATTGACGGATTTTCTTGAATTGGTTTTTTAACCCGATCGATGTCAGGCGCAGATGGTGGTCTTGTACTACCACGCGCAGAGGGCTGGATATATTTAAGATCAAAATCTCTTACCTGAATCTTTTGCAGTCGTATTTGCCGTCGTGCCGTGTTCGAGCTTGAACTCAAAGAGTAAAGTCGCACGTATTTGGTCACGAGATAGGCTTGCTCTGAGTGCGCACAGAATTATATCTAGCAAAAACTGGATCCAATTTATTGTGGCTTTGTTCCACAAGGATCTAAGTAGAACAAAGAGCAGCAATAGTTTTGACGGGTTTTCAACTCTGCCATGACTACTGTGGGTTAAAACAGCAAATACCGAAAAAAATACGTCTGTCTATCTCCGATATCACCGAATAATCTGTGTAAACGAGCCTACTAGCAAATAAACTCGTACTAGCTCCCACGCAAACGAATAACCTCTCTCCCGGGTCATGCCTACTTCAATTAACTCAGGCTGGTGAACTCAGTCACGGCTAGTAAATGAGGTACTAGTGAACTAGTGAGCTTCCTGCAAAGTAGGACTGTCACCGCTTAGATCAGATCGTCAGCGGAATTTTCATCCCCTTCGTCACCGTGATGTGGATGCAAGCTCCTGATGCAACAGCAGAACATTGCGGGACATGAGCGTACTTTGTTCGGTACCGCACGCGACATAAATCGAACAAGCCAGGTGGCGAAACCCTACATATTTGAGGGACAGTAGTGGAGTAAAAGACTCCCAACATAATAATGCACCTGTATGATTGTTTGCCGATTTGATTTGTACCCCGAGCAGAAAGAACATGCCACCGTTTGATCAATAACGATACGTGAGCTCGAGTATATAGCGTTTATAGGATAAATTCGTACTATTTTGATTTGCACATACACACTCGTAGTTGTGTGTATTGTGAACGAAAGGTAGCAGATTGCCAACTTATTAAGCACGTCAATAACCCTTGGTTGATCGATTGAATTGATTAATTTGTTTCGTGTTGTAGCAGTAGTAGGGCATACTGATAAACTTGCATTATCTGTCTACAAATTGCATAGATTTATTAGTCTAGGATTTATACTCGTTTAAATAGCGTACTGTATATATATATATATATATATATATATATATATATATATATATATATATATATATATATATATATATATATGTATATATATATATACATGTCGGATGTACCTCACTTGCCCAGACAGATAGTTAGAAAACATTACCCACATCACACGCTTGGGAATTGCTTATATTACGGCCCATTTCGGCCGCAGTTTCAAGCGTCATGTCCAGCGTCCCAGCGTCTAGTATGACTCATACGGTCGCGCCTGTGCGTCCCGTTGCTCGCAAGCCCGCGTTGGCCCATACGGTCGCCGTGGGTTCAATCGAAAAGCAACGGCAAAACTAGGAGCAAAATATATTTATGGACATCTGCCGAAGAACGTGAAAACAGTTTCGAACCGATGAGCGATTTAGTTCGTTTAATCCGGTGTCAAACAGACGAGTTACCAGTGTTACCGGAGGTGAGTGTGTCGTTTGCCAGCAAGCACACAAAGTTGTGTCAACTGTCGTTGCTGTTTATGTTGGCAACGTCGTTGGTGTTCGTTGGCTTTACATTCTTTCCATCGGTTGGTGGATATCAATCTGTTAAATTTCGAATAGTTAAAGGTCCTAATTAGGACAAATTGCCATATATATATATATATATATATACCAAAAAATGCCATATCACAAGCAGCACCCCTTGGCGTTCGTCGCTATACCTGTCGGCTGGACTCCACCCACCAAGCGCAATCATCTCGATATCGGGTGTCTGTCACATTTGTTCGGCTCTGCACTATTATTATTATTATTATACTGACCCGTCCGATCCAACAATGCCTACGTGGAACTGACGCGTGGCGCGTGAATCTCGTTTACTCATTTGCCAAAAGAAGGACACAAAAACGGTCCAATGTGACCCCAAGTCAACATTGTATCCGGAGCTGTACATATATATATATATATATATATATATATATATATATATATTTACAGAAAATAGATTTGACAATGTCTGGTATACACATATATTTCTTCTGTGTAGCAAAAGAACGACAGCAAGGGGCCATCAGACTCTCACTGAAACGGATCTCCCAGATAGCGTCCAAGTTAGTGCCTCTGCTAGATCGTCACTGCTTGCTGTTTAAGTTGACTTGAAGGTTTACACGCAAGCAAGTATTCGCGCTCCTCAAAGAAGGCAAAATTGTTAGCTGGCCGTATGCTTCAACAGAAGTCGTACACTCATCGTTTCTTATCATAAGTGGTCGATCGACGAAAGGTCCACGAATTGCAGTTACAATTGCTTGGAATAAGCTTCCATCTACAGCCGGAGTGGCCGCGAGTTCAGGACTTTCTCGGACTTGTACACTTTCATATTAGAGTATAAATTATCCAAGAACGTGAAAATGTACACATCCACGACATACACTTGTTGCTTTAACAATGCTCACATTAAATATATATATATAGCAAAAAAGACGAACGGTTTAACATATATGGTATAACACAGATAGATAGGTAAAGCGCCCTGCATGGGCGGAGCCGCGCGCACAACTTTTTTTTAGCTAGTTTCTAAAGCTAAGCTACGTGACCAATAAAAAGATGGTAGAGTTCTCCTCACTGACTAGCCGGAGGCGTCGCATGCTTTCTAGAACGCCTTTCTGGCGAAAACATCAGCAACCACTTTGCTCCCCTTCCGTGACCCCCGGGAGAGAAAATGGCATCGCCTATCCCAACTGTTTAAAACGATGCTCCCGCAAACGCCAGTCAGAATGGGGGCCGTGGTTGGAGGCTCATAGATGTGGACGAGTTTAAGAACCGAAAAGTAGATTAAGTGAAAGCCGGGTAGACCATCTTGCATTCGCCGATGATCAAAGCAAAAATATTTTTTAATTTTTTTTTCATGGACCCAAGTAGGACTGCAAATGCCGTCGTTGTGGCGGTCCATGTCCCCTCTACCACCTACCTTATTCTACGGAATCCGTGTCGCTTTCTCAGAGTCAGCGAGAATGCTTATAATTCATTTTACCATGTTTGTTATATATATCATGTTCGAATTTACATACCTAAACAAGGAGCATTTTAAATAAATAAATAAATAGAAATATTTTTTTTAAATGTTCAAAGAAAACCGGCACGCTTTAAAACGATCACAAACTTTACGGCTTTCTTTGTTGAAAAAGTAAAAGAGAAAAAATGACGTTTATTTAACAGCTTAACACAAAACTTCTACAAATCTGGCAGGAAGGCAAATATTAGGACTGTCTTAGAATATTTAGAATACCATGGTTACATATTTTTTATTATGTTCTTAAAACGTAAGTTTGTCTTGTTTGACTGCAGGCATGTGTCATCACTCTATAGAGCTTATGCAAACGTCAACTGGCAAAGTGCATGGTGTGTGTTTTCTTGGATTCAATAGAAACGATATCGCTAAAGAGACAGTGAGTTCAGTGGCGGCGTCTAACGTTACATTTTTTTGTGAAGGGTGTGTTAGGTGTTTCTACAGAAGTCTCAGAAGGGTTACTCAGCTGTTGAGGCTCAGCGGAGTATTACCATTATCTTTAGAGAAGATTCGGTCAGATCCCTTTAAGAAAGCAAAAAAGGTTCTCGAGCAGAAAAATGCGTTTGGACGAGAAACTGGGGACCGCTAGAATTTAAATTCTTGGGCACGTCCTACATCAAAACACGCGCTTAAAACCCGACAGCTACAGTTTGAGGACTCACGGAAAAACTTGAACGTGCATTGACTTTAAGCCGACCAACCTGGAAAGAGCGAGTTTTAATTAGAGAGGAAAATATATATACTCGTACATATATACATCTATATATATATATATATATATATATATATATATATATACATCTATATATATAATATGTCTTTGTTGTAGAGTAGATTTTCTATCCGTTATTCGGCAGGTTCATTCTTGGGTATAATCTGTCGGAAAAAGTGGCTTACTTGCATTCACCTCAGATTTCAGCATCATGTTTACCATGCTTCCCAGTGAAAATTGCTCCCTTTCTGTACTTTTTTCATGTAGTGCAGATGTATGCGTTGCTTCTTTGAAAAGTTGAATTCTGAACACCGCTTGTTCTGCCGTATCATCATCGTTCACACGGTTTCCTACCGGTTTCCTGCTGGAGGGCATTTAGTTGGTGCACGTTTGCGTCAGATTTGTCGGGCGATCTTCCGTTTCCTCTTAGTTGCCTGAAGCGATTACATGTCTCCTTACTGTGAAGTCATACGGTAGCAGTCTAGCGACGACACACGCCGTAATTGTCGCGCTTGTTGTGTAGACGCGACATATGCATATCACCAGTACTCTCTGAATGCTCCGAGCCAGACGCCACTATGCAGCGGTCTCCACTGTCCACGGCCGTTCTCCCCAGACGCAACGTCCACCTGTGAGGCTAGCGATCTTCTGCTGTCTTCTCCTTCACCTCTACACGGACTGGTTTAGCATCACACCTGATAGGTACCGCAAATACTTCGCTTGTTGTTTCGTTCCTGCAACCTACTTTTTTCGCAATCGTATATATATATATATATATATATATATATATATATATATATATATATATATATATATATATATAAATACAGGTAGTTCAATAAAAACTTAGAATGAAAACCGAGAATTTTCCAAATCATGTTTTTAATTTTTTTTTTATTCGATATACTCCCTGAGAAGCTTAATAAACTTTTCCCACCGAGATTTCAGAGCTTTCAAACCTCTTGAGTAGAATTCCGCGTCGTTAGACTGAAAATAGGCATTGACAGCAGCCTTAACCTCTTCATTGCTGGAAAAACGCTTTCCACCGAGACTATTCTTCAAATGTCCGAAGAGGAAATAATCAGAGGGGGCCAGGTCTGGAGAATAGGAGGGTTGTTCAATAAGTTCGAACCTCAGTTGGGTCAGTTTTGCCGATGCTTGCCGGGACTTGTTTTTATTAACTATTCTTTTATAACAATAATAAAATACATTTTTTATCAAGTATGTCGCAATAGTTAGTATGTCGCAAAACATATCTCCAGCTAGGCAAACGATTGGTAAGAGTCATACATGGGGCCGCTTGGTTCAAACGGGAACGAAATAAAAACTCTTAGCTTCCGGGACATGTTACACACGGGACGCACCCTTCCGTCGACGTGTAATTTATATATGAGTTCGACAATAAGTCAAGCCTCCTCTTCATCATCATATTGGCGCTTGCGTTCACGTAGAAGGTCTGCCTGAACCAGGCACTTGTCGCCGGATTTTGTCAAGGGTTTTGTTCGATACATCATGCGTAGCCGGGCACGCGCTGATACGCCACCACGGATAACTGTTTTCGTGCAAAAAGCTCAAGGACCTCTCTCATCCCTAAAACTCCCTCCGATACTCGAGATAATGAAAAGTGGGCCGATTGTACCTCATCCGCTGTGACAAACGATAACGTACGTGAATTAATCACGGCCATTTGCGCAGTAGAGGTCTCTGTAGTGCACAAGCTCTAGCAGTTCCTCTCCCTTTCCGCTAGCAGCTAGTACAGCCAGAGTCAACACGACAGTTAACTAAGCTAGCGGCAGATCAAGATCCACTATACCCACATAGCCTACATCGGAAACACTTACATCGTCACGCTCAGGTGGTAAGTAGAACAGTGCGAAGTTGAGGCTATTTAAGGTGCGCATTGCGTCATTGCAAAACCACTGTGTTCTGCCTGTTAGGGAACTTTCCCTGATTGCAATTGGCGCATTTAGCCAAACACGCAGAGATAGAGTTTACAACATAAGCAATGCCTAGGTTTAATGTCATTTGATGCCAAATTCCTCTCCTCAGCTAGTTACGGGTGCTGTTTGCCTGCTAAACTTGTGTTCTGGGCAATATTTGCAATGTCTATTTAAAGCACGTGACGCGAACTATCCTGTCCCACTTTTCCATATATCTATGACTCGCGAACAGTTTATAGTGTATTGTTTGCGGATAAGGTGAGCTCTAATATCTGAAACAAAATTTGCTGATTTGGCAGAAGCTGGCCAAATTGATAAGCATGTTATTGAAGTAGTCAACAGCAGCTACATAGTTCCTATAATGAAGCCAGTAATGCTGACTTGCGAAACTCGCTAATTGTGTACGACTCTCCTGTGGCCTTTGCTGCTTGACTATGGGTATTTCTCCAGAAAGCCCGAATGCTTGCGGACCTGAGACACACGCAGCAAGCTTGAGAGGTTTCTCTACAAAAAAAAAAGACTGAACGCTGTCAGGTCTCACAGGGGTGCCTGGCTCAACAGGGTGCGCAATTTTGCCTTAACCAACTATGGGAGATGAACGAGATCACTGATGAGGCACATTCTTGCGTAGGAGCTGTTGACGTAGCGGCGAAAGTGACATGCGACAGGTGGGACGACCAAAGAGAAGGCTGGCAGTCTTAAGCTTGGTCATCGACAACCTTCCTTGGAAAGAGTTCAAGCCTAGGTCAGTCTCATAATCTGAAGGTCGTATTCGATGTAATACCAAAGTAATACCGAGCCTGGGGGGGGGGGGGGGGGGAGTGGGGAGGAATCCGGGTTTAGTAGGTTTGCGAGTCTCACACTAGTCACGCAGGCTGTTAGTAGTGCATGTGCATCATGCATTCCCGAAACCCCCCAGAAAAAAAAAGCCTAGGTCAGCAATCCGTCTACACACTAGAGGCTACACTAAACAACTATGAAGTCTTCGGTCGAGGGCTTATAACAAGAGCAGCCAAACCGTAGACGCCTGTAGCCAAAACGTATATAATATATATATAATCTTATTATTTTTTTAAATTTATATATATATATATATATATATACATATACATATATATATATATATATATATGTTGAAGAAAGCGTGTCATGTCTGTGAAGTTTTTAGCGACTTCAATTGCTAGTTTCGTATGCAGTGA
The DNA here is from genome assembly GCA_003439945.1 of Dermanyssus gallinae. Classification (NCBI taxonomy): domain Eukaryota; kingdom Metazoa; phylum Arthropoda; class Arachnida; order Mesostigmata; family Dermanyssidae; genus Dermanyssus; species Dermanyssus gallinae. The sequence continues at coordinate 355,135 of QVRM01005291.1, forward strand.
GACATGTTAAAATATGAAATATATAATGTTGGTGTTAATACACATTTAAAACATTTTTATATACGATAACTTAAGCATTGTAAAATTGCGGTTCCGTGAATAAACCTCAACTTGAAATATATATATATATATATATATATGCTGCAAATTCTAACCGCCCCTAATATAAAAGGCTGACATGTGTATATAGGTATGAATGCCAAGCGAACAATCAATAATAATAGTAAATCCATCCATACATATTTATATGCTGTAGATGCAGGTGCAATTATGAAAACCGCATATAGGATGTGAGGTCTATCTGCATGTGCTTTAACTACTGGGTAGAAACCAACAATAGATATTTCGAAACGATAAGCATATGCTTTTCAGCCCGACGTCGCATTCGCTTATATGAGCCGTTTGGTACAGGTGTGGCTAGCAGAAACACGTACGCATGTTCCTCGGTAAGGGCTCGTCGCCGCCTAATAGCCCAGATTAGAATCTGTTGGATTACTATATATGGGGCGTAGTGGCGCAAGGGTCTCACAAATATCGACTGGACAACATCGATTTGCGCATTATCTCTAGTAAGTAGGCATTTACGACTACTATCGATAAATATATTTTAAAATGTGGATTTGAGCGGTTAGGGCCCCGAATCGAGTTCGAGTAGGCGCACGTACAAATCTTTATGCACGTCTGTTATGCTAATGATGTCGCTATCGGCACGTAAATCGAATATACGAGTATTTTGCTAGAAGTTAGCTAGTGATTTAGGAGAAAGGAACGCCATTATACATATCATATTCAAACAAATATCTAACTTTAAGCAGTATATATATATATATATATATATATATATATATATATATATATATATATATATATACATACATACATGTTCGCTATTACTAGAGTCAACAGGCAGAACGTTTGCACATATAACCCTTTGTCCCATTCACTATACTTTTATTATCTAAAGACTGTAGTAAACACTTCGTCTTTTCCTTATCAAATTTGGCAGGGAATCTCCGCGGCTATAAACTCGTGAGTGTAGTCTCGGTCGAAAGTCTTACCTTCTATGATCTCTCCTGATTCTGTGCCCGTCTCCATATAGTGTTAGATAGCAGAGGAAACATGTAAAACAGAGCTCGAATCAAAATATAAATGGTAGTATCTCTACTTGACTGACCAAGTTCTGCCAAGGTGCGCCAAGATAGCACTTTGGCGAAAGCATCGCCGTGTGGGAATAATAGTTATCTTCGCTCGACGCGCAGCAATCGTCGCATTCACGGCGTGGCGCACCTCAACATCTCAGCGCGATGAAGTAATTGTGTGTGCCTCACAATGAAACGCGTTTATCGTTCTCTCGAAGAACGGAGAACACACAGACGATACGAGCATCTGGCTGACCAGCGCCACCATTCGCACGGCTATCCCCTATTGTCTACCAAATAACCTCCCCTATGTCTATCAGTAGTACTTAGTTTGCTTAAAGTAGTTTTTCTACGCTTGTCTGCTGATACTCGTAGAGTAGTGATCTCATGTGAAGCGGTGGAGGTAAAACCACCATATGTACGTAAATGATCATCTATAAGTCTTCATTTCAGAGTAAACATATGTTGCTGATAAATAGATGTATGGGGTTTATCAAAACAAAATATTTGCAGATTTACGGCATTTTAGGTCGTCATAGAGATCGTAAAGATACGAACAACTCTAGGCAGCTCATTTAAAGCGTACGCTGCTTATTATGGTTGTTTGGGACCTATTTGTCGTAGACTAGTACACTCTCATATATTATGCAGATAGATCAGCCCATGGGGAATTTGAGTGGAGAGCTTTCCGGCAAGCTGTAATGGTCTTAACCAGTCTCGTTAGACAATTGGCATTTGGACAAGAACATACACCTAGAACGCAGACCTCGACATAACCTTGCTGAAAGAAAGCGTTACTCGTGGGCAGCGTAACCTGGATATCCTACATCATTTTATCCAGAGCTGACTTGCTAGTCAGTCTCAAGCCTAGTCGGGCAAGAACAATGCCACCACCAGCTTTCCGTCTAAATCGGCCGTCAAAGAGAACAAGATGTGTTTTTTTGTTTTCGCTTTTGTGCTTGCTTCGAACCGGTTGGGCGAACCTTATCTGGCTGCCGAAGAGGCTGCAGAAAAGAATCTGCAGCCTACGGCCTGACGGAAGGAATGACTCAAACGACATCCATACAAGTAGTATTTACCTATGTATGCTTACCTATTTCGATGCGTACATTCATACCAACTCACGTGCTCATATACACGTCGTCACTCAGTCAGCTGTTGCAAACAGTGCTCAATAGGTTACCGCTGTCGTTGTCGTTGTTGCAGTCAATTGTCAGCTTCGTTAGCTCTTACGATGCAACGAAGGCTGCATAGGTGTCCGTCTACGTAGCTACAGACGGACGGACGGACGAAGGGAGGTAAAGTGAAAACAGGTCGGAGCGCACTGGCCTACGCTTAACTTCTCACTTCTGGCTTCTTTGCTAGTGAACACACATCAGCGCTGGCGCATCGATTATTATTATTATTATTATTATTATTATTATTATTATTATTATTATTATTATTATTATTATCATTATTATTATTATTATTATTATTATTATTATTATTATTATTATTATTATTATTATTATTATTATTATTATTATTAATATTATTATTATTATTATTATTATTATTATTATTATTATTATTATTATTATTATCAATAATAATATGAACGTTGAAGGCTGTCGTCATCATGCTCTGCTCGCTTCCTGCCAATTATGATAGGAGCCACGTTTCTCCTACAAACGGCCAAAGACACCATCTGTCTCAAAAACACGGCATCGCGTCGTATTGCCTGTAACGTCTTCTATACGTTTTCCGGTCTCATTCAGGTATTTTGCTGTACCTATGCTAATAAGGCAGAGTGCCTCCAATGTAATGAGTACAAGATAGTAGTAGCTTCTTGATAGCTCGAGAGGCTTCCTTTTTCAGATTTAGCGACTCAGCTGCGCTATGACTTAGATACGACAAGGCCATCGTGCATGAGACGGTTACATTCAATACACGGCTTTTTCCGTGTGACCACAGCGGAATAGGGACTCCGTCGCAACTCACTGCTGTCATAAAGATCTCTCGGCTCGGGCGTTTATTATTATTATTATTATTATTATTATTATTATTATTATTATTATTATTATTCATACAAAAGACTATACGAAATGAAGAATTCTGTAATTCAATGTTCAACTGTAAATATTTGTATACACGATCTCAGATTTGATACTTTGACAGAAATAAATATCGAGAAAGGAAATTGCTATTTCCCTGTTTTTATGGCGAGTAACCCGCACATGTGCGTGATTCTTGTGATACTTTGTAATATTCATATTTCACGTGTTGTAAATAGAGCACGTATTAATATGTGCATATATATATATATATATATATATATATATATATATATATATATATATATATATATATATATATATATATATATATATATATATATCTATATATATATATATATCTATATCTATATCTATATCTATATATATATATATCAGCGGCTTACACTACCGTGCCTACATGATCAATAAGTTTTCGGGAGACATACAAGTACACAAAAACAAGGACAACAATAAAATATGATGTCGAAAAAATAGTACATACATTAGAAGTATAATAGCATTACCAAGGAGTGAAAAATAGCCTATTGACGGGGGGGGGGGGGGCAACGGGATTGCTCAGAAGGCCCTTTGTTGGCTCTGCCGACAAGGAACCTGCTCGATTGCGTAGGACTGCAGAAGCGGGGTTGCGCCGTACGGATACTTCTAATCTGCACAATTTAAACACCAACCAGGACCCAGGATCCACAACGCAGGCCGGCAGGCAGTTGGTAGATGCAGCAACTGCGCTATAGGTTTGTCGAAGAAACGCCATGCAGACTACAGCGAATAGCGAGTGCCTGACAGGTGGCGAAAACTACGACTTGAGTGGCTTTGCGAGTCCCACCCTAGTGACGGATGTTGGCTGTCATCGTAGACGCATATGTCTTATCGACGGCAGCAATCCCGAAACGTCGCCGCCTAAACTAAAATGAAAAAAATGGTATCGATTTGTGCCTCTTTATATCGTTTTCTCTCTCTCTCTCTCTCTCTCTCTCTCTTTATATGTATATTTGTCTCTGTGTGTTTCGCTCTGTATCTCACACTCTGCTACGCTGTCGCATCGTCGTCGTCGTCGTCGTCGCTATCGCCGTTAAAGCCGCACGCGTTGGTTGCATGCGTCATTGGGTAATAATAGACCAGCAGCAATTGAGACCGTAGAGATGGTAGTGGAAGTAAAAGTGGTAACGTTGGTGGTGATGGTGGAGTTGTTGTGTGTAAAAAGGCGTTCGTTTAGTTCGTTCTAGTTCTCGTCGTAGATGCGGCCAGCGTGATCAACGGTGGGGGGTTGCCACTCCCAAATCCCCCTACCCCCCTCCAGCAAACGCGGGGGGAGGGCGGGGGGTATCTGGAAGTGGCAACTCGCGGAATCGTCAAATGCCGTCATGAATATTTGTGTGTGACATGTAAGTGACATGAATATTTCATGATGGCGTCTTCGTCGGTGTCGTGTTGTCGTGTGTTGCGAATCTGAGAAGAGAAACTCGTCGATTGTCGTCTGTTGCGACATCGGCACTGGCTGACCGCATTATTGTTCGATTGCAAAAGCGGCGCTGGGAGCACTGGGGCTACGAAGGCAGCGTGCGGCCTTGCGAGTAGGCTTCGCGGACCTGCTAGACGAACGACCTCGGCAGGCTCTGAGGCACCGTAGACGCTAGGGGATGGACGCAATGCGCAACAGCAAGCGTGAAAGTAGGTAGCCGTTGTCTTGAAGAACATTTAGGATTTGCTATTTTTGAGATTTAGGATTGTGCAGGTGTAGTTATGGCTATGTACGGTCATGCAGTCATGTCCGGTCGTCAATACCATGATATAAATATAATAAGTAAATGCGATAATTACGGACACTCGTGTCGAGCCTGAGCTAATGATGATGATGATGTTGATGATAATAATAATAATAAGCGACGCAGGCGTGATGGGCTGCCGAACATGCAGAAAAAGAAAAGTGGCGTAAATACAAAGAGTTAGAGCCTAGATACAATTTCGTGCTGGTTGCAATGGAAACATTGGGCCCGGTCAGCAGAAGTACAAGGAAATTTATAAAAGACTTAGATGATCGAATACGAGCAAACACCGGGGATATATGCAAAGACGAATTTCTGAGGCAGCTGCTTTCACTGGCAGTTTGCAGAGGAAATGCCGCGTCGATATTAGGTGCGATGGGCTGAGAATAACTAGATGGTAACCATGAAATAACGAGGATACACATTCACACCTCGCAATTGTATTGTCCTAACACATAATCATGATAATAAATAATAATAATAATATTCGGCAAGCTATACGGCACGGTAGGCGGCGCTGCACTCAAAGTGGGGAGGCACAAGACTTGTCATTAAGCTTCGGAGAATGAGCACACCATCTATCCGTTCATCATCAAGGCTGAGGACGGACACAAACGCCACAGTGTTTCTGAGGCAACGCATTGCCTTAAATGTTTAGCGCGGGCGGTATGAGGACGATTCTCGATACGCTCCCGAGTAGGAGAAGCCTAAAGGAACTGATGTATAAACTATACAAGGAGTTCAGTCGGTACATTTACCGACTGGCAATAATTTATTAACAAACTAACAAATACTAATCATATTATCATTACTCTGCGGGAACGCTCGCTCGCCTTGGCCTCAGTACAATAACCAGCACAATACAAGTACAACTATAGCAATACACAACGATAGTAACAGTAATGGTCATCATAACAAATAACTCGGCAGTGACTTGCAAGTGTGGTGGCGCGCCAGCAAAATTACGGCAAGATCATCTTCACGTCGTCGCCTTTTTCCTCGTCGACATCTGTGCCTTGCCGTTCTTCTTTGTCCGTATCGACGTGGTTCTTGGTTGGCTCGCTCGAGTTCTTCCGTAGCGTCGCTCCCTTCTCTCAACGTGTGTAAGGTTCGCGCAGTTCCGAAGACCTGTGCCCCGTTTCCTTGTCGCTCTTTTGCCGCCTCTTCTGTTTCTTCTTCTCCCCGTCCGCCATTTGCTGGACCTCTCCTTAGTGTGGCACGAATCCCTATTTTTGCGACTGACTGTCGGTTGATCGGTAGATCTCTTCTGTCTTTCTAGTATAGTGGGGCCCCGAGTGGAGCACCGAGCTCGGTAGGCGCTAGTAGTGATGGTGGTGACAACCCCCGTCGACCTAAGTACCGTTGTCGTTGCCACAAGCTGTCGCTGGCTACCGGTGTGAAGTAGCCCGCCGTCACACACATTTGCTCCATGACCCGGGCAGTTCCGCATTAAAAAGAGCTGCGTTTAGCGTCGTGTACTTTGCCGCCGGAGGCAGAAACACAAGCTGGAGCAGTAGATAGAATATAAACGTTGAGAAGCGGTATAGCCATACCGACGGTGACCAAGCTCCCTACTATAGGAGTGCTCGAAGTATGCATAATAGTGAACCGTGGCCAGTTGTATAAGGTGCCATCACACACATACATACCAATACCAATAGACTACACAGAAACAACAAATTTACACAAACACACGCACGCACACGTACTTACAAACAAATACAGTCACAAACAAACACAGCTACACGCAAACAGGCACTTTTAATTGACTGGATCGAGCTGGCCGAAGCCAGAAGGGCAGACGACGACAACGACAAAAAGATGGAGGATTAACTAAGCTAAGCCTTGCAATGTCAACATGTCTCTGGTTCCCGGCAAGGGGTATCATGGTGGGTGACCAGCAGCATGAGCTCAACATTGAGATAACCACCCCCACCGATACCTACTCGGCTTGTCGATTTGTTTTATTATCTGTCCGCCTGGCCCTCTCCGCCGGCCAATACGAGGACAACGAGACCTAGGAGATCATCGGCAGCATCTGCTAATAAAAAGACAAGGCTAACGGGGGGGGGGGGTAACACCCCCGCACGCTCCACCTCCGACCTCGATGGCTATACGATTCTTCTGAGTAAGTGACCGGGTAGTGGCAGAGCTGGTCATGGCCGCTGCGGTCGTCGTCCCGTCTACCATCAATACAATAACAGGTGCTTTTTGCTTTGGTTTTAGTTCAGCCCGGGTAACTGAAAAATGCGCTTTGTGCACACACAGACACAACTGCGGAAAATTTGACTACAAATGTAGGCTGGTAGTGTGGGGCTCTAACCCATCGCCAGTCACTGAGGCAGGGACTTCTGCATTGCGCAATATACTAAAAGATTTCGGGCTGACCCTCAGCCAAATTCAACGTCCACGGAACTGTTTTTCACATTGCTTCATAGACGGACCCCCATAAATACAAATGTGCAGCGGTGGGGTTCGAACCCGCGCACCTATGTGTCTCCTCCGGTTGCGAGGCGGAGACTTAATCCACTACGCCACCGGACTCGACATTGCGCAATATACTACTACTACTACAACTACCACCATGACCGTCACCTCCATAGCGAAAAGAAGAAGCGACCAGAACAACAATAACCACGGCCACAAGAACAACAACAACAATAGCAACGTTAGCAGAACTGACAGCAACAATAGCTGCGAGATGACGTTATAAATCAAACAAGTGAAACAGCGGTCACCAATACGAAATAGATAGACTTAAACTCAAACAATATGGCGAAGACTAAAATAACAACAACAATGACCACAACAATAACGGTACCACTCTAAGGGCTCTTCGGCATCACCTATCGGGTTCATGCAAGACAAACAATAACAACATATATTTAGACGACCGCCGTAATAGCGGCAATTCAAAACACGCAAATTCTCCTACACGCGTGCAGTTGACGCCTTCGAGGAAGGCTGCCGCCTCTAGCAGACGTGAATCTTTCACCGTCTGTGAACGCCCAAAGTGGCCTTGAGGGACTCTCTAATATACGCGGCCACTGCTAGAAGTAAACGCGATGTTTAAGCGATCGCGCGACGCGAGCACAATTCCCATCGTCAGGCAATTTTCTTCCACGCGTCACAACCGGACAAGTAAATGCTCCCCCATATATATATATATATAGATATATATATATATATATATATATATATATATATATATATATATATATATATATATATACATATATATTTATATATACATATATTATATATATATATATATATATATATATATATATACATATATATTTATATATACATATATTTATATATATATATATATATATATATATATATAGTCGGCTCATAGTACCATTAAAAGGAGAGCCCGGCTGACAGAGAGTGAAGCTTAAGGGGGAAGGTGCGTTTAGTGGGTATGATCTCGGCGGAATAATGTCCAACCGTCGGGGGTGAGTCCCACACTGCATAGGGTCTGAGTTTCCATCTACTTGCCCTATGCGTTAGTGACTAAAGCATTTAAATCCTCCTCCAAAAAAATATATCTATATACAACTTAAACGTCTGAAGCTGCGCGAACGATAGAGATTACATGGACTTATTAGGCGCTTGACATGGATACCTAAATCAACATGTGGGGAACCTACATATACTCTGCAGGTTTACCGTATACTCCTTATGCTATGTAGGTGTATTTCGATGAGGATACACGCAGCCGGGTTAGTGCTTCATCATCGTCGTCGTCGTTGTCATCGTCTTCGTGGCTTTTGCTGTTGTTGTCGTCGTTCCTTCAATTATTTCGAGTGTGACAAAGCGTGATGTCATATGCCCACGTAGGGTTCGTGCAATGACACGACTCGCATGTCAATAGGTAGCGTAAACGACCCTGGCCACCTGGCAGCATTGCCATCAACAACAACAAGCCTACCAGCGTAGCAGCAGAAGAACCGCGTTCGGGGCGGTGTTTTCTTTGGCTTGACGAGTCGCCACGAGACGACGAAGGCAGCTGAACACATTTGTACATGATATTCGACAGACACTGCGGGAAAACGCAACCCATGTCCTGCGCAAGTAGAGGAGTGTCCGGAGTTGTCCGGCTGGCCTGCTGTGCGGACAGGATGCCAAAGGTTCCCCGAAATCAGCCGGGCAGCTCGACCAGATGGTGGTGTCATGTCGTATAGCCGAGAAGATATAGAAAGCTTGTTTTGGCAAGCTTGTTTTGCGGCGTAGCGCCAACGGTGGGGTGACGGTAATGACCATACGTGACGAGTAAGGGTCTCGAATCGCAAACATGTCTTGAGACCCTTAGAATAGAAGGGGGGGGGGGGCTGATGGGATCTCGAACCCGGAACTGCTAATCTTGGAAAGACGTTGGGCGAGCTTGTCTGTATGCTTGCGTAATAAGAAGGCACGTTTGTGACTGTGATTCCGCCCCGTTTTTCGTCGTATCCTCATCTCCCTGTGTATTTTTTCTGTGTCTGCCGTATATCGTGCAGCTGAGTCGATGGGCCTTGCCTGACCATTTCTAATAACTTTGTCTTTGTTTATTTGTAAGCCTCGCTGGAAGAGTCAATAGTCACTACCGGACAGCTCATCTGCAATCTGTCCGGCCGGTAGTGTGGGGCTTCAACTCCGAAACAACCAAGTCGTCTTCCTTCCCGAATAGAGACTACGTACGCATGACTTTATCTGTTGGTGTAGCGAGCCTACTTCTGACGGATTTCTTTTCCAGTTCACACGGATGTTAAAATGAAACCCAATGTCTGCTTCTAAGTGCAATGTACGTCCTTCGGTTGGCTATATATCCAGTTTTACCCGAATTGTATTATATATATATATATATATATATATATATATATATATATATATATATCGACAATAGCATCAAACGATTACTAAACCCAGTACAAATGTACGTTATAGAAATTTTCTAAACAGCCGTAGTTATAATAATATAAACATATCAACAAAGCATGTAGGGAGAGGTTTATATAGGTGGATCTCGTGAGTCGTCGGGTGCCCCGTACTAAGGTTCTACGCTACACCTTATTAGAGCGGTATTCAAACCCGATAATTAAAATAAAACTTTCTCAAAATGGAGACCTTGGTGTCCACTCTTTAAAGTAGGTTGACAGTGATGGATTCGGCCGTCTATCACATCTTCTACAAAGCCTACCAAGGGACCCTCAATCACATCCTCAATCATGCCTATGTGTTTGCACGAATATGGGCTTCAGACGGATGAGCAATATAAACATCTAGATAACACAAGTAATTTATACAGACTAGTATACGCCGCGAGGTACATAATGGCAATACACCGAAACGCCATATTTATAAGCACAAATGTTGATTTAATTAGTTCTCTAATATATACAGAAAACTTAAGATTCAGCGACGTCAACACATGTAATTCCTGGGTAATATTTGCGATTGGCAGTGTTGATACGTCGCGCCAGTAGTCCAGATCGTGTTAGCCATGTTTCAGAACGAGTGATTTCGGAACAAAGAGCTCCATGGTCCAAGGTCGCTGCACTAACGGCTGATGGAGAGAAAAACATTTTACTTTGTCAGCGTACCAAATGAAGTTAACGCTTGACGGAATATAAGTATATCGTTTATGTCTAAAACAAATATTACAATAATGGAATATTACCGTACACCAGTGGATTGTCGGGCCCGGTGGCGTGGTGCATTCGCGACCGGAGGAAACATATAGCTAATTCGTGGACGTTAAATGTTGGCTGAGAGTCAGCGCAAAAAGTTTGTGTGGATTTAAATGATCTTCATCTTGTCAACAACAAAAACTCTATGATCGTTTTTATTAAATGCACTTCTCTGACCTAACTTTGTTAACAATGAACTTTGAACTACTTTTCATAACAATGAAAGCCTATATGTACGCGTTTATGTACAAGGCCAAATCGTTTATCATTTCTAACAGCTACGAACACGTAGAGCGTTATGGCTACTGCTACTGTCGAACCGGCAGATACGTAAAGTAAAGTGCCCAAATGTTCCTCGTATCGTGTAGATGACCAAGAGGCGCAGTTTCGTTTGTAGACGAGCAGAGTTTCGTCTACATTCTGCCTTGCAGAAGGTGCGCTGTGTATAGATGAGGCTGTATATGTAAGGTATATTAGAAGATTATGTATTACCCAGTTGAAGGGCGGGTTCTCAAGCGGAAGAAAATAGCACATGTGAGAGAGAGAGACTGATACTATTTGTATTGACTAATAGGTAACTCTGAGTCTGGTTAGACTAAGCCGATATGAAGATGTTCGAGACCCACAGTCGAGTGATGCGAACTAATATTATACTGAACGCAGAAGAGTGGCTACGATGTGAAGAAGACGGAGTAGGCCCTAGAACCGACCTAAACTTTTTAAGCGTACTATAAAGAGTCGAGACCATAATTGCTATATATATATTGTAGATTATTCGGAAATTCAGCGAATTTTAAAGAGTCTTAACGAAGCCACGTCTAAAGGTAAAAATTTGTTTTAATGTGTGTTTGTGTTTTTACGTATTTACTTGACTTATGTCATTCGATAACACTACGTCTTTGTTTCTGTTCGAATTCCAGGTAAGATTGTTTAGCATGATCGGCCTCATTTAAGGCGGCAGAGAACATCAAAGAAATCTAAACGTAAAAAGAGTGCAGCCAAGCGAGCCCTTTTGCTATCTATAAGGTGATGTTGCCAAAGTGGCAAAACTGTCCAAGAAAGGTAAGCAGACTAAGTAAGACTAACCCGTCGAGATACGTATACATTTTTAAACAAGTTTTACCACCCCTTGTAAAAAGAGTAGTGTACTTAAGTGAGGAACACCGAGGGGGTCTGTCTTCGGTGGGTTACTTGTACTTCGGCAACAAAATATCTATGTCGAGTTTTCTGTACGGGTGCTTGTATATTGCGTACTAGCACGCATTGATGACTTCTGCGTGACTCTTTTTTTCTGTATAAGCGACATTACATATGCTAGGTTAGCAACATGTTGGATCGGACAATCGTCTCACATCGTAAAGCTGGTGCGCTGAAACTGCTAAATAGATAGGCAGTGTGACTCACTATGGGCCTTATTTCTATGAGTTTAAATAGGCTATAGGGCTATAGGGCTAAATAGGTTATACATAGCGACCCTGCGCTGAGCCAATAATTTGGTCAGTTAAAGTGCCGTCCGTCGTGTAGTGAGCTTCCATGTACTCAGCGCATCCAGATCGACCGGCGAGTGTGCATAGAATGAAAACGGCGACCTCGTCGTCCGCGCGGTTTAGCCGACACGTTACTGTTACTGTCTCAAGTGCAAAGTATGTTTACTCTCGAGCATCGTGCATTCACGATACGGCTACGATGTATGAAATACGGGTACTGCTGCTTGGCTAAGTTGAGCCAAAGACGGACGGGTCTTTGCACCAAATGGGCCCTGGCTGTTGTTGTTATTCCTACTAACGCCTCTTCTATTCGTGTTGTTGTTGTGGTTGTTGTGGTTGTAGTTGTAGTTGTTGTTGTAGTTGTAGTTGTTGTTGTAGTTGTAGTTGTGGTTGCTGTGGTTGCTGTTGTTATTGCTGCTGATGTTGTTGTTGTTGCGAATGCTGCTTCTGTTCTTATTGCGGTTGCTGTCGTTGCGTTCTGGATATTGCTTTGGCTGCAGTTTTACAATTTTCGTTAGGCGGCACATGTTTACGATTTTCATTACGTTCGAAACGAGCGACTATTTATTGTTTCTGCTTTGTTGCTCAAAAGGAGGGAAATTGTCGCCGTAACAGCCGCAGCCACTCCTATAAAAGAGCGGATCTCATATTCGGAAAAGGGCCGCCCGTTGTTTCTGGTCATTCGTTGAACACGCGCTCTGAGAGAACCTTTTAGAGCCGTTAGACTACGCGCACAGGCTAACCTACTCGAACCTAGCTGCCTAACAATGGATGGCTTCCAAAACAGGAGCCCAATTCGTTTACAGTTTTATTGAAAGGCTTTTGCGTCCTTTGCAGCTGTCAGCGAAGCCAATGGGTATGCTTACAACAATAACTGTCGTCATTCACCGCACAGGTTATGCCGAGAAGAGAAAGAGAGAGAGGGACAACAGTCACACCGTGCGTGGTATTTGCAACATGAAGCATATTATTGTTGGTGTAAAATAGCACATATTTTTGGCAGTTTTGCCGTGTACTCGTTGATGTTTCGCAGAGGTAACAGATGAGACACAACAAGTTGCCCCGAGTACTATCCGTGCCAGGTACGTAGTAACTACGCTACTATCCTAGGCTACGTGTAAATCCACGTTAACGGAGTTTTTTTATTCGGTTTGACTTTTATTCGTTTTAATCCCCTATTCAGTTGCTGAGGTGGCAAAGTCTTATTACTATTATTATTGATATATTGTAATTGTGATACATGTACATAATGATGATAATAAACCCTTGTTAAAATCTATATTATTACTATCTCCATCGCGCAGAGGTCAAGCCACGAAGGCTTGAGTGCAGTCGTGTACGGAACTCTTGTACGCGCGACTGGGGTGATGAATAAATGGGATGCAGAGTCTGGAGTACAGTCTGGCTTCATGACTGCGGTCGTTTATGATCGTTGTTATTGTCAACGGCAAAAACAGTGCTCGGTCAGCCTCCGCATAGCGTGTGGCTTCAGGCAATGGCTCCTAACCACCGTCTGCACGTACGGAGATTTGTTTAATTTTTATTTATGTAAACCACGTCGGCTAAGCCCCGACGTACGAGCTACGTTTTCATATTCATAGCGCCGCTTAAATGCAAAGATGTATATATATATATATATATATATATATATAGAAGCAGTATATTCTGTGCTGGAACGATAACATGCGACCTTGTGGAACACACAATTTGCATGAAATTATGCTCGAAGTAGAAGGTGTTACATAGCAACAAGAAAATAATGAGAACTCGCTGTGAGCGCATCTGAAAGGAATGCAGACTGATAGGTATGCCACTCGGTGCAGATTTATGTACGTGTATATATATATATATATATATATATATATATATATATATATATATATATATATATATATATATATATATATATATATATATATATATATATATATGACTCATAAAAACGCGACTGCATTAATCATTATGCTGCTAGAAGCACAGCATATCGAGCAGTATGCCTTTGAACAGGGTCGCTACAGCTGACATCACTTAATATGAAACACGCTATCCCAACGCTAGAGTGATGCGGGAATCAAATTCCCTGCCGCACCGGGAAGAGTTGGCGTATACGTAATACGCGCCTGGCCTGTTCTATTGGCGCCCCATCCAAAGTCAAATTAGCGAAGGGCTATTAAGGTGAAGTTTGACAAAGTCGTTTCTCTTACACGTGGACAGTTCATGCTAACCTATAAAAAAAAGAGAGAAAAATGAATGTATATATATATATATATATACATTTATGTATATATATATATATATACATATAAATTAATTAAGAAAACATATTTGTCTAATCGAGCGTGCTTTTTTATTCACTATACTATTTTGACTCCTGAACGAAAACAGATAATAAAATGACTTTTACGTAGGTTTTTTACATTTGCGTGCAAGAATGTAACCCTCGCTCGCGCTGATCACTTTCTCAGTTCGGGGTCTTGACTTAATTCGGGACTGTAGGCGAGTCTATATTGGCATGTTGAGACTTGCTAGACTCACGCTCAACCACGCCCTATACTTAGAGTAATCCAACGCATTGAAATCGCAGTTGTTCGGCTTCAAACGTCTTTGTCTCTTCAAAACGTGCACATCTGCTCAGACAACCGCTCCCGTACTATTAAACGGCTGAGATTAATGGACGCCATCTTGCTGAAAGACGTATGGCCGTCCCATAGACACCTCACGTATCCACGGTTTTGCGACAGTTTGAAGTTGACCACGCAATAGAACCTGTTTTGTAACGGTTTGGCTTTTCTGTAGCAAAAAACAGCGATATGACGTCTCCTTTACCGAGAGACACCACTCTCAGAGCGTGAATGCTGACCGGCTGACTCGCTGTTTCCCACAATGGCGACATCATCATCACAAGAGAAAGAGACGCCGGCTTTTCTGGGAGCATGGGAAATTCAAGATCAACTTTAATATGGCGGCACCCAACAGCACGCAGTGTTTCCCCAGCAGTTCCGCAATAAAAGAGCTTGTGTGAACATATCCTGTGCCTGTGTCTTGTGCTGGGTGGGGGGCACTGCCCATCCACAAGGTCGGATTTATGCGTGTCGCTAAGCCCCTATAGAGGCGCCCTGGCTTTCGGTGCCCTGTAGGTCCCCGAGTTAGGAGTGCGCCCAGTGCCGGTAAGATTTGCACTGTTCTGGTCGTTGGCGTTGGTCGGCTTGCCGCAGCATGCGATCCGTGTCGCAGAGCTGGATGGAGATGGCCCTTTTTCAGCAGGGCTCTTGTCCGACCGAATGAAGCACAGCCTGATTAGAGCTCGAAAGTGCCTTGACCGGGAGTCAAAAAACTACATCGACTGGCCTGCAAACGCAGGCGACGCAGTACCGCTGCTGACGCGCAGCACCCAGCCAGCTGCGATGGAGTGTGATGAAGGCCGTGTCTTCACCCTTGGTCACAGGCCGCTGCCACAAAAAGCGGAACTTCGCCGACAGCCGACAGACAAGAACGCCTCAGCAGAAGCTAGCAGGGCTTAGGGCCAAGGCAGGCGCCTCCGCAGGGAAGGGAAAGGCAGGTTACCGCCGAAGGAATTAGGAGGAAGGCTCGTGAAAAGAAAACGACAGCCACTGCAAACGAAAAATCCAAATATAGATTTGGGTGCGCTTACACTGTGTAAAAATCCTGTGTTACCTGTTATAGCCCACATAAGGCTTTCCGTGTTTAGGGCATTCAGCCGATAAACTTCGCCTGTGCAGCGACGTGGTTGGTTAGCCCAAAGACAAGCTGAAGTGTGTATCGTTTAGATACGTAGGGTTCCTAGGATGCATTCTGTCTTCTGTATTGCTATCAGTGACAACGATCATGATACTGCTGTTAAATTGCGAAGAATTATCTGGGGCACTAAAAGTAGCATCAGCACGTTTGTTTAAAGATGTAAACATTGTCCACCTAAGGGTAACTTTTCTCCGGAAGGTACTGCCCTTCGACAGAACGCGAGGGTTCCGTCGGTTGGCAAGGCGTCTCGATTGAGAGCTATGTAGGCCGGTAGGTGGACTATCAGTCTGCTTGCGAGCAGAGTTGCCCCGCATGCAACGTGTGTGTCGAAGTAAGTATTAATTAATGCTCACCGCAGGTAATTTCAGGCTCGCGTTCTTTTAACTGCCATTTGAGTATGACAATATCAAGGTAGCCGATACGTTCTCGTGAATTTGGCAGGCCTCCACGTGCAGTCTGCTGTGTGCAAATGAGTGTGATCACTTCATGTATATTAGTCACGGCGGAACAAGCACTATCGACCTTCTATTCCATAGTCTGCCACGTGTTACTGCGTGTACCCGGTCAAGACCGCATTGCCGGCCGCTACCCACCAGGCCGCCCTTCATTATGGCACTTTGATTTGCGTGCTCTTGAGCATCATTTAAGGGATGCTGACAGTTGGAGACCATAACGGCACCAAAATGCACCTGGTGCATCTTGGTGGCCTGGTGGTGGCCTGACGGCTCCCGATGGCCAAGGCTGCGCCCTACGTCCATGTGATTCATGGCATGAAGGAGCCGCAGGTTTCTCAGTACGTGACTGCATAACTGCTGAATAAGAATGCTTCGATTCCTGATCCTGTGCTCATGTTAGAACAACTCCTCATGAACTTGCTGTTCAGACACGAGAAGGTCGCTATCATACCACGGAGTCTGCCCAATAGAGAGAGTAGTGATCCAGATAAAACATACTGCGAGCATTAGCGAGCGATTAGTTATTTCTGTTGTCTGCTCACACCAACTCAAATAAGGGTCACACGCCCAAGCCTGGTACAATGCGCGGGACTCACGCTTGTTTTTACGGGAATAAGCGGTGAGGATACGGACGATTCAAATATATAGTAGGTTATTGCCTTGGAACTCACTTTCAAAAAAGTCTGCGCTAAAATACTATATAGAGCGTATCTCCAACTGTGGAGAAGGCTCTTCCACCGAAGCAATTCGGGCTCAAAGGGGGCCAAAGTTCACAGGACGCGATCCATGTCATCCAGTCTTACGAGCGAGTGTTAGCAAAACCCGAACGTTGCGTAACTGCAGTATTTACTGACGACGTATAGGCCTTCAACAAAAACTCCCGCCACTGGCACAGACACTGAAAGCACCGTGAATTCTGAAACAGGGGGATTTATCTCTAGCCACTCAGCAACGCCACGCATGGCTAATTACATTTTGGTACCTTCTAGTTGCAACACCTTGTTGTGTTGCCTGAATGGAAAACACTGTGCTAGTCTTTTCGATATTCGAGTCCGCTATGTTTCCTTCTAATCTATAGGATATATGTATGTGATATGACAGCTATATCAAGTGAATGGGTTCACCTTCAACCTAGCACAGCCTTGAACCATTCTCCCGCAAGCAATTACGGAGATCGCGTTGCCCAGCTGGATGTTCATGGACAGCTTAGGCGTAAAACTGCGCGACTCACTTGTCCCCTGTTGTTTGTCATTAATCACTCGTCCGTCTTCGTAAGTAGACTTCGGCCAAGAGGTACGGCGGTGATAGAATCGTGGACTGTGGTGCATATATATATAAATATATATATATATATATATATATATATATATATATATATATATATATATATATATATATATATATATATATATATATATATATATATTTGTACGAAAAAAAAATACGACAAAGAAGTATATATATGTATATATACACATATATTGTATATAAGCGTTGTGTAGACTGACTTAGTCATCAGAATTATGTTCCTTACCTTTTCCGCGAACAGGCACACCTATGTAGTCCTACTATGCTTGTCGCAGTTCCGATTGACGCTATGATACGTCTAGCTTAGAGCTAACTTAATTAAATGGCATTCATTGACGACGATGACGCTAATGATGATGATGATAATTATTATCCTTATCTCGTAGAGGATAGCAGCAGGTGATGTCGGCGACTCCTGCAAAAGAGGCCTGCACTGTTGCTGCTAATTGGCGCTTAATGAGAAGATACGCATCATTAATTAGAAGCGAAGACGAAGAAGAGGATGAGCAGAAAGCGTGGTGGCGACGACGAACAGGAGAACGGCGTAGGCATGTCATGGCTAAACCGTGTCAGGGTAGGCCACTTGGCGGTGGATCGTTTGGTCCAGTTGGTTTGCCGGTGCATAGCTTTGCGTGCCACTATTAGAGGAGCCACGGCCAAGAGAGGCATTTATTTGTCAATTGCTTCTCTTTGTTGGCCTGGGGTACTAGTACTCGACCCACTCTATCTAGGCTATCAAGATAACTAGCGTACCTATATATATACTGTATATGATATATTAATACATGTATATGTATATATGTATATGTATGTATATGTATATGAATATATAGATATATATATATATAATAACAGATAAGAAAATAGATAGAGAGATATATAGGTATATATATATAGATACTAGATATATATAAAGATATACATATACACATAGATACATATATACATAGACTGTATATATTATATATGTAGATGTATATCTATATATATATTCTATCTATACTATACAATATACAAC
The DNA here is from genome assembly GCA_003439945.1 of Dermanyssus gallinae. Lineage (NCBI taxonomy): Eukaryota > Metazoa > Arthropoda > Arachnida > Mesostigmata > Dermanyssidae > Dermanyssus > Dermanyssus gallinae. Next base: position 373,799 of record QVRM01005291.1, read on the forward strand.
ATACATATATCTATTACATAACATTTTTATATACTATATATATATATATTATATATACATATATGTATATATGTATATGTATGTAATATATATGGTATAATATATATATATTAACATATATATATATATATATATATATATATATATATGTATATATATCCATCCACCTTCTCCTCTCTCTCTCTATATTTTGCCTCCCGTTATTTATCATTCTCGCTCTCGTCTGTTTGGCGGGCGCGCTCTCGTGAGCCTCTAGTAGTTTATCCATTTCCAGATCTCTCTCTCTCTCTCTCTCTCTCATGATGGCTGTCAACTGCGTTCAACGAACCGTACGGTAGCGGCTCCTGTCATCGAGGCAACATGCGAGCCGTCGATATCTGACCATGCTGTTGCCACTGCGGTCGCTGCTGCTGCTGCTGGTACTGGTAGGCGCCCATGTGTTAGTTGTGTTGATTGGCAGCAGCGAAGACATGAACCAGAGACTGACACAGGCGGCGCCAGTGCGCAGTTGTGTGAAATTTGCAGTGGCCAGTTGGTGGCAAACGATCGACCCCAATTTTGCCCCCCGTCGCCCACTTGCCTCTCTTCGGGTAGGCTTCTTGACCCGAGCACCCCATTCCTCCCGCCCGAGGCTCTGCCCGGTCGGTCTCGGTGACAGCCGTGGTTCTTTCTCTGCAGCGCGCTGTTATGCAGAACCCAAACCCTGCAGACCCCCAAACATCCATATGGCGGTCTGTTGGTGATACCGATAACCACTATTACTATTTGCCTACTATTGTCACTGGTGTTACTCTCCCCCGTTCTTCTCTCTCATCTCTCTCCTCTCTCCCTAACTAGTGGTATTTGCAGTAGCAAAGCTGCAGAAATAAAGCTGCAATACAGGCAGGTCAGCCAGAAAACAGGTCGATCTCATTTAAAGACACATTGGCAGCGATTACCCGTACAGCGATTATACGCAGCAGGTCCAGCCGCTGCAAATGCATTGCGGCGGCGGAGGGACGTCTATAATTACTTTTTTCAGAAAGTTGTTTTAATTCTAGACCATCATCCGTCCTCTACGGGCTTGGAACTCACCGTGAGATTTGTCTTCAATGCACCGAGAACCGGCTGTGTTGAGATATGTAGAATTTCTCCAACAGCCCTTGTGAGCAGCACGTCTGCGTCTTGCTAACCACTCTTACTCGGTGGACACGCGCCTTCAATCATTTAATCAGTAAACCAATCGGGGGTAGTACATCTTCTCCAATCTGGAGAGGTGCAGTGATGCAGAACCCCTGGGTGACAGGGGTGTTGGCTGGCAGCTTTGACCGCGGAGTGGAGGATCTTGATCGTGTCTAATAGCGCTAATTACACATAGAAAGTGCCGGTCTGCTGACTGAACTGCGTCTGTCCTTACTGCGACGGGCGCAGCCTTGACGGTCACCTGAGCGGTTGAGAAGAGTGCATGAGCGAGTACCGCGCCAAAGTGTGTCGGTCACGGGCTCTCCGTTTCATTAACCAGTATTGCATACGCATGAGCACAGTACATAATTGTACAGCTGAAATGACCTTGCAGATAAGCGGTAACGATATATGCAACGTGCTTGTACACTAGTCTAATTGTTAAGCCTTATGGGAATAATAATAATAATAATAACTGTGTGTTACTTTGATTTTATTGGTAACAATTAAAATGTCTATGCATATACCATTTTGTTTCTCTTCCGCCTCTGCTCGAAAACAAAATGCTATTGCATTATCTAAGACTTAGGCTGCGTGAGATACTGCGAAGCTGCTAAGGGGTTCGTGCGCAAGTTATGGTTGTCATATCCGGGGTGTCGCCGGTTCGATCCCCGCTGCTGATCGAATTTTCTTTGAGCGATGCCGATTGAGAATAGATGATAAGCCGTACAAGGGAGAGTCAGCCGCTATGCTGCCACAAGTATGCTGCTAGGCTACTACTGAGGTGTGACGGCGTGGTCTAAGGACCTAGTGCGCTAGTTATGGCGAGTCAAACCTGTTGAGCAAACCCCACATGTTTCCGGCCCTCGGGGCATTGAAGAAATTCTCACAGCGATTCAAACGGGGGTGGTTTAAAATGAAAAACAACCTCCTTAAAATATGTTTTATTTTAGGCTGCTACTTAAGGGTACGTATCCATTTGCTCTGTCTCATATTAATATAATAATATAATAATTATAAATGATTAATATAATAATAATATCATAAATAGTCTCTTTTCCTTAAACTGCGTGTTTCGCCACCCGACCCGATTCGTACTTGCAACGTGATTGTAAGGATAATGATGGAGCGGTTTTAGAGCACAAAACCGTGGCCGTTCACGATATTTTCTTAGTCTTTTTTTTCTATTAAGGTTTGCTTACGCCGACCGGTCTTCATTGCAGGTAGGGTCAATCTTACTAAAGTCTCTAATGTAGCTGGTCAGAGAGCCCTCCTTGGAGTTGCGTGTCGATTTTGCGCAAGTCTTACATAACCTTCTGGGCTCTTAGTGCAGTGTAAAGGAAGCAACCCGTTCCTTTTCCTTCCACTGATTGATTTGCACGCAGTGGCCCCGGTAGCTAAGCGTAACATGTCTTGACTTAACACGATGCCGAATTAAGACAACGACAACCTCCGGAAGCACTGTATGCTGAAGAGCTGTCGTGTTACTAAAAATCAAGCTTTTTTCATCGCCTCGTAGCTGCTTCATGATTTCTCGAATAACTTTCACGATTTCCCTCTACATATACATAAGCTGCCTAATATTCTTTCGAGATACCGTGTATGCAGACTTGCTCGTATTACTATTAACTACTATTATTGAGAAAGAGACGTCCAGAGAATCTTCCAGGGCGTCCAGGGCGAATCACGGGCTTGGCTCTTTTGTTGGGACTTTCTATCTATTTTGAGGCGGTTCTATTAGCTCCCTTCCCTTATGGCACTTTTTCCTCAAACTGCGTGTTTCGCCTACCGACGCGATTACGTGTACTTACACCGCTGTTGTAAAGAGGATGATGATAATGTTGAAGGAGTGACTGTACAGCATAAAACCGTGAATCTCTGTGCTCTTTTCTCATTTTCCCATTATTCCATGAAGGTTGGTTCACGCCGACCGGTCTTGATCACAGGTGGGTTCAAACCCACTAGGCTCTCCACAATAGAGGGCTTAAGTGGCAGAAAGCCATCCCTAAAGTCGCGTCAGTTTCGCACAAGTCTTTAATAGCCTTTCTGTCTCAGTCCTCTTAGTGCAATACAAGAGATGCAATTGTTTCTATCTCCTACCATGCCGGCGAATGGTTTGCACGCCCGGCTGGCCCGGCAGCTAAGCGTAACATGTTTTGAATCAACACGATGCCGAACTATGGTGATGGTAAATTCTGAAAGCGTTCTTAGCTGGAGTGTTGTAATAACAGTGTAATAGATAGGTGGATCAAAAAAGTTTGTATCATGGAATTGTATCACGGAACGTAAAGAATAACCGGCAAAGACCACCATATATTTATTTTATACATTCCCCCCTGAACACAACACACCTGGCGCATCCATCCTCAATAGCATTTGTGCCACGAGCAAAGAATTCAACATATGTAGACTCAATGTCCACGTTAGCAAATTCAACTGAAAGTCCAGCTCTAAGTAGTATGGCCAGCTAGTGGAACAATATAAAACAATTTGTCACGGTCGGGTTTACACAGAAGACAGGGCATTTTAAATCTGGCATGTCCCAGATCCGCCGTGGGACAGGGCTCTAGTAAAAGCAATTACCTAGCTGTTCATGTGGAACACCCTTTTCACGTTTGTCTAGCCCAAATTTACCTTAGTCTTCCAAGACAATGTGACTTTCTCGATAAAATATATTCAAGACTCGGCCTGTAAGCGGTAGTTTTGATTTGCTTTACTGAGTAATAATAGAGCATAAAAGAAAAAAAACAAAGGACGGCAGTACGTAGGCGCTGTGCACGGTTTAGGACCGAGGGGCATATGGTCATACTTTGTCGGGCGGAAATTTAAAGACATACATGTGTTTATATATATATATATATATATATATCCTGAGCGTTCGGGATTTTTCACATTGCTATCTCATGGAGAAGGGTAGCGTTTTCGTAATGCAGGATGACGATTGCTGTGGACAGCCGAGTCTCAACGACAGCTGTGGGGGCGGCGCAACTCAGGCGCACCTCTTAGTACCAGCTAGTGAGGCCCTAGGGTAAGAGCCCTCAAACGATGGTAATGATGACGACGTGATCTACATCTGTGAGGGGAAATCGCTTAGGCTAGTCAGCTGCCCCAGGCTTACAGGCTATGCGCCACCCTAGGGACACTTGCAGACCCTTCACGCCAAAACGAAACCCCTCGCTACCGCCTGACGTGCTGCTACAAGATAGGGCTAATTCGTTTATGTATAATACTCGGTTGAAGGCGGCAACATGCAGCCAGATGCATGTGCTTAACATATAGGTATACGAGTACACAGGTTTTTTAGATTATGTTTTAATTCAAGATTAACCTTTGCCCCCCCCCCTAATGGGCTTGGAATCGCCATGAGGCATATGTCCACTGAGCCCAGGGCCGGGCATATTGAAATATCTATCGGGCTGCCCCAACAGTCTTGTGGCAGCATAGCCGCTGACTCCCAGGTATGGTTTATCATCTATTCTCAATGAGCATCGCTCAAATAAAATTTAATTAATTAACAACGAGGATCAACTCGGTAATATTCCGAAAGACGGAGACCACGACTAGCGCACTAGTCCTCTACACTGCAATGCCACTCTACACATAGATTCAGGGTGCGTCAGCTAAAGTATCATAATAGAACGAGTTGCTTAGCACTAATAGGAGAGCGTGACTTTAGCCAGGGGCCAAGGGCTAAATGCTACGTGGGATGTTGCGGTTGTACTAACTGTTCGAAATTGCTGCCGATCGCGGGGTTTAAGCGCGGAAGCAAAGAGGAATACCGTGTTTGTGCAGCGTTTGACTTATAAGCGTCCAGTGGAGGTCGTCAAGGAGTTGACGTACGCCAAGAAGCAGTCTGTGTTGCGCACGGAAAAAAAATACAGAGAGACATGCAGCGTCGCTGCACGCCATGAGTGTGCCGCATATCGGACTGCAACTTTAACGGCAAATGTGAAGAAAGTGAGATACCTGTTACCATACCAACCGCAATAAAGTGAGAGAAAACTCGCCGCATATCTTCAAGCTCCAGAGCGAGGCATCCGACGAATTTTGCAACGTGATCTGTATAGGAAATCCAGCAAATTTCCGAAGATTCATAACATCACCGCAATTAAATGTACACTACCGTAGATCAGAAACGCTTCTTGACGTGCTAAATAGTGGTGAACTACCAAACGTATTTTTAAGTGATGAGACGCTTATTACTTGTTTGAACAAGCAGTAAACCGACAAAACGACCGTGTTTAGCTCAGAAGCAATCAGGTCATACAGCTTACCTATTGTAAGCTACTCTGGAAGAAATTGTTTTTTTCTTCATTTAGGTGTTCGTCCAACCAACGCCTCTAACGAATGCCCACAGACTCAAATGGCAGCGAATCGAACCCAGCAATATTCTTGAAATTATGAACGTTAGTCTGCGTTATTCGGCTACAATACTCTCCTTAATGCATGTCAGCAAAACCAGTACGCGGTGTGTTGCAAAGGGAGAAGTCGCACAAGGCGCACATACAACCACCTCTAACCGCAGGCCAGCAACGATGCGAAGTGTTGTATTGTTCAACATCGTTTCTAACTGCAGCGAGGCTTGATGCCATTTGGCGCTGGATGCGCTGAAAGCCACTAGTTGGCGCGCCTTGCCAAGTGTGGGCCGTGCCTCCCAGGAGTTTCTTTTGAGTGGCTTCGACTATGACAGCATCCGGAGCAGTCTGGGATGTTGTACAACGCACGCCGTGAAGGGCCGCAAACTCGCCGTTTTTTGACTCCCTAAACCGTTATAGGAATGGCTTGGCGTCTGAAGGAGTTACCAATGAAATCAAGTCTTGGAGAGTGGTAATCGAACCCAAGCTTGCAAATTCCAGGCCAATCGATTGTACACGCGGTTGTACACATAACGGTTGAGAGCATTGTGCGATTTTGGTTGACAATGGACAGCCGTTGAATAAAGCCAGTGAGGGCAACTAGTGGCGGGATCGGCGTTGGAGGTCGTGTTGTCAACGTCGGGGTTATGCACGCCGGTTCTCTGCGTCAAATGACACATCGGGAACGAATACGTAAACAAATTATATATATATATATATATATATATATATATATGTATAGCGCGTCACAGCACACCGATCCTTACATGTTTGAGATCAAATACCGGGGTAACACTCACGACATGTAACAGATAATGCAAAAATGCATAGTCTTTGCGTTAACTTCATTTAAGAAGAGATTAGTAGTAAGCAAGACACAGATGAAACTACGAAGCACACTCTGTTTGTCTACTAAATTAAACTTTTGCCGCTTACGGGCTAAGCGGGCTCACGAGTCCGTTGCCTCACCTTTTAGCGGCGTCAACGGCCAAAAATGAATCAAATCGTAAAGTGATGACACCCTGCAGCAGACGCTTGCACTTGGCCGATCCATAACGGTGGCTGGGAAAGAGAGGGGCTGCAAAATGTATAGGAAATTGAAATATGAAATATTACGAAATTGTAGTAGAAGGACGACTTCGAACTGTTGTCGGAACGAGTGGGATGGAACATGACGGAGCGGGCAGGCCAACGCGTTGAACGTGAACGTTCGGCACAGTTGGCGGAGAAGGCTAGTAGAACTATACTAGAATTCAGAAATAGAGGAAACAGAGAGGGAGAAACTAGGGCAAGTTAGAGTCTAGGCAGGCACACAACTAAAGCAAGACAGCGGCAAGCCAAAGGGGAATAATCCGAGAAATAGGGCCGGACAGACACCGAGAAAGCGAGAACGAGACGGACGCGCCGGCAGTCTCTTTTGAAAGGTCCCCCGTCTCGAACGGAAGGGCTAGCAAAAAAGCATGACGGCAGCGGTGGTGGTGGTAGCGTCTGTGTTGGTAGTGGCGCGCGATAATGGCGCCACCTTCATGCTCAAGCAGACCGGCATCATGAGATGATGGGCAACGGGCAAAGGATCGGACGAACAGGGTCCTTCAAAGTACAATGCCGAAAATAGATGGCCCGTCCAACCGCTTCACTTTGCGTTCGAGACCTTGACAGGTCCCGGGGAAATTCTTCAGACAGAAGGGGTCAAGACGCCGGCGCCTGTCGCCCTGCAGGCGCCATCGCGAGCGACGGTAGTGGTCACGGCAGAAGCAGCAGCACCAGCAGACGCAGATGATGGAACGAGACTATGATGCCATCTGAATGCCTAACCGGGGGCAAAAAGGCCTAATGCTCTCTCAGCGTCACGCCCGGGCGGTCTGTCTGTAGGTTATACTCTGGGCAGACAAGTGATAAGTGGCACACGCAGCACGGTGTAGGCGCATGATGTCGCCACCGGCCGACAGGCTGACAGAGAGACAAAACTTTAACCAGCGACCGGCTGTCGGAACTCCCCGGGTATCTCTGTCAATCAAGTGACGCTTGCAGGAGAGAATACTTTATTACTTGTACCACGACTACTACACTTTCTATAACTACTGAGTAGCAGTGGTGGTTTTGGCGTCTACCACTCGGTTTCAGAAACTTTAACGTTGCCATGCGTGGGATCGAGTCGTGCTCGGGCAGATTGCTTTTCTCTCTCTTGATTGTTACGTCGGGCTAAGAGTTGCCCTAGGGTTACATTATTGTGCTAAAGAAAGGCTAGGTTAGTTCAGTACGAGTACGTGTCCTGTAGGTCGAGACGAAGTCATAGCATACAGTAGTTTCTCCAACTCTGAAAAAGAGGGTTCGATTTTGGCTAGAATCCACTTTTTACCCGCACCGTGACGAACAAATTTCCTCTACGATCGTACCGAGAGGTCGCGTATAGCAATACAGATAGACGCCCGGTGTCTTGCTAGGAAGCTGGCAGCCACCCCATCCTAAACAGAACGGCAGGACTGGAAGTTTCCGTCACTCCTCGGGACCTGGGTGATATGGGAACTGAGTTCTTCTTGGGGCCGATTTGGCCATTATTTTATATGTGGCAAACAATTCTATAAAGGCTTTTCTGACAACGAGCCCTTGTGACAGCATGCGGGGACCAAGCACAAAACCCAAGTGCGAGGGGTGCGCGAACCCGCGATCGATCGAGCGTACCAGAAGGCAGGGAAGTATTGCGCTAAAGTAGCTGTCCAGACCAGGCTGCCACCGCTTTCCGGCGTGGTCTGGGCAGCTAATTTAGAGGTATCTACTCTCAAAGAGTCTCATCACAAACGTGGTCATGAAGGTAGTCATGTAGGACACTATTGGATACACGTATTTCTTACACACGCCTTTTTTTACCCACCATTAATATATAAAGGCGTACTCCGTTCAATTTAATTATAGAATCTAGAATATTTAGTTATATCACGGTACGTACTAACTATCTACTTCGAAGGGGAATCGTCGTTCCTACGCAACGCGTCACAGGCGAGACGCTAAAGTGTTCGCTTTGCGATAGGCTGTTGCGTCCTCGCGGGCGGCGCAATGGTGGTCGCGCATTTTGCCAGCACCTCAATTATACATGCGCCAGTGAGCGTCTGCCTGCGGCATCAACTGCAAGCTACCCTCGATGTCAACACAGCAATAAATGCTCTTTCGTCCTTCTTCGGCCTCTTTTGTTCTTCTCTTGCAACCAATATCGCCGTATGGTTAGTAGGGACTGCTTTGTAAAGTCGTTTCGATGTGGCTGGCAAGTATACGTTGGCCGTGCAGACGTGCGTTTGTGCCGATAGAGGAGAACGATGTCGTTTCTGGGTGACTTCCTCGTTTCTCCTCACCCCTATCTTCCCCAACTATCTTTTTACTACGGGTAATTTCTTTATTTTTGTTTCTGTTTTTTGGCTTCTCTTCTGTCATTTCGCAATCCAATAACCTCGATTTCAATCTCAAACATTGTTATATATGCCGTCCACTTAGCAAACACTCAGTCGAGCTAGTCTCTCTGGTGTATTTATATAGCCCGGCGAAGCGCAGCCTTATGAAACGCGTAAGAGCATTTGGTGAAACAGCAATATATAATATATATATATATATATATATATATATAGAGACAACTCCATCTCTTGGAAAGTTGCCAACGAAGCAATGCAAAATTAGAACGTCGAACGCTTAACCTGGCACGGGGCAATGATATTACATTGGTGCAAAATTATAAGCAATGTAAAATCGTGCCAGGAGAGTATTTCCAGTAAGAATATATAGCTTCGTTTGATGTTAGAGCTTGTCGCTGGGCAGAGCGTGTGTGTGTGCCAGACGCCATCAAGACGTGTGTGTCAGTACGTCAAATAATTCATCTGACATTAATAGAACAGTGGAAAACTGTTGTAATGTATATTCAATTGGAAAAATAATTACGATGATGATTGAACAAGGTAGCTGACGTAAAGTCTTTTTTAATAGAAAGGAACAGAGATGAGATTTTGAAAGATCATAAGAAGCTCATCCGCCGTTGCTATGAGTAGCAAGAGTCCGAGTTGAGCTAACAGCTACTAATCTGGCTACCAACAACAGGAAGACCCATAGCTACAATAACGAGAAAAACAAAACGGAAGAACAACAACAACAACAACAACAATAACAATGTGTGCCACTTCTCTTGCAGCCAGCTGTCGGATGGATAGGCGTGAAAGTGTTGAGTAGAGAACTTAAGGAGCAGACTCGATCTGCCGTTGACGGTCGCGAACCGCAGCGAGCTGCAATTTTCCCTGCTTCCGCTCAATCCGAGGGGGTGGGAGGGCTCTTAACACGGTCATATATATATATATATATATATATATACACACAGGCTATTGAATTATACGTTTTTCTAAGAGCGGTTAGCTGGTGTTGCATCGTAGCTATTTATTTTTCTGCTGCGTGCTGCTGTCCACATCGGCACGAATCGTCTCGTGTCGGTTCGTGTCCATCTTATCGTTACCAAGCTCCGCTGATGTTGCTCAAGCTGCTCGTCGTTGCTTCGTCGCTTGAAGTCATGTTCGCTTCCGTCTTTCCTCCGTCCGTCCGTTGTTTGTCCTTCATTGTTTATCTGTTACTATGTAGCGTGGCCGTGAAAAAGTCGAACACACAGCGTGAACCGAAAACTGATCGCACAAAGAGCACAGCAAGGCAATTCTGTTCAAGGCACAACTTGTCACCCTTCCGCCCGTCACTATAAAAAAACGCAGCGTTTTTTTCCATTCTTGGGTTTCTCTGTGTCGCTTTTTTGTCTTTCTTCCATTCCCTTTTCTACGTCTCTCATTTGTTCTGAGTTTATCTGTTTTGCCCCTTTCTTCTGTTGTTGGCTCGTCCGTCAATGCGATACTCACCCCTGCAAGTGATCCCGCTGTGTCAGCGATTTCTTCAGATTTGCAGATCGATAAGTGCCAACCACCGCTATCACCAGGCCGCGCCGGTTTCACCAGACTCCCGCATCTCTAAGCCTTGATTCATCTGATTCCCCGCATCTCTATTTCAATTCTCTTGCAATTTCACTACACATTCGCGTTTGATCTCTCTCTCCCCCTCGCTCTCTCTTTTGCTTCCTCCCACCCTCTCTCCTCCTTCCTGATTTCCAAATACCTGTTTTTGTCCCTTCTTGCAGTATCCGCCGCGTTTTTCCGAGCAAGATGGCTTAGTGGCAAAAGCCTTTGCCTTGCATTTGGGAGGTCTGGGTTCGAGACCCAGACCAGCCACTCCTAAATTGGTTTTGATGGTTCCCAATTTAAACAAGGTGAATGTCAGAGTGGATTAAAAATCGATTATGATCGGAAAAAAAACGGGGAGCACAGATGTCTCAATAAAAATAAATGATGCATTCTTATTTAACCCGACATAGGCAACAAAAAAAATTATGTGCGAACGCCCTGCTCTGACAATATTTCCTGTATAGTGCTATGTCGGTAATTGATGTGCTATGTGTCGGCACAACTCTCTACTCAACCACCTACCTGCCTACGTACCTGACTGAACTGCCTATCGATTCCTTAGACTTCTCGTTCTCGTCTTTTTCGTTTCTGTTTTTTCTCGCTTTCTTGTCTATACTTCTTCTTGTCAATGTTTATGCTGCTCCGTTTTTAACAATCTTATTTTGTTACACTTTGCCTTTTTCTCATCGTTTTATTTGGTCTGTATTCTCTGTATATTTGTTTGTGTCCTTTTCATTTCTTCCTTGTTTTCTTCCTTTTCCCATCATGAATTTCGTTCTTTGCTTCTTACCTTTTCTTGTTCATATTCTAGATTTTTTTCTTTTTCTGTATACTCTATTTTCAGTTTTTTTTCACCTTCTTCATCTCTTGCTCGTGGTTGTTATTATTGTAGCTTTCTTCTTTTTCTTTTTCTTTTTCCCCTTCTTGTTCTGATTGTTGTTGTTGATGTTGTTGTTGTTGTTGTTGTGGTTTTCGGTGTTGCACCCCGCATGTTAGGTCGTCAGTAAAGGCTCGGACCACTTCAGCATCGTTCCTAGCGCGGCTGCGGCTACAATGCCCGTTTGTTGATCGTTGTCAATCGAGAACCATTAAACCAGAAAGAAGAGAAGCTATTATTAGTCATTCAGATGGAATCACTGTTGTGAAGCAGTTGTACATTGGGTGGGCCGGGTGTTCTTTGTGCCTCGAGCTCCGGAACAACGAAGTCGTGCGTACGATGGAATTGCGAGTACTTGCGATGGCGTTGTTGTTGTTGTCTACTTTGATTAATGACCATTTTCTTTTTCCTATTATTTTTCGATGCTCCTCCTCCTCCGTGTTCCTTTTCTTGTTCCTATTATTTTGTTATTTTTTTGTTTATAAACTTTACGGCACATGGCGACACATGTAGGTCCCGGGTCCCGCAGATAGTTGATCAAGGCAGTTTCTGTTGTGAGATTTAAAAATAACAATGACACTAAGGCACGCTGAATATATATATATATATATATATATATATATATATATTATTATTATTTATTACATGTTAAATAATGTTACAATTGTGAGGTCTGAACGTATTATTGCAAATTCTTTAATTAATTATTTCACTCCATGGCGCCTAAAATAGATGCCGCGTTTCCTCTGCAAACGGCCAAAGACAACGCTTGCCTCAAGAATTGACCCTCTCTTTGGTCGCCTGTGACCTCCTGAATTCGCTTACTCAAATCTTTGAGAAATGCTTCGGTTTCCTTGCTGATTGGTCCTAGCGTCTCCATGGCAATAGGCACGAAAGTATATCTTGTTTCCAGTCCAGTGTATTTAACGCGTTTTCTGGCTTCCGCATGCTTTGCCACCCACCCCGGCTCAACTGAGCTGTGGTGTAAATAGGAAGCCGCGGTGGTGCACAAAACCGTTGCATCCCAAGCAAGGGACTTCCCATGAGACCATAACGCAATGGTCACCCCATCAGGTCTTTATTCGCCAGCGGGCACTAAACCTCTCGGTTTAAGTGTAGATGGTATACCGGCTTTCCTAAGAGACCTTATAATAACCTTGTTTAATTCAGCATGTCTGAAGGATCTACCGGCACTCTTCGGGCAACTCAATGGCAACTCAATATATATATATATATATATATATTATTGCCTAAACTACATATTGGGCTTAACAACCTGTATAAAGCTTATCATAACGACGTTTACAAATGCGCAAGTCCGCTACCCGAGTCGACAATACACCGTTACGTCTGCACGGCATCTTGCGGCGAGGCAGAGAAATCGGTCATCGAGCCTCATCGGCTTATATTCTTCTTTCTTTCCCTAGTCTGTGTTCGCCATCATCACTGAATACTAGTCGAGAAAAAGTGTTTTCGTGTTTAAATAAGACTAGAACGTGCTCTGGCTGGTACACCGACACGCCACACCCGATCGATGTGACGACTTTTGTTTGCGACGTCACGACTTTATACGTAGTGCTTTCTATTTACGTCCACTGGATGGAATGCAATACAAGGCAGTCAGTATTAGGTGGGACTGAATCAAACCTCCCCTTGAAGACTCGCAAAACTGCGGCCTTCGAGACACCGAGAAACCACCGTCGTCGACACTGGTCATGTTTCTCGTAATGCAGGGTGGAAGATTTCTGAACTGCCACATCGAGTACGCAACAACAAAGGAACGCAAAACTTTCAAAGGCTTTTCGGCGTGCTTATGACCAAGCAGAAAGACAACAGGCCTTGGCGTTGCGCAGCAATCAATGCAAAACACTTAGCACGCTATCTTCTCCGCAATGTTGCTAACGACTACGAACAAACAATTCGAGCGGTCAACATACTAGAGTTTTTTTTTGTTACATTGCCGACGACATGACCGCCACTCATACAGTTGAATTGATGCGCTTAAAACTAATCTTAAGTCAGCATAAATTTGCATTTTAATAAAACAATATCTGGCACTCTATATTATTATTATTATTAATACATGTTAAACAATGTTACAGTTGTGGGTCTGAACGTATTCTTGCATGTCTTTTAAATTATTGCTTTACTCCATCGCGCCTAAAATAGATGCCGCGTTCCCTCCGCAAACGACCAAAGACGATGCTTGCCTCAAGAATGACTCTCTCTTCGGTCGCTTGTGACCTCCTGAATTCGCTTACTTAAATATTTGAGAAATGCTTCGGTTCCCTTGCTGATTGGCACTTGTGTCTCCATGGCAATGGGCACAAAAATATATCTTGTTTTCAGTCTGGCGGATTTAATCCGTTTTCTGGCGAAGATATCTCTGCTCTTATTTTGCTTTTGAGCTTAGCAACGTTATTTTGGCTAAGATGTTCTTCTAAAGGGCGCGGATCCAGCATGGTTCTGATACAACAAATGCATATATTCATGTCTCTCTTTACGGGGTGGTAAACAATATCCGAAGACTGTCCGATTTCGTAGAGCACTGAGGCCCATCATGCCTAAGATTGTTCCGCGGTTGGTGTATGATCTTGATAGAGTATGGAATTACCTCGCACTATAGACTCTTAGCTAGCTTGATAGGTGTTTTTCATTATATATAAAGCAAGTGCTTTTTTTTGTCGAGGCAGCATCTGCCCTCTGTTGCGTGTGTAACCGCGCACAAATAAATACACCAGGGAAGATTAGGGCCATCGACAATCTCCTTCTCGGCTGCACTACGCAGCAAAAGCACGCGTTCAGCCGAACCCTAGCCTCCTCGTTATAGTGTTTTCCTAGCCTCCTCGTTGCCGTCGTCTTGGGTTCTACATCCTTGGCTAACTCAGCGTAACGTCATCATTACAATCTACACAGGGTGTGAGTAAATGATTTCGAGAATGATGCAGGGAATTGTAAAGCTTGTTGAGGCGAATTTTTTTCTCCAATAGGACGCACTTTCGAAAAGGGCTTATTTCGGAGTGAGAACGAAATGACTTGAGTTTGTGATACTGGAGTTATTGCCCTACATAGAAGCACAACTATATATATATATATATATATATATATATACATATTCGTAATTCAATTTACTTATGTCCTTCGTAAGTAGGAGCCCAACCCATGAATCGTTTTTACCTTAGCAACCCTACTTATACTTAAACGACCTTGGCGATTCGTCACATCCGGCGTTGCCGTGACTACAGCTGTAACAATGTAGATAGCAAACGGGAATGCTGTATCGTTAATGGCGTTGCACATTGCCGTTAGAACCAGAAGAAGCGGAATAAAACGCAGATAAAGAAGAACAACAAAAATACCAAAAAGAACGTGGCTCGTATCTATCGTTGCCAGTTAATAGACGCTCGCAGGCCGACTCCTATGGTAACCCCTTACGAATGGGTGGGGTACACGGTGGGGTCTCACGTGACGACAACCCCATCTTTCGGTCCGTCGTCGCCCTGCTTGTTTCTGTTTCTTCTGCCGTGGATGTTTGCCCTGCAGCGTCCTAACGACGCACACCACCATCTGTCATGCGACCTGACAACAACGACGATAATGTTACCGACCATATTGTCTATATCCAGGGCACAAAGGCAAATTACGTCGTTTTCAACTGCAATCCGTTGCTGTCACGTTGATGAACCGACGACACGGCGAGGTCGGCGAGGAGGACACGGACGAACTGTCCAGAGACAAACTGCAAGTAGGCAAACCCCAAAAAAGCAGCTGCAGCAGCAGCAGCAACAGCAAAAAAGTAATCGCCTGTAAGTAGAATAGCAATTACGCCTTCAACTGAGGCACAACTTCGAGTCGACGGCAAACTCGACGACGATGACGCTGACAACGTATCGAGCCGCTGAAATTCTCGACTGGGGCTGATATGACGTGCGCCTAAATCGTACGAAAGCTTCACATCAAGCTCATCATCTACATTCGTTTCGTAGATCAGCTTTCATCATCATTTGAGCAAAAGCAGTAAGACTCGTGGTAGCGATGCAAATACATATATATATATATATATATATGGTAGCGATGCAAATACATATATATATATATATATATATATAAATGGTAGCGATGCAAATGACACTACTACCACGCGGCTGGTAATGATCGTCTCGACCATCATCGACCGTCCACCACGACCAATCCGGACTGGTTTGTCACGCCCCAACCAATCGGCACTAAATCTACACTATTCCTATCACATACACCAACACCTTTTTTTTACTTTTCGGTCTGACCTACAGCCAAGATTTAACGTCCACGGGACTGCTTTCCGCAAACTGCTTTATAGACGTACCCCAGCAGATACAATACGAACCCGCGCACCTATCTGGTGTCCTCTCTGGTCGCGAGGCGCAGGCGAATGCACCACGCCACCAGGCTGGACATGTTTATAAGTAATAGAATAGTATTGAGCTAGCTGTGTAAGAGGAATAGCTCACGGATACGTATCAAGATGGTTGATAACACACGGTTGGTAGCATGAACGGCACACACAGCCGACGTCAGTATCGTGAAAGTCTCTTGAGATTAAAAGGTAATTCAGTTCTGTGGCAGAACTTATTGTGGGATCTATGAAGTAAATAGCGTGTCATAAGATGCCTGTTGGGTTGTAGTTTGTTCGGTTGTAGGTCTGCCAGTTCCGCGTGACCCTTGCTGGCGATTTGAAAAAGCACCCGGGAACTGCTTGAACTTTATTTTTGAACTGACGAGGAGCAGGGTTTTCCAGGAGACTAAAACTAAATGTGTGAGTCCAACGTGGTCACACCTCATCAAGTCGGCAGAAGTGCATATGTTTGTTTTAGTAGGATGAACCCCCAAAATCTTTCCGGCCGCCCACAAAGAATGACGCGCCGCTTTGATCAGAGTTTTTAAACTGGCATACATTTCATATCTTCTGAATGTAACATAGCATATGCCAACATAGCTCTCCGTATTGCCTTAAGGGGTGTATAGTACAATGGTTACATCGCTCAGCATTCTGAGTGTAATGCTGGCTATAGTTGCATTGGGATCACTCAAAGGCCATCAGCCTATGTGCAGGCCCAGACAGCCACACACCAATCCAGTGGGCTATGCGTTTATGCAATTAGACTTGGCTATTGCCTTCGGTGCAATGTATTCTTGACTCTGTCGCTTGTTGGAGCAAATTTGTGATCCAGTCGTCCACAATTAGTAAGTTGTCAGATTGCTGCTCGTTGTTGTGGCTTTTCCAGATGGTTTCGGTCCCAACGATTAGGGCATGCCAACCAGAGGCGTTTGGGCAGCGTATTTTGTTCTTCTGACATCTGTTTCTATCATCTAGCTCTGACGCCTAATCTGAAGAGCAGTCAGTAACTTTGGGACGGACAGTTCTGTAAAGGCAGTAAGAGAATCCAGACCTGGCTAGAATAAAACAACGAAAAATTGTATACACAGTTTGCTATGGGACGTCTACAACATATGTAGTGTGTTAACCCAAACCAAGGCCAGGCAAACCGTGTCGTCTATATCGCGGGTGTGGGTGAAATTCGGTAGCATAGTGTCATTTATTTTGTAGTTAAACGCTACGGCACTGTGTTAAAGTAAAATGTAATTCGCCGATAAAAGAAGGATGCTATTTTTTGAAGATTCTCGGGCCATGCCATTGACTGCAGGTTGTTGTAACAAGGAATACGTTTTCTTTGGAGAATACCGAAAGGGAAAGCTTCAGGTTTTCCGCAGGTACAAGATACTTGAGACTGGGAGGCATTACTGATAATCAAAACAAAACTCGTGTTGAGAACACATGTGTAGGATCAATAGATATAGGCGCATGCTAACTTCGAACGGCTGTTTTGACTCCCGATTCTGATTCTGTATTTTTTGGGATCATTCTAGAGCTCTCTTTTGGAAACCCCAGTCGTTTGACCTTAGTTGACGGTGTTGGGGGCTCCGGACCGATTCATAAGGCTTTTGTAAGGGGGTGGGTCCGGGCTATCTACGCAAATGGCGTCTTGCCGTATGAATCTCAACGCACGGATTTTTTTCATCAGGCCTTATTTGATCGCTTTTGGCACGCTACCTCGCCTGGCTGCGTAGGCACCTTGAGTACACTCCGTTGATAGCAGGAATGACATGAATATTACGATAATATAAGCAGCCAGCCGTCTTGCAGCCTCAGGCGTTGCTCAGCAAATCCTGCTTCTCTAGAAGAGTGTGTTCCAATGCACCAAAAAAGCAATGCATAACGCGAGACAGTTTTCCTAAAATTTACCTTTTTTTAATAAGTAGTGTGTAATATGTTTGAAAGCGAAGCTTTACAAGCATCTTTTGCCAATTGTTCTACCTTCGAGAAACCAGCAGACACCATCTACTTTGAACTTACTACAAGCTTATGTGCGTAGACCCGACCCGCGGTAAATAGCCATGTGCTTACTACCAAACCTTTCTGCTATTATTACGCTAGAAGGCTCGCTTGTTGTCGATGCGGTCGGTAAAAGCCTAACCGCTGCTACAAGCTTTTTATCCCTGTGTAAAGAATAAAATATCATGATATCGTATTGGGCAGGGCACGGGCACCCCGTTAGTAACGCCATGCCTATTTGACGGAGAGCAGTGCTTTGAAGCGCGGAGGACACAATAAAGTGCCGCTATGCGACGCGTGTGTGACGCAGGGAAGCTGCCAGCAAATGATAGCTGATAGAAGGGCTATGGGTCAAATGCATAGCGAGGCGGCACCATGAATGTGAGATCAAATTCATGTGCGTATAACCTTCGATATTCACGCTCACTACCGAACGCCTCGGGCTTCGGATTTTCGAACGAATCCAAAAGTCGCGTTTTTCGCTTCATTCCTCCCTTCTTACGGTACGGCCACGGTATGTCTTGCGTATAGCTTCTTGGTCGTAGTAAGCATCCCTGGTTGGTGGTCGTCCCTGGTCTGCCGGTTCGGCCGTTGCCCTTGAACACGGGCGATTTGTTCTTTTTACGTCGGGTCGTGCGCAAGTCGTTATTGCCGCGCAAAGGGACGAGAGAGGGAAAACGATTGAGAGGAATTGAAGGAAGGTTAGCAAGGACGTGCAAGCGAACGGAAGCAGCAGCAGAAGAAGAAGAAGAAGAACAAGAAGGAAAAACACCGCGGAAAACCATTAAGCAAATGATCGTGTTTTTTTTTTGTGGTGTTTTGGCTTTACGCATCCGCCCGTTGCTTTGAAATTGACACTAGATTTGCTCCGAAATGAGACGAGATTCGGACCTGTCCTGGCCTGGCCTCGATCTGGTTTGGTCGGTTTTTCGGAAGCTCTCGGCCGGAGCAATCGTTTCCGGGCCGCCGTTAACGCGGACGAGCCCTGCAACAACCAGAGGGAACGAAACGAATCGATTGCCCGTCTACGGCCGACGACAAGGCCTGGCCATAAAAGTCACCACCGTAATCATCTTCGAAACACTGCAATTTTCCTGTGTAACGGTCTATTTTAGCGCCTCTGCGGTATCAAGCCGTGCTGTCGCTGTTGCACCGGCGGCGGTGGCCCCGTTACCTGTGTTCTAGGGAATAGGAGAGGGGACAACGTGACGGTGAGAGGTAACGGTGTGAGATGACGTCGTCCGAACAAGGCACGAATACGAAATGCAAGATGCGTTCTCGCGTGTCGAAAGGTCCATCTATTCGAAAAGTTCTGCAGTCCTTGCACAACCTTGCCCGGCAGCATCGGTAAAACAAGAACGTTAAAAATTGCTCCAGTGTAATCGCCCATTAGTAGCTGTTGCGCGCGTGACCCCCAACGCGAGGCTGAAGTGTGTTTTGCCTGCGATCACAGCTGCACGACCGACTACCACTGCAACACCGTTGTTGAGGCACTATAGTACACAGATAGCTATAGTGTACTACCTGTAGTACACTATAGTTAGCTGAGTCTAACAATAGCTATCGCGGCTTCGTGAGCCGCGATAGCTATTGTTAGACTAGACGAAGGCAACTACGAAAACGTACGCGCAGTTCGTCGCTGTACACTGTACCCGGCACAATTATCGAGACCATATCGAAGCCACACACACGTTGACTCTTCCTCAACTCATGCGATCGACGTTTGTCAAAGACGCGGAACATGGATGGGGGGTTACGGACCTTCATAGGTTCTCGCCATCTTGGCGTTCACGTGGACAAAGGCCGCGTTAGCTTGCTGATTTGTAGCACAGGCCAGACAAACCCTCCTCTACCGTTCTCTACCTACCGTCACGCCGTTTCTGCCGTACTCCGAATCGTTGCGTGACACGAATGCGTAAGTGGTGTGAAGCCGTTAGGTGGCTCGTCTTGTTACTGCTGCTGCTGCTGTTGCTAATATTGTTCTCGTTGTATTTGTTCTTGTTGTGGTTATTAATGTTGCTGTTGTTGTTGTTGTTGTGGTTATTAATGTTGCTGTTGTTGTTGTTCTTAATGTTGCGGTTGTTGTTGTTGTGGCTGTGGTTGTGATGATGAGGTTGCTGCTGCTGCTGCGGTTCTCATAGCGGTATCTTGCCGATTTGTGCTGTCGACTAGAGCCAGTGAAGAAAGGACCGACCAGGATTGTCGTCGGATGGCAGGTCGTCCGTCTACGTGTTGCAGTCTAGCGTGCGACAGTCTCAGGAGCGATAAGGCGACACACGCCATTGATTTGTAGGCCTAATGTAGACAAAGCCACTGCCACAGGGGTTAGCCTCGGTCAGGTGACGGTGCCACAGGGGTTAGCCTCGGTCAGGTGACGGTGCCACAGAGATTTAATTGTTGTTGCCCACTGATGACACGATATTGACGCGAAAGTGCCCCCCCCCCCTTTCGTTTAATGTGAGCGCATGACGTTAGTTGTTGACTCTTCCTCTGGCAGCGAGAGGCCTAACGCTGAGATTACTCCCGCCCGGTTAGATTCCATCCAGCCATCGCACGGATCAACACATACCACTGAAGAAGAAAGCCAGGTGATCTATATAAATATATATATATATATATAGAGAGAGAGAAAGAGAGAGAGAGAGAAAGAGAGAGAGAGGGAGATAGTGAGAGATGGAGGAGTATTTATATATATATATATATATATATATATATATATGTATATACTCGCACCTTTATCTCTCTCTCTCTCTCTATATATATATATATATATATATATATATATATATATATATATATATATTAATATTATACACTTGTATGCATATGTATATAGATATGTACATTATGCCTATGTATACACATATGTCTATATACACAAGGACGCCTGTCGTCCTGTGGATCTTTTACCTTGTCTCGTCACGCTACGTCGAGCACGGCGCGTGAAGCACGAGAGACGGTAACACGCCTGCCGAGGTTGTGTGACACCGAGTCTGAGTTGTTTGCTATTGTTGTTGTTGTTGTTGGTCGTTGCCGCGGTTGTTGCTGGTCGTTGCCGCGGTTGTTGCTGTTGTTGTTTTTGTTGCTGTTGTTGTTTTTGTTGCTGTTGCTGTTTTTGTTGCTGTTGCTGTTTTTGTGCTGTTGCTGTTTTTGTTGCTGTTGCTGTTTTTGTTGCAATTGCGGCCGCCGTCGTATGAGCCTTCAGTGTAACTTTCTCTCGCCGCCGCCGTCGTCGTTGCCGCAGCAGAAGCTGCCAGCAGAAGAGCCAATATGAAAGCTGTTCACATATAATCTATATGGTTAGCGCATATAAACCGCCAGCACAGATTGCTGGGTGCTACTTTGATTCTAGGTATATATATATATATATATATATATATATATATATATATATATATATATATATATATATATATTAATATATATATATATTTATATAAAAAGCGCATGGTCCACAACTAGT